>JBAIZL010000005.1:31613574-32128574 GCA_036971475.1 Prosapia bicincta
CTGTAACTGAGGACCTCTTGCTACAATTCCCAGTAACAGAGGATCACTTAATAGATGTGTGCCTTTCCTCACTCTGTCATATTTAATGTCGTACAAAAACAAATACTAGTAAAATATCGTAAATTATAATAAACAATTACAAAACTTTAGGTACAAATTATAACATATTTACGTGGTTATCGCTAATACGGCAGCATCAGATGATTACAAGGGCTTTAACCTTCAGAATTGTAACCTACCATCACAAATAGTAATAATATTTAAGAACTCCTTTATGTGTTTTTTTGCATATTTCTCCATAATGGTTATCATTACTCGTTAAACGTTATTTCAATATAGTTATTTAAATGTTAGATTCAAGACTTTAATCTTATTTAGATATTTCTCTGTATACCCGGATCTTTTACCCCTTGTATAATCACATTTATTTTCCTATCGTTTGTAGAGATTTTGTAATTCCCCTTTCAAGACGCAGGTGACTTGATCACATGGTCTGACTGTGGAAACTATTTGACCTTTGATTTCTTGATCACACTAAGCACCTACTTATCACACTTGACCTTTGCTATTTTTATCGGACTTGAATATATATTTTTTTCACAAACACAACTTTGTGACCCAGAGGGAGATTAGATCTACATTAGGTAAGCGATGATGCCTTCACCTGGCATGATTATCAGTTACTCGCAGCATCGCAGGACCAATACTTCCTCAGACATGCCTTTAATGGATCCCTTGCTCTTCCAGTAATTACAAGAAGACACATCCAAACGCCCTGGATACAGAGTAGGTATACTCCAGGGTTGCCGTAATCTCTCTCAGACCAGGGTTACCGACCAATCATGCCTATTTATTTTTGATAGTTACTTATTCATAGCCTATAGTTATTAGATAATAGTGGTATATCCCTGGTACAGTAGACCTAACCATTCTGGGTAGTGATCAGGTATACCAGGGAATCATTATGTCCTATGATGTCATCTTCTCTTCTTTATCCGTATTACAAGGAAGAGTAACGACAACGTAGTCTTTACGACCGAAATAGAGAGTAGATCCCCTTCGGATAAGCGACCTTCACTGAGCCCCTACTTTCCCCCTATACCAAGGAATCATTATGTCCTGTGATGCCGTCTACTCCTCTTTATCCGTATTACAAGGAAGAGTAACGACAACGTAGTCTTTACGACCGAAATAGAGAGTAGATCCCCTTCGGATAAGCGACCTTCACTGAGCCCCTACTTTCCCCCTATATCAGGGAATCATTATGTCCTATGATGCCGTCTACTCCTCTTTATCCGTATTACAAGGAAGAGTAACGACAACGTAGTCTTTACGACCGCAATAGAGAGTAGATCCCCTTCGGATAAGCGACCTTCGCTGAGTTCCTACTTTCCCCCTATACCAGGGAATCATTATGTCCTATGATGCCATCTACTCCTCTTTATCCGTATTACAAGGAAGAGTAACGACAACGTAGTCTTTACGACCGCAATAGAGAGTAGATCCCCTTCGGATAAGCGACCTTCACTGAGCCCCTACTTTCCCCCTATATCAGGGAATCATTATGTCCTATGATGCCGTCTACTCCTCTTTATCCGTATTACAAGGAAGAGTAACGACAACGTAGTCTTTACGACCGCAATAGAGAGTAGATCCCCTTCGGATAAGCGACCTTCGCTGAGTCCCTACTTTCCCCCTATACCAGGGAATCATTATGTCCTATGATGCCATCTACTCCTCTTTATCCGTATTACAAGGAAGAGTAACGACAACGTAGTCTTTACGACCGAAATAGAGAGTAGATCCCCTTCGGATAAGCGACCTTCACTGAGCCCCTACTTTCCCCCTATACCAGGGAATCATTATGTCCTATGATGCCATCTACTCCTCTTTATGCGTATTACAAGGAAGAGTAACGACAACGTAGTCTTTACGACCGAAATAGAGAGTAGATCCCCTTCGGATAAGCGACCTTCACTGAGCCCCTACTTTCCCCCTATACCAGGGAATCATTATGTCCTATGATGCCATCTACTCCTCTTTATCCGTATTACAAGGAAGAGTAACGACTACGTAGTCTTTACGACCGCAATAGAGAGTAGATCCCCTTCGGATAAGCGACCTTCACTGAGCCCCTACTTTCCCCCTATACCAGGGAATCATTATGTCCTATGATGCCATCTACTCCTCTTTATGCGTATTACAAGGAAGAGTAACGACAACGTAGTCTTTACGACCGAAATAGAGAGTAGATCCCCTTCGGATAAGCGACCTTCACTGAGCCCCTACTTTCCCCCTATACCAGGGAATCATTATGTCCTATGATGTCATCTTCTCTTCTTTATCCGTATTACAAGGAAGAGTAACGACAACGTAGTCTTTACGACCGCAATAGAGAGTAGATCCCCTTCGGATAAGCGACCTTCACTGAGCCCCTACTTTCCCCCTATATCAGGGAATCATTATGTCCTATGATGCCGTCTACTCCTCTTTATCCGTATTACAAGGAAGAGTAACGACAACGTAGTCTTTACGACCGCAATAGAGAGTAGATCCCCTTCGGATAAGCGACCTTCGCTGAGTCCCTACTTTCCCCCTATACCAGGGAATCATTATGTCCTATGATGCCATCTACTCCTCTTTATCCGTATTACAAGGAAGAGTAACGACAACGTAGTCTTTACGACCGAAATAGAGAGTAGATCCCCTTCGGATAAGCGACCTTCACTGAGCCCCTACTTTCCCCCTATACCAGGGAATCATTATGTCCTATGATGCCATCTACTCCTCTTTATCCGTATTACAAGGAAGAGTAACGACAACGTAGTCTTTACGACCGCAATAGAGAGTAGATCCCCTTCGGATAAGCGACCTTCACTGAGCCCCTACTTTCCCCCTATATCAGGGAATCATTATGTCCTATGATGCCGTCTACTCCTCTTTATCCGTATTACAAGGAAGAGTAACGACAACGTAGTCTTTACGACCGCAATAGAGAGTAGATCCCCTTCGGATAAGCGACCTTCGCTGAGTCCCTACTTTCCCCCTATACCAGGGAATCATTATGTCCTATGATGCCATCTACTCCTCTTTATCCGTATTACAAGGAAGAGTAACGACAACGTAGTCTTTACGACCGAAATAGAGAGTAGATCCCCTTCGGATAAGCGACCTTCACTGAGCCCCTACTTTCCCCCTATACCAGGGAATCATTATGTCCTATGATGCCATCTACTCCTCTTTATGCGTATTACAAGGAAGAGTAACGACAACGTAGTCTTTACGACCGAAATAGAGAGTAGATCCCCTTCGGATAAGCGACCTTCACTGAGCCCCTACTTTCCCCCTATACCAGGGAATCATTATGTCCTATGATGCCATCTACTCCTCTTTATCCGTATTACAAGGAAGAGTAACGACTACGTAGTCTTTACGACCGCAATAGAGAGTAGATCCCCTTCGGATAAGCGACCTTCACTGAGCCCCTACTTTCCCCCTATACCAGGGAATCATTATGTCCTATGATGCCATCTACTACTCTTTATGCGTATTACAAGGAAGAGTAACGACAACGTAGTCTTTACGACCGAAATAGAGAGTAGATCCCCTTCGGATAAGCGACCTTCACTGAGCCCCTACTTTCCCCCTATACCAGGGAATCATTATGTGCTATGATGCCATCTACTCCTCTTTATCCGTATTACAAGGAAGAGTAACGACAACGTAGTCTTTACGACCGCAATAGAGAGTAGATCCCCTTCGGATAAGCGACCTTCACTGAGCCCCTACTTTCCCCCTATACCAGGGAATCATTATGTCCTATGATGCCATCTACTCCTCTTTATCCGTATTACAAGGAAGAGTAACGACAACGTAGTCTTTACGACCGCAATAGAGAGTAGATCCCCTTCGGATAAGCGACCCTCACTGAGCCCCTACTTTCCCCCTATACCAGGGAATCATTATGTCCTATGATGCCATCTACTCCTCTTTATCCGTATTACAAGGAAGAGTAACGACAACGTAGTCTTTACGACCGCAATAGAGAGTAGATCCCCTTCGGATAAGCGACCCTCACTGAGTCCCTACTTTCCCCCTATATCAGGGAATCATTATGTCCTATGATGCCGTCTACTCCTCTTTATCCGTATTACAAGGAAGAGTAACGACAACGTAGTCTTTACGACCGAAATAGAGAGTAGATCCCCTTCGGATAAGCGACCTTCACTGAGCCCCTACTTTCCCCCTATATCAGGGAATCATTATGTCCTATGATGCCGTCTACTCCTCTTTATCCGTATTACAAGGAAGAGTAACGACAACGTAGTCTTTACGACCGAAATAGAGAGTAGATCCCCTTCGGATAAGCGACCTTCACTGAGCCCCTACTTTCCCCCTATACCAGGGAATCATTATGTCCTATGATGCCATCTACTCCTCTTTATCCGTATTACAAGGAAGAGTAACGACAACGTAGTCTTTACGACCGCAATAGAGAGTAGATCCCCTTCGGATAAGCGACCTTCACTGAGCCCATACTTTCCCCCTATACCAGGGAATCATTATGTCCTATGATGCCATCTACTCCTCTTTATCCGTATTACAAGGAAGAGTAACGACAACGTAGTCTTTACGACCGCAATAGAGAGTAGTTCCCCTTCGGATAAGCGACCCTCACTGAGTCCCTACTTTCCCCCTATACCAGGGAATCATTATGTCCTATGATGCCATCTACTCCTCTTTATCCGTATTACAAGGAAGAGTAACGACAACGTAGTCTTTACGACCGCAATAGAGAGTAGATCCCCTTCTGATAAGCGACCCTCACTGAGTCCCTACTTTCCCCCTATACCAGGGAATCATTATGTCCTATGATGCCATCTACTCCTCTTTATCCGTATTACAAGGAAGAGTAACGACAACGTAGTCTTTACGACCGCAATAGAGAGTAGATCCCCTTCGGATAAGCGACCCTCACTGAGTCCCTACTTTCCCCCTATACCAGGGAATCATTATGTCCTATGATGCCATCTACTCCTCTTTATCCGTATTACAAGGAAGAGTAACGACAACGTAGTCTTTACGACCGCAATAGAGAGTAGATCCCCTTCGGATAAGCGACCCTCACTGAGTCCCTACTTTCCCCCTATACCAGGGAATCATTATGTCCTATGATGCCATCTACTCCTCTTTATGCGTATTACAAGGAAGAGTAACGACAACGTAGTCTTTACGACCGAAATAGAGAGTAGATCCCCTTCGGATAAGCGACCTTCACTGAGCCCCTACTTTCCCCCTATACCAGGGAATCATTATGTCCTATGATGTCATCTTCTCTTCTTTATCCGTATTACAAGGAAGAGTAACGACAACGTAGTCTTTACGACCGCAATAGAGAGTAGATCCCCTTCGGATAAGCGACCTTCACTGAGCCCCTACTTTCCCCCTATATCAGGGAATCATTATGTCCTATGATGCCGTCTACTCCTCTTTATCCGTATTACAAGGAAGAGTAACGACAACGTAGTCTTTACGACCGCAATAGAGAGTAGATCCCCTTCGGATAAGCGACCTTCGCTGAGTCCCTACTTTCCCCCTATACCAGGGAATCATTATGTCCTATGATGCCATCTACTCCTCTTTATCCGTATTACAAGGAAGAGTAACGACAACGTAGTCTTTACGACCGCAATAGAGAGTAGATCCCCTTCGGATAAGCGACCTTCACTGAGCCCCTACTTTCCCCCTATATCAGGGAATCATTATGTCCTATGATGCCGTCTACTCCTCTTTATCCGTATTACAAGGAAGAGTAACGACAACGTAGTCTTTACGACCGCAATAGAGAGTAGATCCCCTTCGGATAAGCGACCTTCGCTGAGTCCCTACTTTCCCCCTATACCAGGGAATCATTATGTCCTATGATGCCATCTACTCCTCTTTATCCGTATTACAAGGAAGAGTAACGACAACGTAGTCTTTACGACCGAAATAGAGAGTAGATCCCCTTCGGATAAGCGACCTTCACTGAGCCCCTACTTTCCCCCTATACCAGGGAATCATTATGTCCTATGATGCCATCTACTCCTCTTTATCCGTATTACAAGGAAGAGTAACGACAACGTAGTCTTTACGACCGCAATAGAGAGTAGATCCCCTTCGGATAAGCGACCCTCACTGAGTCCCTACTTTCCCCCTATACCAGGGAATCATTATGTCCTATGATGCCATCTACTCCTCTTTATGCGTATTACAAGGAAGAGTAACGACAACGTAGTCTTTACGACCGAAATAGAGAGTAGATCCCCTTCGGATAAGCGACCTTCACTGAGCCCCTACTTTCCCCCTATACCAGGGAATCATTATGTCCTATGATGTCATCTTCTCTTCTTTATCCGTATTACAAGGAAGAGTAACGACAACGTAGTCTTTACGACCGCAATAGAGAGTAGATCCCCTTCGGATAAGCGACCTTCACTGAGCCCCTACTTTCCCCCTATATCAGGGAATCATTATGTCCTATGATGCCGTCTACTCCTCTTTATCCGTATTACAAGGAAGAGTAACGACAACGTAGTCTTTACGACCGCAATAGAGAGTAGATCCCCTTCGGATAAGCGACCTTCGCTGAGTCCCTACTTTCCCCCTATACCAGGGAATCATTATGTCCTATGATGCCATCTACTCCTCTTTATCCGTATTACAAGGAAGAGTAACGACAACGTAGTCTTTACGACCGCAATAGAGAGTAGATCCCCTTCGGATAAGCGACCTTCACTGAGCCCCTACTTTCCCCCTATATCAGGGAATCATTATGTCCTATGATGCCGTCTACTCCTCTTTATCCGTATTACAAGGAAGAGTAACGACAACGTAGTCTTTACGACCGCAATAGAGAGTAGATCCCCTTCGGATAAGCGACCTTCGCTGAGTCCCTACTTTCCCCCTATACCAGGGAATCATTATGTCCTATGATGCCATCTACTCCTCTTTATCCGTATTACAAGGAAGAGTAACGACAACGTAGTCTTTACGACCGAAATAGAGAGTAGATCCCCTTCGGATAAGCGACCTTCACTGAGCCCCTACTTTCCCCCTATACCAGGGAATCATTATGTCCTATGATGCCATCTACTCCTCTTTATGCGTATTACAAGGAAGAGTAACGACAACGTAGTCTTTACGACCGAAATAGAGAGTAGATCCCCTTCGGATAAGCGACCTTCACTGAGCCCCTACTTTCCCCCTATACCAGGGAATCATTATGTCCTATGATGCCATCTACTCCTCTTTATCCGTATTACAAGGAAGAGTAACGACTACGTAGTCTTTACGACCGCAATAGAGAGTAGATCCCCTTCGGATAAGCGACCTTCACTGAGCCCCTACTTTCCCCCTATACCAGGGAATCATTATGTCCTATGATGCCATCTACTACTCTTTATGCGTATTACAAGGAAGAGTAACGACAACGTAGTCTTTACGACCGAAATAGAGAGTAGATCCCCTTCGGATAAGCGACCTTCACTGAGCCCCTACTTTCCCCCTATACCAGGGAATCATTATGTGCTATGATGCCATCTACTCCTCTTTATCCGTATTACAAGGAAGAGTAACGACAACGTAGTCTTTACGACCGCAATAGAGAGTAGATCCCCTTCGGATAAGCGACCTTCACTGAGCCCCTACTTTCCCCCTATACCAGGGAATCATTATGTCCTATGATGCCATCTACTCCTCTTTATCCGTATTACAAGGAAGAGTAACGACAACGTAGTCTTTACGACCGCAATAGAGAGTAGATCCCCTTCGGATAAGCGACCCTCACTGAGCCCCTACTTTCCCCCTATACCAGGGAATCATTATGTCCTATGATGCCATCTACTCCTCTTTATCCGTATTACAAGGAAGAGTAACGACAACGTAGTCTTTACGACCGCAATAGAGAGTAGATCCCCTTCGGATAAGCGACCCTCACTGAGTCCCTACTTTCCCCCTATATCAGGGAATCATTATGTCCTATGATGCCGTCTACTCCTCTTTATCCGTATTACAAGGAAGAGTAACGACAACGTAGTCTTTACGACCGAAATAGAGAGTAGATCCCCTTCGGATAAGCGACCTTCACTGAGCCCCTACTTTCCCCCTATATCAGGGAATCATTATGTCCTATGATGCCGTCTACTCCTCTTTATCCGTATTACAAGGAAGAGTAACGACAACGTAGTCTTTACGACCGAAATAGAGAGTAGATCCCCTTCGGATAAGCGACCTTCACTGAGCCCCTACTTTCCCCCTATACCAGGGAATCATTATGTCCTATGATGCCATCTACTCCTCTTTATCCGTATTACAAGGAAGAGTAACGACAACGTAGTCTTTACGACCGCAATAGAGAGTAGATCCCCTTCGGATAAGCGACCTTCACTGAGCCCATACTTTCCCCCTATACCAGGGAATCATTATGTCCTATGATGCCATCTACTCCTCTTTATCCGTATTACAAGGAAGAGTAACGACAACGTAGTCTTTACGACCGCAATAGAGAGTAGTTCCCCTTCGGATAAGCGACCCTCACTGAGTCCCTACTTTCCCCCTATACCAGGGAATCATTATGTCCTATGATGCCATCTACTCCTCTTTATCCGTATTACAAGGAAGAGTAACGACAACGTAGTCTTTACGACCGCAATAGAGAGTAGATCCCCTTCTGATAAGCGACCCTCACTGAGTCCCTACTTTCCCCCTATACCAGGGAATCATTATGTCCTATGATGCCATCTACTCCTCTTTATCCGTATTACAAGGAAGAGTAACGACAACGTAGTCTTTACGACCGCAATAGAGAGTAGATCCCCTTCGGATAAGCGACCCTCACTGAGTCCCTACTTTCCCCCTATACCAGGGAATCATTATGTCCTATGATGCCATCTACTCCTCTTTATCCGTATTACAAGGAAGAGTAACGACAACGTAGTCTTTACGACCGCAATAGAGAGTAGATCCCCTTCGGATAAGCGACCCTCACTGAGTCCCTACTTTCCCCCTATACCAGGGAATCATTATGTCCTATGATGCCATCTACTCCTCTTTATCCGTATTACAAGGAAGAGTAACGACTACGTAGTCTTTACGACCGCAATAGAGAGTAGATCCCCTTCGGATAAGCGACCTTCACTGAGCCCCTACTTTCCCCCTATACCAGGGAATCATTATGTCCTATGATGCCATCTACTCCTCTTTATGCGTATTACAAGGAAGAGTAACGACAACGTAGTCTTTACGACCGAAATAGAGAGTAGATCCCCTTCGGATAAGCGACCTTCACTGAGCCCCTACTTTCCCCCTATACCAGGGAATCATTATGTCCTATGATGTCATCTTCTCTTCTTTATCCGTATTACAAGGAAGAGTAACGACAACGTAGTCTTTACGACCGCAATAGAGAGTAGATCCCCTTCGGATAAGCGACCTTCACTGAGCCCCTACTTTCCCCCTATATCAGGGAATCATTATGTCCTATGATGCCGTCTACTCCTCTTTATCCGTATTACAAGGAAGAGTAACGACAACGTAGTCTTTACGACCGCAATAGAGAGTAGATCCCCTTCGGATAAGCGACCTTCGCTGAGTCCCTACTTTCCCCCTATACCAGGGAATCATTATGTCCTATGATGCCATCTACTCCTCTTTATCCGTATTACAAGGAAGAGTAACGACAACGTAGTCTTTACGACCGAAATAGAGAGTAGATCCCCTTCGGATAAGCGACCTTCACTGAGCCCCTACTTTCCCCCTATACCAGGGAATCATTATGTCCTATGATGCCATCTACTCCTCTTTATCCGTATTACAAGGAAGAGTAACGACAACGTAGTCTTTACGACCGCAATAGAGAGTAGATCCCCTTCGGATAAGCGACCTTCACTGAGCCCCTACTTTCCCCCTATATCAGGGAATCATTATGTCCTATGATGCCGTCTACTCCTCTTTATCCGTATTACAAGGAAGAGTAACGACAACGTAGTCTTTACGACCGCAATAGAGAGTAGATCCCCTTCGGATAAGCGACCTTCGCTGAGTCCCTACTTTCCCCCTATACCAGGGAATCATTATGTCCTATGATGCCATCTACTCCTCTTTATCCGTATTACAAGGAAGAGTAACGACAACGTAGTCTTTACGACCGAAATAGAGAGTAGATCCCCTTCGGATAAGCGACCTTCACTGAGCCCCTACTTTCCCCCTATACCAGGGAATCATTATGTCCTATGATGCCATCTACTCCTCTTTATGCGTATTACAAGGAAGAGTAACGACAACGTAGTCTTTACGACCGAAATAGAGAGTAGATCCCCTTCGGATAAGCGACCTTCACTGAGCCCCTATTTTCCCCCTATACCAGGGAATCATTATGTCCTATGATGCCATCTACTCCTCTTTATCCGTATTACAAGGAAGAGTAACGACTACGTAGTCTTTACGACCGCAATAGAGAGTAGATCCCCTTCGGATAAGCGACCTTCACTGAGCCCCTACTTTCCCCCTATACCAGGGAATCATTATGTCCTATGATGCCATCTACTCCTCTTTATGCGTATTACAAGGAAGAGTAACGACAACGTAGTCTTTACGACCGAAATAGAGAGTAGATCCCCTTCGGATAAGCGACCTTCACTGAGCCCCTACTTTCCCCCTATACCAGGGAATCATTATGTGCTATGATGCCATCTACTCCTCTTTATCCGTATTACAAGGAAGAGTAACGACAACGTAGTCTTTACGACCGCAATAGAGAGTAGATCCCCTTCGGATAAGCGACCTTCACTGAGCCCCTACTTTCCCCCTATACCAGGGAATCATTATGTCCTATGATGCCATCTACTCCTCTTTATCCGTATTACAAGGAAGAGTAACGACAACGTAGTCTTTACGACCGCAATAGAGAGTAGATCCCCTTCGGATAAGCGACCCTCACTGAGCCCCTACTTTCCCCCTATACCAGGGAATCATTATGTCCTATGATGCCATCTACTCCTCTTTATCCGTATTACAAGGAAGAGTAACGACAACGTAGTCTTTACGACCGCAATAGAGAGTAGATCCCCTTCGGATAAGCGACCCTCACTGAGTCCCTACTTTCCCCCTATATCAGGGAATCATTATGTCCTATGATGCCGTCTACTCCTCTTTATCCGTATTACAAGGAAGAGTAACGACAACGTAGTCTTTACGACCGAAATAGAGAGTAGATCCCCTTCGGATAAGCGACCTTCACTGAGCCCCTACTTTCCCCCTATACCAGGGAATCATTATGTCCTATGATGCCGTCTACTCCTCTTTATCCGTATTACAAGGAAGAGTAACGACAACGTAGTCTTTACGACCGAAATAGAGAGTAGATCCCCTTCGGATAAGCGACCTTCACTGAGCCCCTACTTTCCCCCTATACCAGGGAATCATTATGTCCTATGATGCCATCTACTCCTCTTTATCCGTATTACAAGGAAGAGTAACGACAACGTAGTCTTTACGACCGCAATAGAGAGTAGATCCCCTTCGGATAAGCGACCTTCACTGAGCCCATACTTTCCCCCTATACCAGGGAATCATTATGTCCTATGATGCCATCTACTCCTCTTTATCCGTATTACAAGGAAGAGTAACGACAACGTAGTCTTTACGACCGCAATAGAGAGTAGATCCCCTTCGGATAAGCGACCCTCACTGAGTCCCTACTTTCCCCCTATACCAGGGAATCATTATGTCCTATGATGCCATCTACTCCTCTTTATCCGTATTAAAAGGAAGAGTAACGACAACGTAGTCTTTACGACCGCAATAGAGAGTAGATCCCCTTCTGATAAGCGACCCTCACTGAGTCCCTACTTTCCCCCTATACCAGGGAATCATTATGTCCTATGATGCCATCTACTCCTCTTTATCCGTATTACAAGGAAGAGTAACGACAACGTAGTCTTTACGACCGCAATAGAGAGTAGATCCCCTTCGGATAAGCGACCCTCACTGAGTCCCTACTTTCCCCCTATACCAGGGAATCATTATGTCCTATGATGCCATCTACTCCTCTTTATCCGTATTACAAGGAAGAGTAACGACAACGTAGTCTTTACGACCGCAATAGAGAGTAGATCCCCTTCGGATAAGCGACCTTCACTGAGCCCCTACTTTCCCCCTATACCAGGGAATCATTATGTCCTATGATGCCATCTACTCCTCTTTATCCGTATTACAAGGAAGAGTAACGACAACGTAGTCTTTACGACCGCAATAGAGAGTAGATCCCCTTCGGATAAGCGACCCTCACTGAGTCCCTACTTTCCCCCTATACCAGGGAATCATTATGTCCTATGATGCCATCTACTCCTCTTTATCCGTATTACAAGGAAGAGTAACGACAACGTAGTCTTTACGACCGCAATAGAGAGTAGATCCCCTTCTGATAAGCGACCCTCACTGAGTCCCTACTTTCCCCCTATACCAGGGAATCATTATGTCCTATGATGCCATCTACTCCTCTTTATCCGTATTACAAGGAAGAGTAACGACAACGTAGTCTTTACGACCGCAATAGAGAGTAGATCCCCTTCGGATAAGCGACCTTCGCTGAGTCCCTACTTTCCCCCTATACCAGGGAATCATTATGTCCTATGATGCCATCTACTCCTCTTTATCCGTATTACAAGGAAGAGTAACGACAACGTAGTCTTTACGACCGAAATAGAGAGTAGATCCCCTTCGGATAAGCGACCTTCACTGAGCCCCTACTTTCCCCCTATACCAGGGAATCATTATGTCCTATGATGCCATCTACTCCTCTTTATGCGTATTACAAGGAAGAGTAACGACAACGTAGTCTTTACGACCGAAATAGAGAGTAGATCCCCTTCGGATAAGCGACCTTCACTGAGCCCCTATTTTCCCCCTATACCAGGGAATCATTATGTCCTATGATGCCATCTACTCCTCTTTATCCGTATTACAAGGAAGAGTAACGACTACGTAGTCTTTACGACCGCAATAGAGAGTAGATCCCCTTCGGATAAGCGACCTTCACTGAGCCCCTACTTTCCCCCTATACCAGGGAATCATTATGTCCTATGATGCCATCTACTCCTCTTTATGCGTATTACAAGGAAGAGTAACGACAACGTAGTCTTTACGACCGAAATAGAGAGTAGATCCCCTTCGGATAAGCGACCTTCACTGAGCCCCTACTTTCCCCCTATACCAGGGAATCATTATGTGCTATGATGCCATCTACTCCTCTTTATCCGTATTACAAGGAAGAGTAACGACAACGTAGTCTTTACGACCGCAATAGAGAGTAGATCCCCTTCGGATAAGCGACCTTCACTGAGCCCCTACTTTCCCCCTATACCAGGGAATCATTATGTCCTATGATGCCATCTACTCCTCTTTATCCGTATTACAAGGAAGAGTAACGACAACGTAGTCTTTACGACCGCAATAGAGAGTAGATCCCCTTCGGATAAGCGACCCTCACTGAGCCCCTACTTTCCCCCTATACCAGGGAATCATTATGTCCTATGATGCCATCTACTCCTCTTTATCCGTATTACAAGGAAGAGTAACGACAACGTAGTCTTTACGACCGCAATAGAGAGTAGATCCCCTTCGGATAAGCGACCCTCACTGAGTCCCTACTTTCCCCCTATATCAGGGAATCATTATGTCCTATGATGCCGTCTACTCCTCTTTATCCGTATTACAAGGAAGAGTAACGACAACGTAGTCTTTACGACCGAAATAGAGAGTAGATCCCCTTCGGATAAGCGACCTTCACTGAGCCCCTACTTTCCCCCTATATCAGGGAATCATTATGTCCTATGATGCCGTCTACTCCTCTTTATCCGTATTACAAGGAAGAGTAACGACAACGTAGTCTTTACGACCGAAATAGAGAGTAGATCCCCTTCGGATAAGCGACCTTCACTGAGCCCCTACTTTCCCCCTATACCAGGGAATCATTATGTCCTATGATGCCATCTACTCCTCTTTATCCGTATTACAAGGAAGAGTAACGACAACGTAGTCTTTACGACCGCAATAGAGAGTAGATCCCCTTCGGATAAGCGACCTTCACTGAGCCCATACTTTCCCCCTATACCAGGGAATCATTATGTCCTATGATGCCATCTACTCCTCTTTATCCGTATTACAAGGAAGAGTAACGACAACGTAGTCTTTACGACCGCAATAGAGAGTAGATCCCCTTCGGATAAGCGACCCTCACTGAGTCCCTACTTTCCCCCTATACCAGGGAATCATTATGTCCTATGATGCCATCTACTCCTCTTTATCCGTATTACAAGGAAGAGTAACGACAACGTAGTCTTTACGACCGCAATAGAGAGTAGATCCCCTTCTGATAAGCGACCCTCACTGAGTCCCTACTTTCCCCCTATACCAGGGAATCATTATGTCCTATGATGCCATCTACTCCTCTTTATCCGTATTACAAGGAAGAGTAACGACAACGTAGTCTTTACGACCGCAATAGAGAGGAGATCCCCTTCGGATAAGCGACCCTCACTGAGTCCCTACTTTCCCCCTATACCAGGGAATCATTATGTCCTATGATGCCATCTACTCCTCTTTATCCGTATTACAAGGAAGAGTAACGACAACGTAGTCTTTACGACCGCAATAGAGAGTAGATCCCCTTCGGATAAGCGACCCTCACTGAGTCCCTACTTTCCCCCTATACCAGGGAATCATTATGTCCTATGATGCCATCTACTCCTCTTTATGCGTATTACAAGGAAGAGTAACGACAACGTAGTCTTTACGACCGCAATAGAGAGTAGATCCCCTTCGGATAAGCGACCCTCACTGAGCCCCTACTTTCCCCCTATACCAGGGAATCATTATGTCCTATGATGCCATCTACTCCTCTTTATCCGTATTACAAGGAAGAGTAACGACAACGTAGTCTTTACGACCGCAATAGAGAGTAGATCCCCTTCGGATAAGCGACCCTCACTGAGTCCCTACTTTCCCCCTATACCAGGGAATCATTATGTCCTATGATGCCATCTACTCCTCTTTATCCGTATTACAAGGAAGAGTAACGACAACGTAGTCTTTACGACCGCAATAGAGAGTAGATCCCCTTCGGATAAGCGACCTTCACTGAGCCCCTACTTTCCCCCTATACCAGGGAATCATTATGTCCTATGATGCCATCTACTCCTCTTTATCCGTATTACAAGGAAGAGTAACGACAACGTAGTCTTTACGACCGAAATAGAGAGTAGATCCCCTTCGGATAAGCGACCTTCACTGAGCCCATACTTTCCCCCTATACCAGGGAATCATTATGTCCTATGATGCCATCTACTCCTCTTTATCCGTATTACAAGGAAGAGTAACGACTACGTAGTCTTTACGACCGAAATAGAGAGTAGGTTCATTTCGGATAAGCGACCTTCACTGAGCCCCTACTTTCCCCCTATACCAGGGAATCATTATGTCCTATGATGCCATCTACTCCTCTTTATCCGTATTACAAGGAAGAGTAACGACAACGTAGTCTTTACGACCGCAATAGAGAGTAGATCCCCTTCGGATAAGCGACCCTCACTGAGTCCCTACTTTCCCCCTATACCAGGGAATCATTATGTCCTATGATGCCATCTACTCCTCTTTATCCGTATTACAAGGAAGAGTAACGACAACGTAGTCTTTACGACCGCAATAGAGAGTAGATCCCCTTCGGATAAGCGACCCTCACTGAGTCCCTACTTTCCCCCTATACCAGGGAATCATTATGTCCTATGATGCCGTCTACTCCTCTTTATCCGTATTACAAGGAAGAGTAACGACAACGTAGTCTTTACGACCGAAATAGAGAGTAGATCCCCTTCGGATAAGCGACCCTCACTGAGTCCCTACTTTCCCCCTATACCAGGGAATCATTATGTCCTATGATGCCATCTACTCCTCTTTATCCGTATTACAAGGAAGAGTAACGACAACGTAGTCTTTACGACCGCAATAGAGAGTAGATCCCCTTCGGATAAGCGACCTTCACTGAGCCCATACTTTCCCCCTATACCAGGGAATCATTATGTCCTATGATGCCATCTACTCCTCTTTATCCGTATTATAAGGAAGAGTAACGACAACGTAGTCTTTACGACCGCAATAGAGAGTAGATCCCCTTCGGATAAGCGACCCTCACTGAGCCCCTACTTTCCCCCTATACCAGGGAATCATTATGTCCTATGATGCCATCTACTCCTCTTTATCCGTATTACAAGGAAGAGTAACGACAACGTAGTCTTTACGACCGCAATAGAGAGTAGATCCCCTTCGGATAAGCGACCTTCACTGAGCCCCTACTTTCCCCCTATACCAGGGAATCATTATGTCCTATGATGCCATCTACTCCTCTTTATCCGTATTACAAGGAAGAGTAACGACAACGTAGTCTTTACGACCGCAATAGAGAGTAGATCCCCTTCGGATAAGCGACCTTCACTGAGCCCCTACTTTCCCCCTATACCAGGGAATCATTATGTCCTATGATGCCATCTACTCCTCTTTATCCGTATTACAAGAAAGAGTAACGACAACGTAGTCTTTACGACCGCAATAGAGAGTAGATCCCCTTCGGATAAGCGACCTTCACTGAGCCCATACTTTCCCCCTATACCAGGGAATCATTATGTCCTATGATGCCATCTACTCCTCTTTATCCGTATTACAAGGAAGAGTAACGACAACGTAGTCTTTACGACCGCAATAGAGAGTAGATCCCCTTCGGATAAGCGACCTTCACTGAGCCCCTACTTTCCCCCTATACCAGGGAATCATTATGTCCTATGATGCCATCTACTCCTCTTTATCCGTATTACAAGAAAGAGTAACGACTACGTAGTCTTTACGACCGAAATAGAGAGTAGATCCCCTTCGGATAAGCGACCTTCACTGAGCCCCTACTTTCCCCCTATATCAGGGAATCATTATGTCCTATGATGCCGTCTACTCCTCTTTATCCGTATTACAAGGAAGAGTAACGACAACGTAGTCTTTACGACCGAAATAGAGAGTAGGTTCATTTCGGATAAGCGACCGTCACTGAGCCCCTACTTCCCCCTATACCAGGGAATCATTATGTCCTATGATGCCGTCTACTCCTTTTTATCCGTATTACAAGGAAGAGTAACGACAAAGTAGTCTTTACGACCGCAATAGAGAGTATATCCCCTTCGGATAAGCGACCTTCACTGAGCCCCTACTTTCCCCCTATACCAGGGAATCATTATGTCCTATGATGCCGTCTACTCCTCTTTATCCGTATTACAAGGAAGAGTAACGACAACGTAGTCTTTACGACCGAAATAGAGAGTAGGTGCACTTCGGATAAGCGACCCTCACTGAGCCCCTACTTCCCCCTATACCAGGGAATCATTATGTCCTATGATGCCGTCTACTCCTCTTTATCCGTATTACAAGGAGGAGTAACGACAACGTAGTCTTTACGACCGCAATAGAGAGTAGATCCCCTTTGGATAAGCGACCTTCACTGAGCCCCTACTTTCCCTCTATACCAGGGAATCATTATGTCCTATGATGCCATCTACTCCTCTTTATCCGTATTACAAGGAAGAGTAACGACAACGTAGTTTTTACGACCGCAATAGAGAGTAGATCCCCTTCGGATAAGCGACCTTCACTGAGCCCCTACTTTCCCCCTATACCAGGGAATCATTATGTCCTATGATGCCATCTACTCCTCTTTATCCGTATTACAAGGAGGAGTAACGACAACGTAGTCTTTACGACCGCAATAGAGAGTAGATCCCCTTCGGATAGGCGACCTTCACTGAGCCACTACTTTCCCCCTATACCAGGGAATCATTATGTCCTAAGATGCCATCTACTCCTCTTTATCCGTATTAGAAGGATTAGTAACGACAACGTAGTCTTTACGACCGCAATAGAGAGTAGATCCCCTTCGGATAGGCTACCTTCACTGAGCCCCTACTTTCCCCCTATACCAGGGAATCATTATGTCCTATGATGCCATCTACTCCTCTTTATCCGTATTACAAGGAGGAGTAACGACAACGTAGTCTTTACGACCGCAATAGAGAGTAGATCCCCTTCGGATAAGCGACCTTCACTGAGCCCCTACTTTCCCCCTATACCAGGGAATCATTATGTCCTATGATGCCATCTACTCCTCTTTATCCGTATTACAAGGAGGGGTAACGACAACGTAGTCTTTACGACCGCAATAGAGAGTAGATCCCCTTCGGATAAGCGACCTTCACTGAGTCCCTACTTTCCCCCTATACCAGGGAATCATTATGTCCTATGATGCCATCTACTCCACTTTATCCGTATTACAAGGAGGAGTAACGACAACGTAGTCTTTACGACCGCAATAGAGAGTAGATCCCCTTCGGATAAGCGACCTTCACTGAGCCCCTACTTTCCCCCTATACCAGGGAATCATTATGTCCTATGATGCCATCTACTCCTCTTTATCCGTATTACAAGGAAGATTAACGACAACGTAGTCTTTACGACCGAAATAGAGAGTAGATCCCCTTCGGATAAGCGACCCTCACTGAGTCCCTACTTTCCCCCTATACCAGGGAATCATTATGTCCTATGATGCCATCTACTCCTCTTTATCCGTATTACAAGGAGGAGTAACGACAACGTAGTCTTTACGACCGCAATAGAGAGTAGATCCCCTTCGGATAAGCGACCCTCACTGAACCCCTACTTTCCCCCTATACCAGGGAATCATTATGTCCTATGATGCCGTCTACTCCTCTTTATCCGTATTACAAGGAAGAGTAACGACTACGTAGTCTTTACGACCGCAATAGAGAGTAGATCCCCTTCGGATAAGCGACCCTCACTGAACCCCTACTTTCCCCCTATACCAGGGAATCATTACGTCCTATGATGCCGTCTACTCCTCTTTATCCGTATTACAAGGAAGAGTAACGACTACGTAGTCTTTACGACCGCAATAGAGAGTAGATCCCCTTCGGATAAGCGACCCTCACTGAACCCCTACTTTCCCCCTATACCAGGGAATCATTATGTCCTATGATGCCATCTACTCCTCTTTATCCGTATTACAAGGAAGAGTAACGACAACGTAGTCTTTACGACCGAAATAGAGAGTAGATCCCCTTCGGATAAGCGACCTTCACTGAGCCCCTACTTTCCCCCTATACCAGGGAATCATTATGTCCTATGATGCCATCTACTCCTCTTTATGCGTATTACAAGGAAGAGTAACGACAACGTAGTCTTTACGACCGAAATAGAGAGTAGATCCCCTTCGGATAAGCGACCTTCACTGAGCCCCTACTTTCCCCCTATACCAGGGAATCATTATGTCCTATGATGCCATCTACTCCTCTTTATGCGTATTACAAGAAAGAGTAACGACTACGTAGTCTTTACGACCGAAATAGAGAGTAGATCCCCTTCGGATAAGCGACCTTCACTGAGCCCCTACTTTCCCCCTATATCAGGGAATCATTATGTCCTATGATGCCGTCTACTCCTCTTTATCCGTATTACAAGGAAGAGTAACGACAACGTAGTCTTTACGACCGAAATAGAGAGTAGGTTCATTTCGGATAAGCGACCGTCACTGAGCCCCTACTTCCCCCTATACCAGGGAATCATTATGTCCTATGATGCCGTCTACTCCTTTTTATCCGTATTACAAGGAAGAGTAACGACAAAGTAGTCTTTACGACCGCAATAGAGAGTAGATCCCCTTCGGATAAGCGACCTTCACTGAGCCCCTACTTTCCCCCTATACCAGGGAATCATTATGTCCTATGATGCCGTCTACTCCTCTTTATCCGTATTACAAGGAAGAGTAACGACAACGTAGTCTTTACGGCCGCAATAGAGAGTAGATCATCTTCGGATAAGCGACCTTCACTGAGCCCCTACTTTCCCCCTATACCAGGGAATCATTATGTAATATGATGCCGTCTACTCCTCTTTATCCGTATTACAAGGAAGAGTAACGACAACGTAGTCTTTACGACCGAAATAGAGAGTAGGTGCACTTCGGATAAGCGACCCTCACTGAGCCCCTACTTCCCCCTATACCAGGGAATCATTATGTCCTATGATGCCGTCTACTCAACTTTATCCGTATTACAAGGAGGAGTAACGACAACGTAGTCTTTACGACCGCAATAGAGAGTAGATCCCCTTCGGATAAGCGACCTTCACTGAGCCCCTACTTTCCCTCTATACCAGGGAATCATTATGTCCTATGATGCCATCTACTCCTCTTTATCCGTATTACAAGGAAGAGTAACGACAACGTAGTTTTTACGACCGCAATAGAGAGTAGATCCCCTTCGGATAAGCGACCTTCACTGAGCCCCTACTTTCCCCCTATACCAGGGAATCATTATGTCCTATGATGCCATCTACTCCTCTTTATCCGTATTACAAAGAGGAGTAACGACAACGTAGTCTTTACGACCGCAATAGAGAGTAGATCCCCTTCGGATAGGCGACCTTCACTGAGCCATTACTTTCCCCCTATACCAGGGAATCATTATGTCCTAAGATGCCATCTACTCCTCTTTATCCGTATTAGAAGGATTAGTAACGACAACGTAGTCTTTACGACCGCAATAGAGAGTAGATCCCCTTCGGATAGGCTACCTTCACTGAGCCCCTACTTTCCCCCTATACCAGGGAATCATTATGTCCTATGATGCCATCTACTCCTCTTTATCCGTATTACAAGGAGGAGTAACGACAACGTAGTCTTTACGACCGCAATAGAGAGTAGATCCCCTTCGGATAAGCGACCTTCACTGAGCCCCTACTTTCCCCCTATACCAGGGAATCATTATGTCCTATGATGCCATCTACTCCTCTTTATCCGTATTACAAGGAGGAGTAACGACAACGTAGTCTTTACGACCGCAATAGAGAGTAGATCCCCTTCGGATAAGCGACCTTCACTGAGTCCCTACTTTCCCCCTATACCAGGGAATCATTATGTCCTATGATGCCATCTACTCCTCTTTATCCGTATTACAAGGAGGAGTAACGACAACGTAGTCTTTACGACCGCAATAGAGAGTAGATCCCCTTCGGATAAGCGACCTTCACTGAGCCCCTACTTTCCCCCTATACCAGGGAATCATTATGTCCTATGATGCCATCTACTCCTCTTTATCCGTATTACAAGGAAGATTAACGACAACGTAGTCTTTACGACCGAAATAGAGAGTAGATCCCCTTCGGATAAGCGACCCTCACTGAGTCCCTACTTTCCCCCTATACCAGGGAATCATTATGTCCTATGATGCCATCTACTCCTCTTTATCCGTATTACAAGGAGGAGTAACGACAACGTAGTCTTTACGACCGCAATAGAGAGTAGATCCCCTTCGGATAAGCGACCCTCACTGAACCCCTACTTTCCCCCTATACCAGGGAATCATTATGTCCTATGATGCCGTCTACTCCTCTTTATCCGTATTACAAGGAAGAGTAACGACTACGTAGTCTTTACGACCGCAATAGAGAGTAGATCCCCTTCGGATAAGCGACCCTCACTGAACCCCTACTTTCCCCCTATACCAGGGAATCATTATGTCCTATGATGCCGTCTACTCCTCTTTATCCGTATTACAAGGAAGAGTAACGACTACGTAGTCTTTACGACCGCAATAGAGAGTAGATCCCCTTCGGATAAGCGACCCTCACTGAACCCCTACTTTCCCCCTATACCAGGGAATCATTATGTCCTATGATGCCGTCTACTCCTCTTTATCCGTATCACAAGGAAGAGTAACGACAACGTAGTCTTTACGACCGCAATAGAGAGTAGATCCCCTTCGGATAAGCGACCTTCACTGAGCCCCTACTTTCCCCCTATACCAGGGAATCATTATGTCCTATGATGCCATCTACTCCTCTTTATGCGTATTACAAGAAAGAGTAACGACTACGTAGTCTTTACGACCGAAATAGAGAGTAGATCCCCTTCGGATAAGCGACCTTCACTGAGCCCCTACTTTCCCCCTATATCAGGGAATCATTATGTCCTATGATGCCGTCTACTCCTCTTTATCCGTATTACAAGGAAGAGTAACGACAACGTAGTCTTTACGACCGAAATAGAGAGTAGATCCCCTTCGGATAAGCGACCTTCACTGAGCCCCTACTTTCCCCCTATACCAGGGAATCATTATGTCCTATGATGCCATCTACTCCTCTTTATCCGTATTACAAGGAAGAGTAACGACAACGTAGTCTTTACGACCGAAATAGAGAGTAGATCCCCTTCGGATAAGCGACCTTCACTGAGCCCCTACTTTCCCCCTATACCAGGGAATCATTATGTCCTATGATGCCATCTACTCTTCTTTATCCGTATTACAAGGAAGAGTAACGACAACGTAGTCTTTACGACCGCAATAGAGAGTAGATCCCCTTCGGATAAGCGACCCTCACTGAGTCCCTACTTTCCCCCTATTCCAGGGAGTCATTATGTCCTATGATGCCGTCTACTCCTCTTTATCCGTATTACAAGGAAGAGTAACGACAACGTAGTCTATACGGCCGCAATAGAGAGTAGATCCCCTTCGGATAAGCGACCTTCACTGAGCCCCTACTTTCCCCCTATACCAGGGAATCATTGTGTCCTATGATGCCGTCTACTCCTCTTTATCCGTATTACAAGGAAGAGTAACGACAACGTAGACTTTACGACCGAAATAGAGAGTAGGTTCATTTCGGATAAGCGACCGTCACTGAGCCCCTACTTCCCCCTATACCAGGGAATCATTATGTCCTATGATGCCGTCTACTCCTTTTTATCCGTATTACAAGGAAGAGTAACGACAACGTAGTCTTTACGACCACAATAGAGAGTAGATCCCCTTCGGATAAGCTACCTTCACTGAGCCCCTACTTTCCACCTATACCAGGGAATCATTATGTCCTATGATGCCGTCTACTCCTCTTTATCCGTATTACAAGGAAGAGTAACGACAACGTAGTCTTTACGGCCGCAATAGAGAGTAGATCCCCTTCGGATAAGCTACCTTCACTGAGCCCCTACTTTCCACCTATACCAGGGAATCATTATGTCCTATGATGCCGTCTACTCCTCTTTATCCGTATTACAAGGAAGAGTAACGACAACGTAGTCTTTACGGCCGCAATAGAGAGTAGATCCCCTTCGGATAAGCGACCTTCACTGAGCCCCTACTTTCCCCCTATACCAGGGAATCATTATGTAATATGATGCCGTCTACTCCTCTTTATCCGTATTACAAGGAAGAGTAACGACAACGTAGTCTTTACGACCGAAATAGAGAGTAGGTGCACTTCGGATAAGCGACCCTCACTGAGCCCCTACTTCCCCCTATACCAGGGAATCATTATGTCCTATGATGCCGTCTACTCCTCTTTATCCGTATTACAAGGAGGAGTAACGACAACGTAGTCTTTACGACCGCAATAGAGAGTAGATCCCCTTCGGATAAGCGACCTCCACTGAGCCCCTACTTTCCCCCTATACCAGGGAATCATTATGTCCTATGATGCCATCTACTCCTCTTTATCCGTATTACAAGGAAGAGTAACGACAACGTAGTCTTTACGACCGCAATAGAGAGTAGATCCCCTTCGGATAAGCGACCTTCACTGAGCCCCTACTTTCCCCCTATACCAGGGAATCATTATGTCCTATGATGCCATCTACTCCTCTTTATCCGTATTACAAGGAGGAGTAACGACAACGTAGTCTTTACGACCGCAATAGAGAGTAGATCCCCTTCGGATAAGCGACCTTCACTGAGCCCCTACTTTCCCCCTATACCAGGGAATCATTATGTCCTATGATGCCATCTACTCCTCTTTATCCGTATTACAAGGAAGAGTAACGACAACGTAGTCTTTACGACCGAAATAGAGAGTAGATCCCCTTCGGATAAGCGTCCCTCACTGAGTCCCTACTTTCCCCCTATACCAGGGAATCATTATGTCCTATGATGCCATCTACTCCTCTTTATCCGTATTACAAGGAGGAGTAACGACAACGTAGTCTTTACGACCGCAATAGAGAATAGATCCCCTTCGGATAAGCGACCTTCACTGAGCCCCTACTTTCCCCCTATACCAGGGAATCATTATGTCCTATGATGCCATCTACTCCTCTTTATCCGTATTACAAGGAGGAGTAACGACAACGTAGTCTTTACGACCGCAATAGAGAGTAGATCCCCTTCGGATAAGCGACCTTCACTGAGCCCCTACTTTCCCCCTATACCAGGGAATCATTATGTCCTATGATGCCATCTACTCCTCTTTATCCGTATTACAAGGAAGATTAACGACAACGTAGTCTTTACGACCGAAATAGAGAGTAGATCCCCTTCGGATAAGCGACCCTCACTGAGTCCCTACTTTCCCCCTATACCAGGGAATCATTATGTCCTATGATGCCATCTACTCCTCTTTATCCGTATTACAAGGAGGAGTAACGACAACGTAGTCTTTACGACCGCAATAGAGAGTAGATCCCCTTCGGATAGGCTACCTTCACTGAGCCCCTACTTTCCCCCTATACCAGGGAATCATTATGTCTTATGATGCCATCTACTCCTCTTTATCCGTATTACAAGGAAGAGTAACGACAACGTAGTCTTTACGACCGCAATAGAGAGTAGATCCCCTTCGGATAAGCGACCCTCACTGAGCCCCTACTTTCCCCCTACACCAGGGAATCATTATGTCCTATGATGCCATCTACTCCTCTTTATCCGTATTACAAGGAAGAGTAACGACAACGTAGTCTTTACGACCGCAATAGAGAGTACATCCCCTTCGGATAGGCTACCTTCACTGAGCCCCTACCTTCCCCCTATACCAGGGAATCATTATGTCCTATGATGCCATCTACTCCTCTTTATCCGTATTACAAGGAGGAGTAACGACAACGTAGTCTTTACGACCGAAATAGAGAGTAGATCCCCTTCGGATAAGCGACCTTCACTGAGCCCCTACTTTCCCCCTATACCAGGGAATCATTATGTCCTATGATGCCGTCTACTCCTCTTTATCCGTATTACAAGGAAGAGTAACGACAACGTAGTCTTTACGACCGCAATATAGAGTAGACCCCCTTCGGATAAGCGACCTTCACTGAGCCCCTACTTTCCCCCTATACCAGGGAATCATTATGTCCTATGATGCCGTCTACTCCTCTTTATCCGTATTACAAGGAAGAGTAACGACAACGTAGTCTTTACGGCCGCAATAGAGAGTAGATCCCCTTCGGATAAGCGACCTTCACTGAGCCCCTACTTTCCCCCTATACCAGGGAATCATTATGTAATATGATGCCGTCTACTCCTCTTTATCCGTATTACAAGGAAGAGTAACGACAACGTAGTCTTTACGACCGAAATAGAGAGTAGGTGCACTTCGGATAAGCGACCCTCACTGAGCCCCTACTTCCCCCTATACCAGGGAATCATTATGTCCTATGATGCCGTCTACTCCTCTTTATCCGTATTACAAGGAGGAGTAACGACAACGTAGTCTTTACGACCGCAATAGAGAGTAGATCCCCTTCGGATAAGCGACCTTCACTGAGCCCCTACTTTCCCCCTATACCAGGGAATCATTATGTCCTATGATGCCATCTACTCCTCTTTATCCGTATTACAAGGAAGAGTAACGACAACGTAGTCTTTACGACCGCAATAGAGAGTAGATCCCCTTCGGATAAGCGACCTTCACTGAGCCCCTACTTTCCCCCTATACCAGGGAATCATTATGTCCTATGATGCCATCTACTCCTCTTTATCCGTATTACAAGGAGGAGTAACGACAACGTAGTCTTTACGACCTCAATAGAGAGTAGATCCCCTTCGGATAAGCGACCTTCACTGAGCCCCTACTTTCCCCCTATACCAGGGAATCATTATGTCCTATGATGCCATCTACTCCTCTTTATCCGTATTACAAGGAAGAGTAACGACAACGTAGTCTTTACGACCGAAATAGAGAGTAGATCCCCTTCGGATAAGCGTCCCTCACTGAGTCCCTACTTTCCCCCTATACCAGGGAATCATTATGTCCTATGATGCCATCTACTCCTCTTTATCCGTATTACAAGGAGGAGTAATGACAACGTAGTCTTTACGACCGCAATAGAGAATAGATCCCCTTCGGATAAGCGACCTTCACTGAGCCCCTACTTTCCCCCTATACCAGGGAATCATTATGTCCTATGATGCCATCTACTCCTCTTTATCCGTATTACAAGGAGGAGTAACGACAACGTAGTCTTTACGACCGCAATAGAGAGTAGATCCCCTTCGGATAAGCGACCTTCACTGAGCCCCTACTTTCCCCCTATACCAGGGAATCATTATGTCCTATGATGCCATCTACTCCTCTTTATCCGTATTACAAGGAAGATTAACGACAACGTTGTCTTTACGACCGAAATAGAGAGTAGATCCCCTTCGGATAAGCGACCCTCACTGAGTCCCTACTTTCCCCCTATACCAGGGAATCATTATGTCCTATGATGCCATCTACTCCTCTTTATCCGTATTACAAGGAAGAGTAACGACAACGTAGTCTTTACGACCGCAATAGAGAGTAGATCCCCTTCGGATAGGCTACCTTCACTGAGCCCCTACTTTCCCCCTATACCAGGGAATCATTATGTCCTATGATGCCATCTACTCCTCTTTATCCGTATTACAAGGAAGAGTAACGACAACGTAGTCTTTACGACCGCAATAGAGAGTAGATCCCCTTCGGATAAGCGACCCTCACTGAGCCCCTACTTTCCCCCTACACCAGGGAATCATTATGTCCTATGATGCCATCTACTCCTCTTTATCCGTATTACAAGGAAGAGTAACGACAACGTAGTCTTTACGACCGCAATAGAGAGTAGATCCCCTTCGGATAGGCTACCTTCACTGAGCCCCTACTTTCCCCCTATACCAGGGAATCATTATGTCCTATGATGCCATCTACTCCTCTTTATCCGTATTACAAGGAGGAGTAACGACAACGTAGTCTTTACGACCGCAATAGAGAGTAGATCCCCTTCGGATAAGCGACCCTCACTGAGCCCCTACTTTCCCCCTACACCAGGGAATCATTATGTCCTATGATGCCGTCTTCTCCTCTTTATCCGTATTACAAGGAAGAGTAAGGACAACGTAGTCTTTACGACCGCAATATAGAGTAGATCCCCTTCGGATAAGCGACCTTCACTGAGCCCCTACTTTCCCCCTACACCAGGGAATCATTATGCCCTATGATGCCGTCTACTCTTCTTTATCCGTATTACAAGGAGGAGTAACGACAACGTAGTCTTTACGACCGAAATAGAGAGTAGATCCCCTCGGATAAGCGACCTTCACTGAGCCTCTACTTTCCCCCTATACCAGGGAATCATTATGCCCTATGATGCCGTCTACTCCCCTTTATCCGTATTACAAGGAAGAGTAACGACAACGTAGTCTTTACGACCGAAATAGAGAGTAGATCCCCTTCGGATAAGCGACCTTCACTGAGCCCCTACTTTCCCCCTATACCAGGGAATCATTATGCCCTATGATGCCGTCTACTCCCCTTTATCCGTATTACAAGGAAGAGTAACGACAACGTAGTCTTTACGACCGCAATATAGAGTAGATCCCCTTCGGATAAGCGACCTTCACTGAGCCTCTACTTTCCCCCTACACCAGGGAATCATTATGTCCTATGATGCCGTCTACTCCTCTTTATCCGTATTACAAGGAAGAGTAAGGACAACGTAGTCTTTACGACCGCAATAGAGAGTAGAACTCCTTCGGATAAGCTACCTTCACTGAGCCCCTACTTTCCCCCTATACCAGGGAATCATTATGTCCTATGATGCCGTCTTCTCCTCTTTATCCGTATTACAAGGAAGAGTAAGGACAACGTAGTCTTTACGACCGCAATAGAGAGTAGAACCCCTTCGGATAAGCGACCCTCAACAAGCAGATGCCATAATGTTCCGTTTATATGACACCAGGGGTAGTTATTTCCTATTTAATTTCACCTACCTTTGATTATCCTTGTTTTTACACAGGTGTAAGATTATAGCTTATCTTTATAATCGGGGGGGGGGAGGGGTATTATGAACCTACCTACATTTACCCAATCTTCCGTAAGCTCTAGGACTAACAGACATACTGGTTGAACTTCTTAAAACTATAAACAAAATTTTAATAATATAAAACCAATACAATATACTGTTTGTGTTTTAGTTCGCAATCAGCTCAGTAAATGTTTAGATATTTCTTACATAATCGTGGTTTATTTTGAAAAAACTCACTTTTTTCCCCTTTTCCAAAAAAGGATTGATATCACAGTCGCGTTAATGGCATCGAAAGGTGACTGAAACGCTCTCTCGTATTGACGGCAATTGTACAAACTACTTAGAGGGAGGGTGGCCGGAAGAGGTCACTTGCTGGTCGACAAACATAGGCATTTTCTCATTAACTACTGTTTTGATGAGGGTAATTTGGAACGATCGAACCAGTGTGTGCAGTTGTTTCCAGAAATTTTCGTAATTCCGCAGCAACCCTGCAATTACCCTCCCAAACATGTCTTTAACTTTTTCTTATCGGATTTTAAACGAGGAGACTGTGACTTCTTCCAGCGTCGTACATAGCGAGTTGTAATTCCACGTTCTGCTCCAAGAACTGTAACAAGTGGCTGCAATGATTAATAGCCCGTTGCAACGCTAATCCAGCATTAGCCACAGTTTGGGGTTTTATTTAATGCAGAGCATTGTAAACACACAGAGGCCATCCTGCGCCTTATCAGATGGGAAGGATCGCGTGAAGGAATGGTGCGGCTTTTTGTTATACTACCAGACGTCGGCGTATTAAACAACTATAAACCCTTGCTACAAATATTTAAACAATCTTGATGTACATTTCGCTAACATAGTTAGCATCATCAGAAGGTTACAAATATAAACTGTGATCTAAAAAAAGATCCTTCTGATGATGCTAACTATGTCAGTGAAATGTTCATTAAGGTTGTTTATTTAAACAACCTAGATATATTTATTTATATACTTATAAATAACAGTGTTTATATATATATATATATATATATATATATATATATATATATATATATATATATATATATATAAAGAACTAAGTCAAAATACAAATACAAGAATTATAATTGAATTTACAATTCAAAGCTTTTCGTTGGCTAACACTACCAACATCATCAGGAATATTAAACAAACCAACATCATCAGGAATATTAAACAAATTGTTTAATATTCCTGATGGATGATGTTGGTACTGTTAGCCAACGAAAAGCTTTGAATTGTAAATTCAATTATAATTCTTGTATTTGTATTTTGACTTAGTTCTTTATTAATACACAAGAATACATATTGCGATATATATATATATATATATATATATATATATATATATAACAGTGTAGACATATTTATTTCTAGCAAGGCTTATTGTTGTGTAACAACTATAATTGTCCTCTGCATGGATAAAAAAAATATTCTATTTTGTACAGCATAACTTTTATTACAAAATGGGCGAAACATTCCGTTGGTTTTCTCAGTGTATTTAACGACAGGTTATCTATTTGGTTTTCTGAGTTGGGTTCTTCATTATTTTGGGTATTATTCTGTTTTAGACTGTTAAAGACACACCCTTAAAGCATTGTAAATAAACGAAACATATAACTGACGGGAAAATAACGCGGGATAATAGAACCATAGTAAGAGCGGACCTGCCCATGTTAGGTTGGGACTTCTTATCTTGTGCATACATGTAGACTGATACAGTAGCAAAGACGCCAGGCCCACACAAACGTTTTACTTCAAGTATTTCAGTAAATACGGTTGCTTTTCCTCTTGGGCAACTGTGCAGTATGAGTTATTTGAAAAGGCTCAAATTGTTAATAAAATTAATCAAGACATGCTTGGTTATCATCATTAGTATAAATTAACATTATAAATAAATACTATGTACATTTCGTCTATCAGGTACCCATCTTTAGAAGTACTAGGTAAAACAATACACACATACTGTATTTCAAATAACAGCCCTCCTTTCTTCCCCTAGTAGTAAGTTATTTCCCTGTTAAGAAACTATTATTATTTAAAAATTATTTTAATAGACCTACTAGTTCTGAAGATGGTTACAAGATAACCGAAATGTACATAGTGTTAATTTATAATTATAAATTAATTTAAAAACAAATAGAATTTTTAAAAAAACTTTAAAGTCAACTCCTACTTAGGTCAACAAAAAAATTTTATTTTAGTTACTTTTATTAAATAATTACGTATAATATAAACATGTATATACATATGACTAAATCTCAATATTAAGTGGCAAAATAGAAAGCGAAATTAATTATATAAATTTAATTAATGAATTCATATTTGAAAAAAAGTTTATTAAAATCTAGTGTCATCCACTGCAAAATTTTTAAAAAAATTTGAACTTGAGTGCATGAATAAAAAGTATTTTATTAGCGATTGATCAAAGATTTTGCGAATTTGAGGATACAGAACAAGATGTATAATAAATAAATATAGGTAGAGTGTGGATTAATAGTAGGAATTGAATAAGTAAGTTTAATAAGTATTAGAAGGTGTGGCTAAATTTGAAGTAATCATCGCTCCGACACTACATGTATTCGCAACACATTTCTACCTGCGTAGGTTAATATCCAAACTAACCGAATCTTCATGTAATTATTCAATTTGTTTTTCATCATTAGAAGAACAATTTCGGTATATAAGAGGGTATAGTGTGATTCTGAAAAAAATTGAATTTAAAATAATTTGTTGTATCGTAGTAAATGGTAAATACATTATTTATAAATGTGTGTTTAGTGTTCTAGAAATAAAACTTGAAACAACTGCGGCCTAATTTTCAATTTAAATTAATAAAACCCCTCCACAAATATTTTAAAAAAAGCTGTGACTATTTTTCAATTTTTTCTATTAGTTCACACTCTCCTTATATATTGCTTGTTCAAAATTTCAATCGTTAGTAAAATACTTTTTATTCGTCCACTCAAGTTCAAATACATATTTTAAAACCTGTAGCGGATGACACTTGATGTTAATACAGTTATTGGAGAAAACGTTTTACAAAAGGTACAAGGTATGGAATATAGTTATTTCGTCCCATTTAGCTTAAAATAAGTGATAGCATATGATTTCATAAAACAGTTGGTTTTATATTATAGGTTATGTGGTTTAATATCTGTTTATATTAATTATAATTATTTAAGAAAAAGGAAGTAAAAATATATTTTGCTTTGTCGACCTATGAAGAAATTGACTTAAAAATTTTGGTATGTAATTTGTTTAATTGAGAAGCACGAAAAGGGGTTTTCGAACTGCATCACATAGTTTCTAATAATTATATTTTATTCTGTAAATATTTTACACCAGGAAAGCGTACAACTTCAGTTCGAATCTAATAGGCAGGAGAGCGACTCGTCCGCCTTTTGTCACTTTCTTATTGTTTTACTCACGCATGCACGCACGCACGCACTCACACTCACACACGCGGCATAGCTGCCATCTTGGATTGGCGCGCTGAGAGGGTGACGACTGCGCATCCGCTCTGCGCATTGCCGCCAAGGCCAGTATCCACGTGTTCTGTATTTTGTACTAGTGGAACGAAAACTATGCGTTACAGGCTTGTGAAAGAAAACATTTGCTATGGGAGAAACGCTGCTTATCTTATCGCTGCAAAGTTTGCAGAGAAAAGTTTTGCACGATTATGCAAATAAGTAAGTTGCTAGCGCAGTGTTTGCTGGTTACAAAGAGGGCGATATCGTTACACATTACTCGCGTTATTTTAACAGTGCTATATTGATTTCAGATTTATTCAGGCAATAGAATTAAAACATTATAATGCTTTATATTTATTTTAGTATCAGCTGATTTGTACTTGAGCTACTTCAATCCCTCTACTGTGCTTGTTCTTTTCTGAAGTGCGCAAGCTCCAGGACTCCCAAATATCCCTGAATTGTATTACTGTGCTTCCTCCAGGAGAGTTATAAAAAATGCACAGTGAAATGTAGATTCTCCTGTCATCATTCAAAATATTCACAATCCTCCAATAATGCCCAAGATCGAGCACCTCTTTAGGGTCACTCGTGAGTGACAGCCCAGGTCTACTTCCAGCACTTCAGTCTTGGTCATGTCATGCATTCCGTTGGTGCTCTCAGCTAACTTTACTAATATTTTCTCTCGGTCTGTAGGGATCAGTCTCTTCCACACCTAACGCTGGTAATACAAAGCTATTAATCATCAAGGAACTGACTCCAGTAGAGATTAAGTCTGCCATCCTTTCAACTCGACTAATCCTTCGTACGTGGGATACTTATATGCCTTCCATGTAGGAACACTTGCCAATGCTTCGTATAATCCTTCCTACAGGCAGACGTTCTCTCCGAACCCGATAGAGAGTGGGTTTACTTCAGTCATACAAAGACCCCTCCCTCTATACATGGAAGATCCATGTTTACACCTTAATCCTATCAATTCACAATCCTTTTTACCCTTCGAAGGACGTGAGCGAGAGTCGTTCATTTAAAGCAAGTTATATAAACAAAATTCTTTTAAAGCCATATCCAACTTAGGTCAACAAATAATATATTTTAGTTACTTTCTATTAAATAATTACAATTAATATAAGTAAAGTATCATAAAATAACCTTTCCGTTAAAACAGCTGTTCTACCACATAACCTATAACATAAAATCAGCTGTTTTATGAAATCATATGTTATCGCTTATTTTAAACCAAATGGAAAGAAATAACTATATGCGATACATTACCCCTTTTGTGGAAATGTTTTCTCCTACATTAATAAAAACATAATTCATTTTAAATTTAATTCATGAATTAATTTTTGAAAAACTGTGTTAACATCAATTGCCATCCATTAGAAGTTTTAAAAAAATATATTTGAACATGAGTGGGTGAATAAAAAGTATTTTATTAAAGATTGAAAATTTAAACAAGATACAGTTGGTGGAGAGGGTGCACTAATAGAAGGAATTGAAAACATTGTATTTCTTGTGCAAGATTGAAAACTGTGAATCCAGTTTTATTTTACTCAATGAATGTTCAAGGAACTGGTTTTTTTAAAATTATAATTTGGATTTTGAAAATTTGCAGACAAGAATCAAAATAAGATTCGTAAATATGTTTAGTTTTTATTTCTAGCAACAAATATATTTTAATTGAACTTTGAAATTTTTAAAGGAACGTTAATATAATTTGGTATTTTTTGCTCAAGTGAATCAAACTCTCTTAATATTGTTTCGCAATTAATTCACTTTATTTTCGATCTGTAACTTGATCACAGTTTCAGCACATGTTTCTGTTAACTTGTTAACCTCAAAATCACCGTACGTTTCTTCACAAACAGGCCGCGTGGTTTCTGCGTCCGCGGGCGGTGCCTCCTAAATCTAAACCTAGCTAGAAACCAGCGTGACGTCACAACCAGGCCAGAGGTGAGTGACCTTATGCAAACAGTAGGATCGGAGACCTTCGGACAGACTTCATATACATACTCTAAACTGTTATCAGTCATTAGATTATTAATGATCAATTAGGGCCTTAATGAAGTAGACAGAGTTTGCATCTCGGTGCTTATCTGTACAGGGTGTTATACAAACTCTGCTCTATATTACAACTGAGAAATGGACGAAAACCCGTGCTTGATATTAGAATGCTTAAAACAGACATAAAATTTGTTAACAGAATTTATAGTAAACATTTAATCTATGCCAGTAAGTATTTTGTTTTAAATTTGAATTAATTTGCCTTTTTCAGTGATTCTCTTTATATATATATATATATATATATATATATATATATATATATATATATATATATATATATATATATATATATATATATATATCATTCAAATTTATAAAATTCTTCCAATTGTTAATAAAATGATTTTATTCATTCACTCAAGTTCGATACATTTTTTTCATCTTGTAGGGCATGAGTCTTGATGTTAACAGTTTTTTTTTCAAATATTAATTGGTGTTTAAATTTAGTAATAGATTAATTTTAGTTTTATATGGGATAAAACTTTTCAGAAAAGAGCCAAGGTATGCAATATGGTTATTTCGACCCATTTGGCTCAAAATAAGTGATAACAGATGATTTCATAAAACAGCTGATTTTATGTTACAGTTATGTGGTAGAACAGGTGTTTTAACGCACAAACTATGTTACTTTATATATATTTTATATATACAGTATTTTACTTTAATTGTACTTATTTAATTAAAGTAACTCAAATAAAAATTCTCTTTGTTGACCTAATCAGGAATTGACTTAAAAAAATTTTTTTTTATATTGCTTGTTTCAATAGGAATTTGTTTTAAACGTAACGCTGTCGTATAATTTGTATAAAAAAACATTTTTCATTTTTTTAATTAGTTTTAAGTAAGAGGGTGGTAAGAATTGTGGGGGTTAACAGAGTCTCCAGTCTCTTGCTGCCCTATGGAGGGGGAGGTGTAGAGTCTCTCTCTTAGCCCAACCATGCCACCACATTCAGGATCGACCACTTCTCTACGCCACCGATAGGGAGCAGGTCTACGTTTAGGCATACGCTTCCTATATATCCCAGTCTAGGGAATGATAATTTTGTCTATTATTGCCTTACATATTATTGCTAGGGATAGGGGTGATCACCTCCTCCAACATCCATGAGGAGATGTGGTTACTTCATGTATGCGAAGCACTCGGTACCAAGATATAATTCTTCTTACCACGATGCCTGTCTTAGTTTTACAGAACCCTTCCCCATACATCTCCACGCCCTTATCTTAATTCTATATTAATATCCTTCAAGACGTTTAACAATAGAGTCAACTTAGAGACTTATAAAAAAAATTCACCTCATTTCGTGTATTTTAGGGGTTGTGCTATTACTGTAATATGTTACGACTTATTAGAAACAAGTATAAGAGGCAGAAATTCTGCCAGCACGGAGCACAAACACGATATATCGGGATATTTCCAACACAAGGCAGACATAATGTCTCGAGGTTTCGTGGAGCTGCGGCTGCACATGCATGGACTTTCTGCATGCAACGTTACACACACGCGCGCGCGCAATTAGCAACAGAACACGCACCATAATCGCCATCAACGATTTGCAATTACATTACAACCCGTTTCGGCTAAACAGTGACCCAAGTACGCCACACAGAAGCTCATAAAGAGACTGCAAGCTTTAACGAAGTGGATTTTTATTTCAGCAAATAAAAACTGTTCAGACTGTCTGACACCTTGTTTGATCACAACAATACCAAGCACTTTATACTGAACCAGGTTCTATGCTACACGTGTCTGCGTGACAGGTTCTATGCTACACGTATCTGTGTGACAGGTTCTATGTACATGTATTTCTGCGTGACAGGTTCTATGCTACACGTATCTGCGTGACAGGTTCTATGCTACACGTGTCTGCGTGACAGGTTCTATGCTACACGTATCTGCGTGACAGGTTCTATGCTACACGTATCTGCGTGACAGGTTCTATGCTACACGTATCTGCGTGACAGGTTCTATGCTACACGTATCTGCGTGACAGGTTCTATGCTACACGTATCTGCGTGACAGGTTCTATGCTACACGTATCTGCGTGACAGGTTCTATGCTACATGTATCTGCGTGACAGGTTCTATGCTACACGTATCTGCGTGATAGGTTCTATGCTACATGTATCTGCGTGACAGGTTCTATGTTACATGTATCTGTGTGACAGGTTCTATGTTACATGTATTTCTGCGTGACAGGTTCTATGCTACACGTATCTGCGTGACAGGTTCTATGCTACACGTATCTGTGTGACAGGTTCTATGCTACACGTATCTGCGTGACAGGTTCTATGCTACACGTATCTGCGTGACAGGTTCTATGCTACACGTATCTGTGTGACAGGTTCTATGCTACACGTATCTGCGTGACAGGTTCTATGCTACATGTATCTGCGTGACAGGTTCTATGTTACATGTATCTGTGTGACAGGTTCTATGTTACATGTATTTCTGCGTGACAGGTTCTATGGTACATGTATTTCTGCGTGACAGGTTCTATGCTACATGTATCTGCGTGACAGGTTCTATGTTACATGTATCTGTGTGACAGGTTCTATGTTACATGTATTTCTGCGTGACAGGTTCTATGCTACATGTATCTGCGTGACAGGTTCTATGCTACATGTATCTGCGTGACAGGTTCTATGGTACATGTATTTCTGCGTGACAGGTTCTATGCTACATGTATCTGCGTGACAGGTTCTATGCTACATGTATCTGTGTGACAGGTTCTATGTTACATGTATTTCTGCGTGACAGGTTCTATGGTACATGTATTTCTGCGTGACAGGTTCTATGCTACATGTATCTGCGTGACAGGTTCTATGCTACATGTATCTGCGTGACAGGTTCTATGTTACATGTATTTCTGCGTGACAGGTTCTATGTTACATGTATTTCTGCGTGACAGGTTGTATGGTACATGTATTTCTGCGTGACAGGTTCTATGCTACATGTATCTGCGTGACAGGTTCTATGCTACATGTATCTGCGTTACAGGTTCTATGTTACATGTATTTCTGCGTGACAGGTTCTATGGTACATGTATTTCTGCGTGACAGGTTCTATGTTACATGTATATCTGCGTGACAGGTTCTATGTTACATGTATTTCTGCGTGACAGGTTCTATGTTACATGTATTTCTGCGTGACAGGTTCTATGTTACATGTATTTCTGCGTGACAGGTTCTATGGTACATGTATTTCTGCGTGACAGGTTCTATGTTACATGTATTTCTGCGTGACAGGTTCTATGTTACATGTATTTCTGCGTGACAGGTTCTATGGTACATGTATTTCTGCGTGACAGGTTCTATGGTACATGTATTTCTGCGTGACAGGTTCTATGCTACATGTATTTGCGTGACAGGTTCTATGCTACATGTATCTGCGTGACAGGTTCTATGTTACATGTATTTCTGCGTGACAGGTTCTATGGTACATGTATTTCTGCGTGACAGGTTCTAAGTTACATGTATATCTGCGTGACAGGTTCTATGTTACATGTATTTCTGCGTAACAGGTTCTATGTTACATGTATTTCTGCGTGACAGGTTCTATGTTACATGTATTTCTGCGTGACAGGTTCTATGGTACATGTATTTCTGCGTGACAGGTTCTATGTTACATGTATTTCTGCGTGACAGGTTCTATGCTACATGTATCTGCGTGACAGGTTCTATGCTACATGTATCTGCGTGACAGGTTCTATGTTACATGTATATCTGCGTGACAGGTTCTATGGTACATGTATTTCTGCGTGACAGGTTCTATGTTACATGTATATCTGCGTGACAGGTTCTATGTTACATGTATTTCTGCGTGACAGGTTCTATGTTACATGTATTTCTGCGTGACAGGTTCTATGTTACATGTATTTCTGCGTGACAGGTTCTATGTTACATGTATTTCTGCGTGACAGGTTCTATGGTACATGTATTTCTGCGTGACAGGTTCTATGGTACATGTATTTCTGCGTGACAGGTTCTATGCTACATGTATCTGCGTGACAGGTTCTATGCTACATGTATCTGCGTGACAGGTTCTATGTTACATGTATTTCTGCGTGACAGGTTCTATGGTACATGTATTTCTGCGTGACAGGTTCTATGTTACATGTATTTCTGCGTGACAGGTTCTATGGTACATGTATTTCTGCGTGACAGGTTCTATGTTACATGTATTTCTGCGTGACAGGTTCTATGTTACATGTATATCTGCGTGACAGGTTCTATGTTACATGTATATCTGCGCGACAGGTTCTATGTTACATGTATTTCTGCGTGACAGGTTCTATGTTACATGTATTTCTGCGTGACAGGTTCTATGGTACATGTATTTCTGCGTGACAGGTTCTATGTTACATGTATTTCTGCGTGACAGGTTCTATGTTACATGTATTTCTGCGTGACAGGTTCTATGTTACATGTATTTCTGCGTGACAGGCTCTATGGTACATGTATTTCTGCGTGACAGGTTCTATGTTACATGTATTTCTGCGTGACAGGTTCTATGTTACATGTATATCTGCGTGACAGGTTCTATGTTACATGTATTTCTGCGTGACAGGTTCAATGTTACATGTATTTCTGCGTGACAGGTTCTATGGTACATGTATTTGTGTGACAGGTTCTATCATACATGTTTCTATGTGACAGATTCTATACTACATGTATTTATGTGACAGATTCTATGCTACATGTTTCTATGTGACAGATTCTATGGTACATGTATCTGTATGACAGATTCTATGGTACATGTATTTGTGTGACAGGTTCTATGTCACATGTATTTCTGCGACAGGTTCCATGCCAAATGTATCTGTGTGACTCATTCTATGCTACATGTTTCTATGTGACAGGTTCTATGCTACATGCATCTGTATGACAGATTCTATGGTACATGTATTTGTGTGACAGGTTCTATGCTACATATTTCTGCGTGACAGGCTCTACGCTACATTTTTCTGTGTGACAGATTCTATGCTACATGTTTCTATGTGACCGGTTCTATGCTACATGCATCTGTATGACAGATTATATGCTACATGTATCTGTGTTACAGGTTCTATCATACATGTTTCTATGTGACAGATTCTATACTACATGTATCTATGTGACAGATTCTATGCTACATGTTTCTATGTGACAGATTCTATGGTACATGTATTTGTGTGACAGATTCTATGGTACATGTATCTGTGTGACAGGTTCTATGCTACATGTTTCTATGTGACCGGTTCTATGCTACATGCATCTGTATGACAGATTATATGCTACATGTATCTGTGTTACAGGTTCTATCATACATGTTTCTATGTGACAGATTCTATACTACATGTATCTATGTGACAGATTCTATGCTACATGTTTCTATGTGACAGATTCTATGGTACATGTATTTGTGTGACAGATTCTATGGTACATGTATCTGTGTGACAGGTTCTATGCTACATGTTTCTGTGTGACATGTTCTACGCTACATGTTTCTGTGTGACAGATTCTATGCTACATGTATCTGTGTGACAGGTTCTATCATACATGTTTCTATGTGACAGATTCTATACTACATGTATCTATGTGACAGATTGTATGATACATGTGTCTGTGTGACAGGTTCTACGCTAAATGTATCTATGTGACAGATTCTATGCTACATGTATCTGTGTGACAGATTGTGTGCTACATGTATCTGTGTGACAGATTCTATACTACATGTATCTGTGTGACAGATTGTGTGCTACATGTATCTGTGTGACAGATTCTAAGTCACTACTACTTTATTGCGGTTTTTAACTGTTCCTGTATTCTTCTACTTTTTATGCTTAAAATTAATTTATTTAAATGTTCGGTGTACGGTATCTATAAGGCCCACCCGATGGTGAGTAGGTCTACTTTTAGAGCGCTACAAGTCCCACATGATGGAGAGTAGGTATACTTTTAGAGCGCTACAAGTCCCACATGATGGAGAGTAGGTATACTACAATGCCCACCCAATGGTGAGTAGGTCTACTTTTAGAGCGCTACAAGGCCCACACGGTTGAGAGTAGGTATACTACAATGCCCACCCGATGGAGAGTAGGTATACTTTTAGAGCGCTACAAGGCCCACACGATGGAGAGTAGGTATACTACAATTCCCACCCAATGGTGAGTAAGTCTACTTTTAGAGCGCTACAAGGCCCACACGATGGAGAGTAGGTATACTACAATGCCCACCCAATGGTGAGTAGGTCTACTTTTAGAGCGCTACAAGGCCCACACGATGGAGTGTAGATGTAGGACAATGCCCACCCGATGGTGAGTAGGTCTACTTTTAGAGCGCTACAAGTCCCACATGATGGAGAGTAGGTATACTACAAGGCCCACCCGATGGTGAGTAGGTCTACTTTTAGAGCGCTACAAGTCCCACATGATGGAGAGTAGGTATACTACAAGGCCCACCCGATGGTGAGTAGGTCTACTTTTAGAGCGCTACAAGGCCCACACGATGGAGAGTAGGTATACTACAAGGCCCACCCGATGGTGAGTAGGTCTACTTTTAGAGCGCTACAAGTCCCACATGATGGAGAGTAGGTATACTACAATGCCCACCCAATGGTGAGTAAGTCTACTTTTAGAGCGCTACAAGGCCCACACGATGGAGAGTAGGTATACTACAATGCCCACCCAATGGTGAGTAAGTCTACTTTTAGAGCGCTACAAGGCCCACACGATGGAGAGTAGGTATACTACAATGCCCACCCAATGGTGAGTAAGTCTACTTTTAGAGCGCTACAAGGCCCACATGATGGAGAGTAGGTATACTACAATGCCCACCCAATGGTGAGTAAGTCTACTTTTAGAGCGCTACAAGGCCCACATGATGGAGAGTAGGTATACTACAATGCCCACCCAATGGTGAGTAAGTCTACTTTTAGAGCGCTACAAGGCCCACATGATGGAGAGTAGGTATACTACAATGCCCACCCAATGGTGAGTAAGTCTACTTTTAGAGCGCTACAAGGCCCACATGATGGAGAGTAGGTATACTACAAGGCCCACCCGATGGTGAGTAGGTCTACTTTTAGAGCGCTACAAGTCCCACATGATGGAGAGTAGGTATACTACAATGCCCACCCAATGGTGAGTAAGTCTACTTTTAGAGCGCTACAAGGCCCACACGATGGAGAGTAGGTATACTACAATGCCCACCCAATGGTGAGTAAGTCTACTTTTAGAGCGCTACAAGGCCCACACGATGGAGAGTAGGTATACTACAATGCCCACCCAATGGTGAGTAAGTCTACTTTTAGAGCGCTACAAGGCCCACATGATGGAGAGTAGGTATACTACAATGCCCACCCAATGGTGAGAAAGTCTACTTTTAGAGCGCTACAAGGCCCACATGATGGAGAGTAGGTATACTACAATGCCCACCCAATGGTGAGTAAGTCTACTTTTAGAGCGCTACAAGGCCCACATGATGGAGAGTAGGTATACTACAATGCCCACCCAATGGTGAGTAAGTCTACTTTTAGAGCGCTACAAGGCCCACATGATGGAGAGTAGGTATACTACAAGGCCCACCCGATGGTGAGTAGGTCTACTTTTAGAGCGCTACAAAGCCCACACGATGGAGAGTAGGTATACTACAATGCCCACCCAATGGTGAGTAAGTCTACTTTTAGAGCGCTACAAGGCCCACACGATGGAGAGTAGGTATACTACAATGCCCACCCAATGGTGAGTAGGTCTACTTTTAGAGCGCTACAAGGCCCACACGATGGAGTGTAGATGTAGGACAATGGCCACCCGATGGTGAGTAGGTCTACTTTTAGAGCGCTACAAGTCCCACATGATGGAGAGTAGGTATACTACAAGGCCCACCCGATGGTGAGTAGGTCTACTTTTAGAGCGCTACAAGTCCCACATGATGGGGAGTAGGTATACTACAAGGCCCACCCGATGGTGAGTAGGTCTACTTTTAGAGCGCTACAAGTCCCACATGATGGAGAGTAGGTATACTACAAGGCCCACCCGATGGTGAGTAGGTCTACTTTTAGAGCGCTACAAGTCCCACATGATGGAGAGTAGGTATACTACAAGGCCCACCCGATGGTGAGTAAGTCTACTTTTAGAGCGCTACAAGTCCCACATGATGGAGAGTAGGTATACTACAATACCTACACGATGGAGAGTAGGTTGTACGTTTAGAGCGCTACAAGGCCCATACGATGGAGAGTAGGTGTACGACAATGCCCACCCGATGGAGAGTAGGTTGTACTTTTAGAGCGCTACAAGGCCCACACGATGGAGAGTAGTTCTACTTTAGGAATGCAGTTCTGTATACACGGTGGCACAATCCTTACTTCGTTTTCTATTTTGTCTTTGGTGTTACCACGTTATCTATGTTCTTCAATCATGCCACTGCAGGGAACGGCTAACTTGACACGCTCGATCGACCCTAGTAAAACGATAATATTCTGTAATCTTTAATTGTGTAAAGAACGTAAACACAGAAAAATTGCACGTAGATGCCAAACTGTTAAATATTTAATACAAATAAATGAACCCACAGCAAATTGATCTAAACTACACGCGGTACTTGCGCGAACCGATTTATTTCAACAATCCATATTGATACGTTCAGCCTCACATGTTTAAACGTATTACATCCATTAATTACTGTGAAAAAACAATTTAATGGATCAAATAAATTCATTCTGATTAAGTAGTATAGTTTGGCTGCGTCACCAAGCCAAACTTCACTACTCGAACGAGCGCCTCTAAGCTGTAAAACGGGAACTGAAATTCAGAAACCTGTTCTACTAGAAAAACCCTCTCGAAAAGGAAAACCAAAAAACCGGCACCGAGCACTGTCTGCGCCTTGACAGCTGTTTGCGTTTGTACAAGGTTAAACCTCTTCAGTCTGTTTAGGAGGGGTAAGTGTATCTTAATCCTCGGCACTGTAAGGATTCTTCGCCATTTTCTATTTACACGTGTTTCCGTTTTCTGGACTAATTGTTTACGTTAATATACTTTAGAAGCCAGTGTTTTTATGTAGGGACATTTAAACTATAAAACCAGATACAATGCTTATTTAGTCTTTGCGTGTATTTTGTAATTGTATAATCCCTTAAAGGGAATTTTCTTTCGTAGGGTGTGTAAGGGTTTAGGAATTATATTAAATATATAAAGTACCCGGGTATCGTGCACCTAGGTAAGCGACTCTGCCTATGTGGGACACTAACTTGGTTAGGGTATCGCCATACCCCTCTTAGTTTCACCCTAAACCCACAACTTCCTTATCCTCTTGACTGCAACGTAGTGTAAACAGGTGAAGACGCAACCCTGCTTATGGGAAGCCTCGTTACGGGGTGTTATGTCTCTATAACCTACATGTAGGCTTTGCTACTTCATGGGTTGTTATTTCTCTGAAGTAATGCAAACGAAATTTTTCATATTTAAAATAAATAATAAGTGATAAAACACTCCTATAATGTAACGGGTAATGCCCGAATAGAGCCAAGTCTTCTATCTCGGGGTCCGGCCCTTAGTTAAGGCCACCCGGAAGTGGATACAGGTCCGATTGGATTGGACTAATCAACGGCACGAAAACTTAACCATTTGGTCAATGTTCTACTGCTCCCGAGTAGTTCTGGAAAAGCGGTCGAACCTTAGTGTTTGGTTGTAGTTCCAGAGGCGGGACGGTGACCAGTCTAGGCCTTACAGCTCTTGCGGGTCATGGTACCAAGCTTCCCGTCTAGGGCTTAATGCTCACCCGGACTGGAGTCAGGAGGTTGAGAGGTTGGATTCGTGTGGATAGAGGTTTCACATGCTAGACTGAAGGTAATTCCCAACACGAAGAATCTATCTTCGTGCGCTTTGACCAAGAGGTGGAGCCGGAAGAGAGATCCTCCTTACACACTCTTCTCCTTACCATCATCTTTCTCATTTTCCTTACATATTTCTACAAGCACTGCCTCATGAAAAGTCGAGAACATGATGCAGAAAACAGACAGACATTTATGGATCGGACGTGATAGATGGTAGTAAGTCATGGCATTTCCTGTGAGGGGTGAAATAGGGGTAAGGGTTACTTAGACATATCGAAGATCCATGACTAAGTAGCGACATATTACTCCTCCCCTCTTGAGAGCAGGTATTCCCTAAGTAACAGACCTTGCCCATGTGATGTCATAATCTCACTAGCATTACCAGGGGATCATAACCTGCCTTATTGGCATCGCGTATCCATCTTTACTGGGCGCGATCCTGAACATACAAGAACGCTCTTACCGTGCCAGTCTTTGTGCCTGTAATGGTGTCACTCTCACGCAGCATTATCATACCTCGTTAGCTAAATGACAACTAAGGAGGTTAAAAGAGTCAAACTACGTCGGAGACAATGAGCGAGCCACTCAGGAATTCATGTTTTTAATGGGGAGTAATGAGAGATAAACATCAGAAATGATTTATAGAAAGACGCCGCTGTCTTTTCTCCGTCGACTTATTGCAAGCCCTGTGGAAAAACGAGAAGAGTATCTATTTGTAAGTGGAATTCTTAAAATTATATATATTTTTTTTTTGTAACTATGTGTTACAGCATATATATATATATATATATATATATATATATATATATATATATGTATATGTATTCTTGTGTATTAATAAAGAACAAAGTCAAAATACAAATACATGAATTACAATTCAAATCTTTTCGTTGGCTAACAGGACCAACATCATCAGGAATATTAATCAGGTTTAATATTCCTGAAGATGTTGGTACTGTTAGCCAACGATAAGCTTTGAATTGTAAATTCAATTATAATTCTTGTATTTGTATTTTGATTTAGTTCTTTATATATATACAGTACCTAAGCGTATAGGTAGGAGGTTATCTCCTCGCAAGCCATTATGCCCCTCCTCATTGTATCAGCTTTATATTACTTTTTACATCGCCTACAATAATTATCGTATTCTTCCCGCAGGAGATACTGTAAATCCTTAATATCTCCTGACAAGATAATAATAAAAATAACAAAATTCTATTTTGTTTGCAAAACGTGAAACGTTGATTTAATCCTTCAGTTTTAAGGAGGAAATTACAAAATGGAACAGCTGGCTTTAAGAGATTCTTGTCGATTCCCACACATTTCAATGGTTCCCGTTGCCATTTGTCTAAATATTATAAGCTGGAGAGTTGGCACCTGCACACCACCGCGCCTTGCTCGGAGTGCAATCAGGCCGTTTGTATGCAAACGCGGTTCCTTGCTTTTCATTTCCTCTACATTTTCTTCATATCTCCCCTCCGTATCTACATCTCTAGCAGCTTCCTCTTTCCTTTCATCGCTCTTTGCTTTACAAGCTTCGGCACTTTTATTGAAGAGATACTCCAAGCATGCTGTCAGAGGGTAACCATGTTTATGGTCGTCATAATAAGTCGTTTGCTATTAATTTAAAAATTACATTCTATCTCTCCCTCCTCTTCCTCTAACCTCTCATTCTCTCTTTCTCTTATATTCTCTCTCTTCCCGCTCTATCTGTCTTACTCTCTCTCTCTCTCTGCGTCCGTTTATCTCTTCCTCTCTCTCATTCAATCTCTTTCTCCTCTATCTATGTCAGTCTGTGTTACATTCTCAACCTCTCTCACTGTTAGTTAACATCTCCCTCTCCCCCATCTCTATGTCCCTCCCATTCCCCTTCTCTCTCTTTCTCTAATTGCCTGGCTCTTTCTCCCCCTTTTAAATTCAATCTCTCTCTTTCTACCTACTTTCAGCTATTCAGACGTGAGCACGTGAGTCTTAATCCTTTCCCTCATCCTAGGTCAGGAAATCCTACCTTATTATTATAAATTCACGAAATCCTTTTTATACCCTTTATAGGCGGACTAACCAACGTCGACTGATGTTACCACATACCACGAATATAATCCAACTGGACCGTGTTTTGCAATCACCAATCTTCTGCGATATAAACCTAAATCTAGGATGATGGGAAATGGAAAATAGGTGGAATAAAAATAGGATCAATGATGTGACTTCGTTGCATGGGCAGGTCGCTACCGAGAGCCGTCATAGAGGTCCGTAAGTACGACGGTATGAGAAAGTGGTGATTCAGTCATGTAATTTGTCAGATCGTACATTCATTTGTTGTCAGGGCGTTAGGTTTACATACTTTATTGGGCCGGTACGTTTACGTTGTCATGGGGTTACGTTAACACATGTTGTTAGGGCGATAAGTTTCGTAAATTACGTTATCAGTGTGTTACGTTTACTTACGTTGTTAGAGAGTATCGTTTACTGAAGTTGTTATTGGGTGACTTTTTCCCTAATTGTCAGGGTGTTACGTCTACTTACGTTATTAGTGCGTTACGTTTACTTACACTGTTAGGGTATTACGTCTACTTACGTTATTAGTGCGTTACGTTTACTTACACTGTTAGGGCGTTACGTTTACCTATGTTGTCAGGGCGTTACGTTTACTTACGATATTAGTACGTTACGTTTACTTACACTGTTAGGGCGTTACGTTTACTTACGTTATTAGTGCGTTATGTTTACTTACACTGTTAGGGCGTTACGTTTACCTATGTTGTCAGGGCGTTACGTTTACTTACGATATTAGTACGTTACGTTTACTTACACTGTTAGGGCGTTACGTTTACTTACGTTATTAGTGCGTTACGTTTACTTACACTGTTAGGGCGTTACGTTTACCTATGTTGTCAGGGCGTTACGTTTACTTACGATATTAGTACGTTACGTTTACTTACACTGTTAGGGCGTTACGTTTACTTACGTTATTAGTGCGTTACGTTTACTTACACTGTTAGGGCGTTACGTTTACTTACGTTATTAGTGCGTTACGTTTACTTACACTGTTAGGGCGTTACGTTTACCTATGTTGTCAGGGCATTACGTTTACTTACGTTGTGAGAGCATCACGTTTCCGTACGTTTTTAGGATGTATTTTCCACTACTTGTGCTTGCTTGAGAGGCTCTCAAGTGTTGGTATTTATACAATTGCTACGTTGTTCTAGCATAATTCTCTGAAGATTTCGAGTTCAGCGAAATTGTTTCGATGTTATTTCGTATATTTTTTTAAAATGTAGATTATATAATGATTCCCTGACCTTTTGAGAGGAAGAATAAGAAATTGCCGAATAAAGAATTTAACCTAAAACCTACCTGCTCTCTAGCGGGCTTCAATAAGATTTATCTACCTGCTGTCTGGAAAATCTTAAATTTAGTTTTATGTTAAAGGCAATGAGAAATGCGGTAAATTTCGCCTGACAGTAACAGGGCGTATATTAAACACGCTTTTGCCTGAGTTTGTTTACATTAATTTCGAAAATCCAAGATTACCTGTCCAGGTTACACAGCCTGATACAAGAGGCATTGTGTACTTAGAAGCGTCTCCAATATTTGTTTAATTAATTTGGCGCCCAAACAAACTAGAATCTACCCTAAATGTATTTGCTCTAATTACGAGATTATGAACGTCCCCTTGGAATGTTTAACATGAAAACATTCTTATATTTGCTATACTTGGACTACATGAAAAAAAGAGGGGAACCACACGCACTATTGCATCACTCTTCGAGTAGACACCTTTCCTTAGTGACCATGTAAGCTAATCCTGGTAAGTGCTCCGTAAGCTTTCCCACAGGAACATGGAAGGATGTATGAAAATGTCAGTACAAACTAAGAAACTATAAGTACACTTCCGAGGATGGAAGTTACGTTCCGCAACGTGACAAAAGCGTTATTCGAATTTGCAATAAGGTTATTCAGTGTCTCATAGGATCACCGTAATGTTTAACTTAATAAAAGACACGACCCATTTTAAATAAACTGGGCTTAAGCAAAGGGCATTCTGATACACCCTTGATGCATACATTAGGCTGGGGGCTCTATCTCTCGAAGATGTCACGTCCTGAGGAAGGGTTCCAATATTTGCATGTTCGATATATTCATGGCAGTGCATCGATTACTCATTTGTGTATGTAGTCGTTTAAACATGCAAAAATACGGACGCCTAATGAATTCCGTCACCTGCGAAAGCCTTCATGGGAAAGTTAGGGGCAGCGTGATCGGGAATAATTTTATTTAAATGCATCGCGTTTGTGATTACTTTGGGAAATATTTTACGGTAAGGTTTGAAGGCGCAAGATGTGCAGTGTCAGGGACAGTTTCCCACGAGCTGCAGAACTCTAAGGATTTGCATAAGGCAAAACATCTGAGTCGAGGAAGCTCAGTAGCCCGCGTCTTTAGAGTCGTGGCGCGTGTAGTGTTGCGAGATCGACTAGGTTATGTTTGCCTAGAATTGTTCTCGTCTCAGTGAAATGTTTAATATTTATTCAAATAAATTATTTGTGAATTTGTTTGTGTTTTAAAGGTAGAAACCGTCATCAGTCGGTGAGAAGTGAAAATGATGGTGGATAAGTTTAGGCTATACTTAAATTTTGTATCTTTCTCCCTTATTTTTGTAGGGAGGAGCACGTCGTCGGATACAGAGGGGGAGGGGCTCCGGGGTTGTAGGATAATCAGAATGGCTATTATCACTTACTTAGCGTAAAGATCGTGAATACATATACGTTTAGGGTAATGTAGTAAAGCTCTCTATTCAGGGACATTGCGAAAGTTAATGTATTAGTTATATACACGATGCAGGGTGGCATAGGCATTCTGTCTGTAGGGAAGGCGATACTTGCTCCTACGCGAAGGCAGAAGAATAAGGGATAGTCATAAAGTAACCATCGAGTGGGGCCGCTACCACGCCTGCTTTAGGATACCACAAGGATACCATAAACTGTAAGTACGGGGTAGTAGCCTCCCTTAGATCTTGGCTGTGGGCAGGACTGCTATAAGTAACGGGCCATCAGAACAATTATAGAATGTTTACCTACTCACACACACGCACGCAACCACACACACACACACACACACACACATATATATATATATATATATATATATATATATATATATATATACACACACACACACACACACACACAAACGCACGCACGCGCACATCCACACACACACACACACATACATACATGCACGCGCATATACACACACACACATACATACATACACGCACGCACGCGCACATACACATACACGCACGCACGCGCACACATACACACACACACATATGCGCGCGCGCACACACACACACACACTCACATACACGCACGCGCACATACACACACACACACACACACACACACACACACACATACATACACGCGCGCGCGCGCGATCACAAACACACACACACACACACACTTCAAGAACACTGTATTAACTTGTTCCTGCAAGTATAAAAGACCATTTAAACCCGTTTATGATACTTTGTGGAATACATCCTTTTAAATCATACTTAGAAATGTTATTATTTAACATTTTCGCAATAAGTTAATCTTAAATTTATTAAGCATAACAGTATCATATAAAACATAAGAATCTTCAAATGTCCCTAGTACGTGTTAGTAAAAGGGGAAATAATATTTATAACTAAACAAGAAGCTCAAATCGAAGGTAGAAACACATAACGATAGAAATTTTCTGCTTTATTCTGCGCTTAAATGACGTAATGTCGTAACACCGAGATAATATATGCAGCTGACAAATACGCAAGTAAAACCACAAACAATCTCATTATAATCGGACGACTTTTCTTTAGCAATGGTAAAATTTGAACGTTTGAATAATTTTTAGGCTAAAAAGTATTTAGAAGCGGGCGTCTGCCGCCTTTTGTTTTGGAGAAAATATCTCTCGGTTCGAGTCACAATGTTTCGGGGGATTTAAGCTATAAATTGAATTAACACATGATTTCATACAATAGCAGTTCACATTTCTCTTAGGTTATGTTACTATATTTATTGTAAATTATTACGTAATTGTGTTATTATTCTATATTTATTTCAACTTGATAAAAACATAACATTTATAATTCAATAAATGTTACTAAAATGTGAAAATGTTTCAGTTTTATTCTAATTTTTCAAGTGAAATCGTCTTAGGCATGTTTGGAAAGCTTTGTTTTTTAAGTTCAAACTGGATTTTTTGGTGGATTGTTGTTTTTAAACATTATACAATAACTACACTGCCTTTCTGATTTCGACTAGTTTCACGACTGCAGATTATATTTGCCTTTTTTCAGTTACGTTGACAATAAGTATCGTAATATTTTACAAAGTAACATGTTTGTCTCTTATAATTTGTTCGCGTTTCCATATAAATCGTCAGACAACTTGAACATGGGATGTCCACGAACACATTTACAGATATTTTTAAGTGTTTATGTTTTTATGCCTCTTAAATAAATTAATGGCTTTGAATAAATTTGAAACAACTTTTACACCGGCTATTACTAAAAAGGAGTTCATTTTAAACATACTATGTTTTTAAGTGAAAACTTAACTGAGTTCCTTGCATCTCCGTCATGTAGCTCTGTCCCTGAGCTCCCCGCATCTCCGTCATGTTGCTCTGTCCCTGAGCTCCCCGCATCTCCGTCATGTTGCTCTGTCCCTGAGCTCCCCGCATCTCCGTCATGTTACTCTGTCCCTGAGCTCCTCGCATCTCCGTCATGTTACTCTGTCCCTGAGCTCCGCCATGTGGCTCTGTCCCTGAGCTCCTCGCATCTCCGTCATGTTGCTCTGTCCCTGAGCTCCTCGCATCTCCGTCATGTTACTCTGTCCCTGAGCTCCGCCATGTGGCTCTGTCCCTGAGCTCCTCGCATCTCCGTCATGTTGCTCTGTCCCTGAGCTCCTCGCATCTCCGTCATGTTGCTCTGTCCCTGAGCTCCTCGCATCTCCGTCATGTTACTCTGTCCCTGAGCTCCTCGCATCTTCGTCATGTTACTCTGTCCCTGAGCTCCTCGCATCTCCGTCATGTTACTTTGTCCCTGAGCTCCTCGCATCTCCGTCATGTTACTCTGTCCCTGAGCTCCTCGAATCTCCATCATGTCGCTCTGTCCCTGAGCACCCCGCATCTCCGTCATGTTGCTCTGTCCCTTTTAAAAAAATATTTAGTCATAATTTAAATACCAGAGTAAGTATAAATACTGGTAGTATATTTAAAATAGATTTTTTGTTAAAAAAATTAAGGTTTAAAAAGAACTTCAAGTGTTTTAAAAGGTACCAACACTACCAAATTGTGTCGAAACAGGAAAAACATTTTCCTAGCTAAGAAAATTCCTCGTACAAAAGAACGCCACATTTTTCTTAGTGAAAATTATTTTTAAAATATTCAAATTTATATTACGCTTACGAGGTTAAAAGTTAAAATATCCCGCCGAAGGTAGATTTAATATCATTCGCTTATCTTTGTTAATTTCCAAGTGAGACAATGATTCGGTTTTCTCGAAAACGTCTGTGCAGTCCCGACGGTAAAACCACAGCCAGTTAAGCAAAATAAACCCCAGGACGGGCAATAACTTCCTGCGAACCATTGGGACACAGCGTTCCTTTCTCTTATCAGTGCCGTGCCGTTATCAGCAAACCATTTCCTCCACGTAATCTGGCCTAGCCCAGTATCACTTTTATATTTAGCGAAACCGTCAACACTGCAGAAATATTGAACCCGTTTTTATTCAGTCCTTCCTCGCCTTATGCAGGGTAAATACCTTTTACAAAAACTTTTTATTCATCCAGTCAAGTTGAAATACATTTTTTGAACTTGTAGTGAATGACACTTAATGTTAATACAGTGGTTTCAAATATTTATTCATAATGTAAATTTAACATTGAATTCATCTTAGTTTTATATGGGAGAAAAACGTTTTTACAAAAGGGGCAACGTATCCAATGTAGTTATTTCTTCCCGTTTGACTTGAAATAATTTATAACATATGATTTCATAAAACAGCTGATTTACTTTGCTTTACTTATAATAATTGCGATCATTTAATAAAGAGTAACTAAAATAAAATTTTCTTTGTTGGCCTAAGTAGGAATTGACTTTTAAAAAATGTTAGTTTATATTACTTATATTGTTTTACAACTCTCGCCGCTTTTAAAAGCACAATTTGGGGTAAATGCAACATACTGTGCCTGATAATTCTGGGGGGAAATTATTTTAATTTCTGGTCAATTGTTTGTTGGACACATATCTTACTAATGAACCTAAATGTGTCACTAGATTGTGCGGACTTTCTATAAGTATACAAACCACTCGAGGGATGAATATCTACTACCCTTGTAGCAGCGTACTCGCCCCGCGTCATCCGAATATTTTTAATAAAAATTCCATTTATTTAGCATTTAACTTGATCGGTTTTTAGTTTTTTCTTGGTGTATATATTAGTTGATATGGGAGAGACGAAATACCTACCAAGATGCAAAAAACATTTTCATTTTACATTTGTTTTTATAGGAAACAGATTTTTTTTTACTTCGGCTAAAATTACAAAAACCCATTTTTAAGTGTAATGATTAATAGGTCTAATATTTTCTCAGATAATAATATTTTTTTTACAAAAATATCATAAAGAATAAGATATTAATTTCTTTTTATGAAATTACATTATTTTATTGAAACAAGGGGTACTGTTTCCACCTTACCTTAGAATCTGTCGTATATAATGTTTAATACACTTAAAGATTTTTGGTTTATCTATAATAAACTTATTAAAATGTGTAACGAAATTTATCGATTTTATCTTTGAATATTATTTATAATAATAAATTTATTACACAATATCAAGAGCACAGTGGTAAAATATATTACAATGAAAATATTGGAAAAACCCCAATACCACAAAAATAATAAAAAATAACAAATAAAACAAGTTACTTAAGATTAAACCCTTATGTACATTTCGATGTTCATGTCATCATCAAAAGAGGGTCTTATTACAAAATACAATCTAGCACACAAGAAGTTACAAACTAGAATGATCCTAGTTCTAGTTTGTAACTTCTTGTGTGCTAGATTGTATTTTGTAATAAGACCCTCTGATGATGATGACATTGTCATCGAAATGTACATAAGGGTTTAATCTTAAGTAACTTGTTTTATTTGTTATTTTTTATTATTTTTGTGCTATTGGGGATCTTTCCAATATTTTCATTTTCATAAATTTATTGATTGAGATATTAGCTTTAAATATCTATTTTACAAAGCTATGAATGTGTAAAATTCATTTAATTTTTGTTCAGAATATTTAGGCCTGTTTTATTTTGCTTTAAAAGTACTTTAGTATTGTATTTAAAGTGTTGCGTACTTTTCAATATTTTCTAGAAGTAGAAACTATGAATAAAAAACGAAACAAAAACAAATATAAAATTAAATTGGCTTTTATTAAAGGTTTAATTAATTTTTCTGGATATGTTTCATGTGGTTTTCCTCAACATACCTTTCATATTTATTTTATTGCAGAGAAAAAGAAGATAAAGATTGGGAACAAATATTATTGTACAATATCAGCAGCACAGTGACACAATATATTGCTATAAAAATATTGCCCACCACAAACACAATTGTGTTAATATTATAGGTTAGTATAGTTAACAAATTATTGTATTCTATGGTGTAGTACTGTAATAACACCCTCTGATGATGACTGGTCATCGAAATGTAAATAACTGTTTAATCTTAGGTAACTTACAATATTTTATTATTTTTGTGGTATTTGGGGTTTTGCTAATATTTTTTGTAACAAATATCAAGTAAATAGATCATAAATATTATTGACTAAACAAACTAACGATGGACGCGTTTTGAAACTGTTTAAAAAATATTTCAATTTACTCATACACAAAAACATTTAACCTTGGAATGTTATTTACGTTTCATTTACAAAGTAACCATCCTCAGAGGCATGACGATACATGTCATGTTTAATATTAAACTTCAGTAAATTATTGCAAGTAATTAGTGATTAAAGAGATAAATAAAAGTTGTAAAATAATTACCCCGTAGATTGAAATATAAATCCGTTAAACAAAGAACTGTCTTGTTATTGTATTAAAGAATATAAATACAACCCACTAACCACAATACAAAAATCTTTATTTTACTACAATTACTTTATGTATATTTGTATTACATTTTAAACATCTTTAGAATACTTCTAAAGATGATTACCATGTAATACAAATGTACATAAAGTAATTGTAGTAAAATAAAGATTTTTGTATTGTGGTTAGTAAGTTGTATTTATTAATTAAAAAAGTTAATCGACAGTGCTCAATAAATTTATTAATTATAAATATGTTTTTTTAAAAGAATAATTAAAAGTAAAGAGATAAAATAAGTCAGACCTATTAACAACAGGAATAGAAATATTAATATATTTTTTTTTAATTACAAATAAAAAATTGTGAAGTATCGTGAAAAATAATTAAAACATGTAAAATACTTTTTTTTAAATGTTTTATGTTATTTTGTAGGCTGCTATCACCTGAGAGTAGTGTCGCGAAGGTGACGTCTCAGTTGTTTCATTTTACTTGTTTATCCATTTATTCTTTACTTTTTGCCTTCCTTGTCTGCTTTGGTTTATTTTGTTGTGACGTTGGTATCGTGTTCGTTTGTTGTACGTTATCTTCACTAAGTCGCCTATCACCTTACAAGGCGCACACGTCTCTCTTCCTTCCCAAACGTATGCAAACGTTATCTTCACTAAGTCGCCTATCACCTTACAAGGCGCACACGTCTCTCTTCCTTCCCAAACGTATGCAAACGTTATCTTCACTAAGTCGCCTATCACCTTACAAGGCGCACACGTCTCTCTTCCTTCCCAAACGTATGCAAACGTTATCTTCACTAAGTCGCCTATCACCTTACAAGGCGCACACGTCTCTCTTCCTTCCCAAACGTATGCAAACGTTATCTTCACTAAGTCGCCTATCACCTTACAAGGCGCACACGTCTCTCTTCCTTCCCAAACGTATGCAATATAAATGTAACTTTCGAAGGTCGACAAAGACACTCTATGGCAGTCACAGATGTCGTCTTAATTAGGAGACGGCAAAACCTCAACGCGGGATCAGAACTGTGTGTTGCTCCGTTTGCCCGAGGAAACCACCGACGTAGGTTTATTGAAGGACGGCATCAGGATAGGAAACAATAAAGAGTTATTAGCAATGGTATTTAGCAACTTTTGCATTCCACTGATTTCCTTTGAAATATTTATGGAGAACAGGTTTGTCTGTTAACGCATTCCCAAATAAGGCGAAGCGATGTGCATTCTTTTTTAATGACAACTTTAATTTACAATTCTAAACAGAAGTAATAGTTTTATTTAGGAATAAATATACAAAGTACAGTGCATAATTGTCTTGAAAGCTTCTAAGTATTTTTTTTTTATTTGAATTTTCAGCTCACACGTTTCATCTGAGTGACCTTCGGATGCCACATATTTAATAAAGTAGAAGTTCAATAATTCGTAAGTTCTTCCAAATTTAGTCTGTACTTTAATTATTTAAAATTTTTTTAGTAGCGTAGAGCTTTTAATTTTATAATTGACCACAAATATTTCTTTCTTATGCTAAAACATTTTTTAATAATTGTTTAGCGTACATCAGTTTAATATTGGGTGTTAATTCCAATTATTAGTTTTGGTGGTTTAGTTGCGTTTCTTCAATTGCATTTCTATATATTATTTAATGTTTAGGTTTTTACTATTTATTAGGATAATTCTGTGCTTGAATTTCATAATAAATTACACAAAAAACCACAAACCTTCTTTATTTTACCCACATGTACATTTCAGTTACTAAGTAACCATCCTCATAGGGATAGCAAACAAAGACTGAGTCTTTCCCTCTGAGGATGGCTACTTGGTAACTGAAATGTATAAGGGTAAAATAAAGAAAGTTTGTGGTTAAGTGGTTGTTTGTGTAGTTTATTATTTTGTTTTTTCCTGTTAATTTTTAGCGTCATGTTTGGTTTTTAGTATTTTTAGTATAAAAATAGGTAATTTAGAATCATAACATCTATCACTCGTAATATATATATATATATATATATATATATATATATATATATATATATATATGTGTGTGTGTGTGTGTGTGTGTGTGTGCGTGTGTGTGTGTGTGTACGTGCGCGCGCGCGTTTTTTATAATACAGACATGATTCAATAATTTATATTAGAATATTCTGATGGAATTTTAGGTAAAATTTTAATACATAATTCGGTTTAGAGCTCTGCTGTGAGATTAACGCACTCTGGGATACATATAAGACACTAAAACAAAATTTTCAACACTTAAGGTTTCTCGGTAAACGTTGCAATAAAGAATCTTTAAAATGTAATAAATAAATAAATAATTACCCTTGCTTTATGGAAGATAAAATATCAATTCATTTTTCACCAATTCAGTGTCTACCTGCGGCAAAATCAAGGGTTTTAAGACAAGATTCAAATCCTGTTTATTACCTGGACAAACAGATTATTTTACAAATAAAATACCATTTGGACCCAAATCAAATCTATATCATCTGGAGCCAAATCAAGTCTATACCACCTGAATTCAGATGGACACTGTTCCAACTGGATCCAGATGGTGCGTGTGTCATTTGAAGGTAAAATCAATTTTGCACATGAATGATTTGAAGATACTGGTTTTTTATTGGCCGGTTTCGACTCACAATAATCATCCTTATTCCAATAAGACTGACAAGCTATTTAAAACAAACCGACTTTGTTGTGTGATCAAGGTCAGAATTTCGTCCATGACGACTCTTATTTTAAAGAATCGCTTATCCTCTCTTTGACCCTGGCAGAGAGTAAGCTTCCCTTGTGAGTAACAACTCACCTACTCCAAGTACCAGGGAATCATTCCTCTCTGCCTCCTCTTCTGTCACCTCTCTCAAGACCATTGTGAGCGACTTCGAACCTCCCATCGTGATGATGCCTTGCGTCTAAGACCAGAAGCTTTTTGTTCTTACTCTGTTAATCACATTTGAGTCTTAATTTCCAAACGAAATAAATTTATAACAAAAAAATTCAATCAGTTGGAACACAACAGCTTATTGTTCCGAGTTGCATAACATAAAGGGGTTTATAACCTCAGTTACAGCAAAACCTAATCAGGAGTAGGTTGTACAACATTAACTTGGAATTGTTGAGGAGATAAAAACTCAACAGCCTGCTTCTAGTATCCTTTTGCAGCTCGCACAAAAAGCTCTGCAAAACAGTGGTTTTCTATATTTTATGTTAATTATGTACACAAAAATGTCTCAGTAGAAACTATAGTCACAATGTTAAATGACTGTTTATTTTTGTTTTTTGCGCATGCGCAAACGTGGGAAATTGCGAAATACGTTTACAGTTGCCTTGGTTACGGATAAGTGGAAATCTAAACGGCGATAACTTGAATTATGATAAAACTAACCAGAGTAACACGTGAGGCCTTTGTCCAGCCGTGATGATGGTCGGATGGGTTGATCTAAGGATGACCCGAGAAACGTCCAAAGCCCTACTCTGGTATTACACCAAACATGTGCTTAAAAATACAAGTAATTAATTAATTAAATTAGCGGTAATTTTATTATTAATATTAGTATTATTATTAGAAGACGAATTAATTTTATAATAAGAATTTTAAAATTAAAATAATATACTTTTTAAATTTGTAACGGAGTTTAATATTTGAAGCGAAGAAGTACCTCTATGCAATTATTTGCCTTTGTAGTAGGAATTTTTTACAGTCACTTAGATTTAAGTGGTAGCGAGTGGGTTTCGCTTGATGATCCCATCGGAACACTGATACGCAAACCCAGGGTTCCCATCCATCACCCAACAATGTTACTTCCATAACCTCTTATTTGACTGCAGATACTAGAAGCGGTAGACTTCCCCTACACTCTAGAGTTTTTTTTGTTTTCTTTCAGGGGTTCTGTCAGTATGAATACTATCTATATATATATATATATACTACTACATATATATATACTATAACTACTATATATATATATATATATCGCAATATGTTTTCTGGTGTATTAATAAAGAACAAAAGTCAAAATACAAATACAAGAATTATATTTGAATTTACAATTCAAATATATATATATATATATATATATATATATATATATATATATATATATATATATATATATATATATATATATGTGATAAAAAAAGAGAAACAAACAAAATTGTTTATAGCCAATTCCTACTTAAACAAAAAAATATTTTTAATTTAGTTACTTTTCATTAAATAATTACAACTAATATAAATAAAGTAACATAACCAATGCTTTAAAACAGCTGTTGTACCACATAACCTATAACATAAAATCAGCTGTTTTATGAAATATGTTACCACTTATTTTAAGCTAGATGGGATGGAATAACTATCCTTGCCCTTTTTGTGAAAAGCTTTTTCCTTATAAAACTAAAATTAATTGGTTAAATTTAATTAATGAATTAATATTTGAAAAAACTGTATTAACATCAAGTGTCATCCACTGAAAGGTTTAAAAAAATTTGACCTTGAAGGGATGAATAAAAAGTATTTTATTAACGATTAAACATTTGAACAAGATATAAGAAGTTTGTGAATTAATAGAAGGAATTGAATGAGTATAAATACCTGATAGGGTAGTGATATAAAACCCCCTAGTGTAGGATATCCACAACGGCCTTACGTGTGCAGGATCATGAAGAAGCAGATATGCTGCTTCTCCTTGTAGGAATAGTGAATGTTAGGAGGTAGTCTGAACTAAGCTGAGGTATGAAAATAAATACCTTCCGGCACTGGGAATAATAGAAATGTATGGCCCTTGTGATCAGCGTAGTTTAACCGAAACGCAGACAGGGCCGTTACTCGGGTACATGGGCGATGCACATGGTCCTCTGACAACACTCACTCCTATTCTTACCATCTATATTGCCGATGCTTAAAAGCGATTAGACCTGACATAAACACCAAGCGAAGGTATAGGCGTTAAGGATACAGATATATATATATATTAATACAATCGGATCGATAATAGAATAAAATACACAGAAGTGCAAAATGACAGATATATGATCGAATATAACCAACAAAAATTAATTCAACTATTCATTAAGCTTAGATGGTGATGATATGTTAATACAATTAAAAGATGTACACAAAACTCACAAATTAATCATTTATTAAATCAGTCATCATCATCAGTGAGTGTCGCTACTACAATCTCTAACTAACAACTGTAATGTCCCGTTGTATAATGGTTAGCACCCTGAACTCTAAAAGGTAAGTTTATTTAGGGTTTGTAGTAGCAACACTCACTAATGATGATGACTTTGTCATTGAAACGCTTGTGAGTCAATAAATTGCTCATTTTGTGAGTTTCATGTACATCTTTTATTTGTATAAAAATTAATTGATAAAAAGAAAAACGTCTTTAAAATGTAAGTGATAAGAAGCGTGATGAACTTTGCAAAGCGGCAAAATCGGTTTTTTATTCGCAAGCCGAGTCGGGGCGGCGAAGGAAGTGTAAGACAAAGTTGTGAAGTCATTAACCGAGTTAGGTCTGGTGTATTGAAGGAATTAGGTAAATGGGGTAACTTGAAAGTGAAACGATTAAAGCGGCCGGATCCTTCTCATGAAGACGGCCTAAAGTCTGTATAATTGTAAGCTAATAATCCATCCCCCTTAAAAGTAGCACCCTTAGCGAGTTCCTTATTAATAAGACGGGGGGCGGGGGAGAGAAAATCCATACTATGACGTAAATACTAATTGAAAACACTGCCCTGACTTAACCCGTTTCCGGTTCATCTTCATGACGTCACATTCCGCCATCTTGTGACGTCACGACGCCCCCTGGTAGGGGGAGGAGCGACGCCACCCCTGCGAATGCCACCCTCCTGTAATCCAATTATTTACTCAGCGCGTAGGGAAATGAACGGTTCCTATTCAATTATACCTGGTATTTAATTTGTATCCCGACTTGCCAATATCAGGGGTTCATTCATTAACACACACTTTGGCCCGGATCTGTGTTAGTGAGCCACGGGCAGGTAGCCAAACCTGGCTTTTAGTCTTTACGCTGGTGGACAAATATTATCAGACACGTTGCTTTTCTATGCTTTCTTACGTATCAATTATCGTCAATAATTAAAGAAAGGATTGTGTAAAGATGAGATTCAAATACGACAGGAAATTTGTGTTGTAGGATGTAAGGAAGGTGATCAGAGCCACTCCCCTGTTAAAATCTTTACTCCTCTTAGATTTATAAATAAAGTTTTTATAAGTCACTGCACAGTATTTATAATATTGCAACGATAGAGAGAAGGCGATCGGATACTATGACGTCATTAGACTTATGTCTGGTCGCCTTAAGAAAACCCAATATGTAATAATCAGAAATATAAATATGTAAGTAGGTGTATTACCTATTTACTCTTCGGTTCCAGTACCAGCACTCAGGGAATCCCCTGGGTATATAATTGCAAAATTTCTTCTCTTACATTACTACAGTTATATTAATAATAATTATTATTCTCTCCCTCTCATTATTAATTAAATTTTTATAATTCGTTGAATGCCCTTTGGTTACTACTTGTTCTATTTATTTCTTTTTGAAGTAAAAACTTTTATAGCGACGCCTACAAAAAACGTATTGGAGCATAAACATACACTTTTGCGTCAGTATAATGTGCGTCACATAAATAGCGTCAGTATAAATTCCATCAGGTTTCGCTATGAGTCACGTCAAAGTGGATTAAATGGTAACATATAATTTCATATATCAGCTGATTCTATGTTATAGTGTACGTTGTTTTTCTACCAAGTGTTAGATGAATCACTTAATTTTATTGTTCTAGTTATAGATGTATAACTATAGTTTGGTTTCTTAATTCCTTCCTTGGATCTTCATTTTAATGCGTTTTTACTTATTTACCCTTTAGTCTTTGTTTAATTTTAGTTTTTTAATTGTTTTAGTTTTAATTGTTAAAGACAACAACAAACTTTCTGATCCTTTGTTAAAAAGGATTTTTCTTTCGCTTACGAAAACATTTGTAATTGCATCTTTGTTATAATTTCCGACGGCTTTATATATATATATATATATATATATATATATATAGATATAGATAGATAGATAGATAGATAGATAGAGAGAGATTTTACAAACTTAGTACGATGTATTTCTGTCTTGGCTAGCATTCTTAAAATAATATTTGCCAACGCGTTTCGGAAATACGCCATCTACAGAGCAATATAGGGCTACATTCTGATAAGATGCAATAATAATGTTTATTTAATAAATTGTGTACATCTCTGATAAATTGATAATCTGAGAAACGTGTCAACAAAAAATTTGACAACACTAGGCAAGATAAAAATGCATCGTAGGCTACTAAGTTTGTACATAGTTGTACCTCTGCACTAGTTATACTTTGATACGTGAGTGGGCATATTGATCCCTCACATACACAAACATAACTATTTGGGTTTACACAATAACTAGGGAAAGAAAACATAATGTGGAATTCAGTGAGTGGGTGTGGTCGACATAAGTAAATATGAACTGATTTTGAATAATATAGGTAATCGAGGTTTTAATAAAATCTAGTTAATAATTAAATAATGTGGTTATATAATAAACAATGTACATTAAATGATGTAGACGTTTTAATAGCATCTAGTTAGTGTGTCTATTAAATTTAATCTGTTCGTAAAACGTATCACACGCACTTAAGCAAGTTTTCCTTTTACAAACTGCAAGAAAAACATGTAGCCTACGTGATTATCTTTATATTGCATTAGTATAATTGTAGAAAGGTTTATTGCAATTTTTTCTTTTATCTTTGTATATTTTCCTTAAGGTGACAGTTAAATTTATTTTAAAAGAAAAACAAATTTTAAACGTTTAAAGTCATTTCATTGGATAGATATACAATTTAGATTATTCCCATAACCTTCTCAAAAATTGTAACAATTCCTCTAGATTCGTCTTTCATTGCTTTACTTTGCAGTCTTTCTTTAGTTTTAATGTTCGTCTTATTAATATTCAATTATTTCTGAATCTAACTTAGGTTTTACTGTTTTTTATTCTCTTAGTATATTTTTGTTTAAATCGTTATAATCTTTATGTGGGTTTTTACTAACAAACCTTTCAAGTGGTGATTGTTTCTTAGCGATCATAGATATAAAACAATAATTAAATATGAACCCATGGACGGTAAAATTAACCGAAACCAAAATCGGTAAAGCATATTAGATTAGATAGTTGTTCACTTCGTGCTTTTAATGCTATGATTCGCTGAATATACTTTAGTTTAAGGTTAAAGGGTGTCTTTGTAGGTTATACAGTGCATCAGCATGTACGTGCCAACCTGCAGACGCGGGATTCTGTGGGAGTCAGCGAAATACAGCTGACTTTAGCTGAACGTGGTTGCAATCAAGTGTCAGCGGACGTGAGAACTGGCGAAAACGTTGACACAGTCAGTTTTGTGTTCCGGAGGTGTTGGTGGTGTTTGTTGTTTCAGGCCATGCTGGCAGATTTTGATCAAAGCGTTTCTTGGTATTTGGATTAGTAAGGGCGGAAACACACTTAGCGTTTTAATTTACCGTCGCCGCTCTAACATAATGTCGCTTTTACACACTGGGCGGTATAAATATTCTTGTATTTGAATAACCTATGTTGTTTTAAATTATTAAACAAGAAAACGTATTTTATATTTATATATATATTTTTAAGATCAAATAATATACACAAATACAGGAATATTTAATTTATTGAATAATAAACTCAAAGCTTTTCGTTGGTTTACATTACCAACATCCTCAGGAGTTACAATACTAAGCTTATAGTACTATACTTAGTTTAGTATTGTAACTCCTGAGGATGTTGGTAATGTAAACCAACGAAAAGCTTTGAGTTTATTATTCAATAAATTAAATATTCCTGTATTTGTGTATATTATTTGATCTTAAAAATATTCTTACAGGAAAACACATTTGATATTCTTTATATATATATATATATATTCTTGATATTTAACGTTATCCATTGTTTTTCCGTTGCACTGACTTTATGAAGTTAATATATTACTATTGTAAGTAATTTTATCCACCATTAAGTGCAATAATTTTACCTTGAGTGATGAGGCACCTTTCGGTCAATTGACCATTGTCGAATCACTGATGTTTTTCTGTTGTAGATGTTCGGTCTGTGAAGTTGGTGTTTGTTGACGTTACGCGCACTTTTTCTTGATCTGTGTGTATGATGTTTCTATATAGTATGTCTTCTGTATATGTTGTTTGTAGATTCATTAAATTGTTGTGTATGTTTTTATTGTTTATTGTCAATTGACCGAAAGGTGCCTCATCACTCAAGGTAAAATTATTGCACTTAATGGTGGATAAAATTACTTACAATAGTAATATATTAACTTCATATATATATATATATATATATATATATACAAGAAGGTTTTTTTCGTTTTATATATGATATATATAGGCTACACATATCGGTATACCTATTATTATATAGTATATACATACTTAGCCTAAAAATGTATTATAAATTTTACAAATCTATCTTGATATCATATCTTAAAATTCTTAAAACAGACTAACAAATTATACTGACAAATTTCCATAGTCTACATCAAATTTTAAGTACAAAATAAAATATTTCATACTAAGACTATAGAGATCTCAATAGTGTCATTATTTTATTATTAACTGCAATAAATTTATTGTCGACGCCAGAGTGGACGACGAGTGTGTGAGCACATTTAGCCACTTACGCCACTACTTCGGGAGCGACGGTGAAAAATCCGTCGACTGTAGTGGCAGTGAGCGGCCGCATCGCTAGTGACGGCGTTAAATAATCCGATCGTCCATTTTACCGCTGAATGTGCAAGAAGCAATACCAACCTACTCGCCACTACTCATACGGTGGCAACGGTAAAAAAAAAACGATCGGACTAAAAACGCCAAGTGTGTCTCCACTAAGAAACAAAATTTCTTTAAATGTGTGTTTGTGTAACGTATAAAACAAAGTTTTACCTCTTGTAAATAGCTATCCACTCTATAAGCACTGCCTTAGCATCCTTGGAGTCTATTTAGAGGACAAGCGAAGGATTCCCGATCCTTGTTATACGAGAATAATACAGTAATATTTTAATTTGGTTAAATTTACGTTGTAAAGATATTAAAGAAATGTCTTGAATAAAAGTGTAATTTGAGTGTAATATTTATCTACCTTTGGGCGTTCTCGCTGATAACAAGCGATGACGTGCGATTATCAACAAGTGCCGTACATTCTCATTCAACTGCCTAGAGAACCGTTTCGTAAAGCGCGGCGAAAGATCCTAACAGCAATACAAACAGATTTGTTTCAACATAAATGTAAAGTCAACCAAATTCAGAAGGCCGGATTTAGTTAAAAGTATTGCTTTTTGGTCAACATATCTCAAAGAATCAACAAGATGAAGTCAAAGCATCGGTTGTGCAGAAACTCCCTGTTAGCCGGTAGCAACTCTGACACCGAATGAGAGACAGGCGAGACAGTTGTCCGGCAACGCAGAAGAAGATAAACACGCAACAAAACATGCTAGATAAAGTTTTAAAAAATATAGATTCCAAATCTTTAAAAAAAATACAACACAGAAAACGGTCCTACAGTAACAAAAACGTTTTAAAAAATTAAAACCAAAGTGTCGTGTCCACAATTGTAAAAAGGACCTATACAGAGTTACAATACGATTATTTGACATTACAACACTAATAAAAGCAATTATAGTGGGCAACAACAAACAGAAGAAGAGCTCACACAAGAAATTATATACACGAAAGAAACAATTTGAAAATACCATGAAAAGAGAGTAAGTTGAAAGAGAATGAAGAATTAGAAACTGGAGAGCAAAGCAAAGACTAGATCATGGCGAAAGCATGGAAAATCTGAATAACATCCAAAGTGACTCAAGGTAAAATAGTTTCGTCACCAAGACTTGATTTGGATCCAAGTGACATTGAACTTTGCTTTATATCTGATAGCTCAGCAATTTGCACAAGCAATGGGAGTTGATAAGAAGGCGACTTTGGTTAATTATAAAAATATCATTTTCCATTAAGATACAATTAAAAGGTCTAGTAAAATATGTGCTTACCTTAAAAGCATAGGTAATAAATAAATAAATAATAATAAAAAATTTCTAAAACACGTTTTCATAAATATAACTACTATTAGAGCTACTAACTAGTTATAGGTTGAAGTTAGCATAGTTGTACTCACTCCTGACGATGGCTTTGTTAAGTGGTTGGTATTCCTCAATACGTATTTAAAACAGCATTGGTTGAATTTTAGACGAAATTGTTGTTATTATTTTTATTTTAATAATAGGCATGACTCAAAACGTTTACTTTTTAGAATTTTAAATTCTTTTATGAACAAATATTTATTTAAATTAGATTCCACAAGTTTTTTTCCAGTTTCTATTATTAGCTCACACTCTCCCTATATAGGCCTATATATATATATATATATATATATATATATATATATATATATATATATATATATATATATATATCTTGTTGAAATTTTCAATCGTTAATAAAATACTTTTTATTCATCCAATCAACTTAATTTTGTAAAAGGTTGCAGTGGATGGCACTTGGTGGTAATAATTGTTTTCAAATATTAATTAATAATATAAATTTAATTGAAATATTTCTTTTTCTATTTTACCACTTAATATTGTGATTCTATCATATGTATATACATATTTATATTAATTGTAATTATTTAATGAAAATAACTAAAATGAGTATCGGTTGACCTAAGTACGAATTGTCTTTTAACAAAAATTGTTTGTTACTTGTTTTTATGGAATCAGTTTTCGTTGTAACAATCTACTTAGGAGTTTTTATCTAAGATTTTTACGTGCAGGGGTTTTTCAAATTATCATCCACTTTCTTTGTGCCTTTTATGAAAACCAGGCTTGGATATATGTCCTATCCCTTCATAAAATTCTTTGAAAACAAATATTTGAGCGTTAGGAAATTGAACGCGGGACGAAATGTCTATGTTATGTAAACATACAGAAAGTTTTTAATGATAAAAGAACTGATTGGTTCACTGGCACAGGTACAGATTTGGAGTTGCCGCGCTCCCCACCTCCCATTGAGCTGCAGAAATTGCTTATTGAAGCCATCAACCTGATGAGATTATAGCAGGGATGTTTCTATGCAAAGTAGCGACGGGCCTGGGAACGCCGGCTTCCAGCTCACTACCGACGTTAAATACCCATTGTTCCTACAGGATTTCAGTTTCCATTTCCCCGACGGTGGAAGGTTTCGATTGCAGAATAGGATTTTGCATTAAAGTTCTGAATATTTTAGGGAGCTGAGATTGTACGAGGGTTGGTTTAATGGAAACTGACTCTAAGGTCGCAGGTTACCCGGATCAGGGTTGACGAATCAGCCTTTACGTAATGCAGCATGTGTCGCCCTTATAAATACAACGGGTTCATGTAACAAGTGGATGTATTGGACAATATGGTTCAGTTATACTACCTATTTATGTTACAACATTCCTCGTCTTGTGTTATATGTTTAGCAGGTTATTTCTTCATGTGCTGGTTATAGTTTGTGTTTCGTCTTCTATTTGCTCTAGATGCTTATAATCCCTAAATAGCACTTCATCACGACGTCCTATTCTGCATGTGTAATATGTAGCTCTTCTATTTGCTCTAGATGCTTATAATCCCTAAATAGCACTTCATCACAACGTCCTATTCTGCATGTGTTATATGTAGCTCTTCTAGTTGTTCAAGGGGGAGTGTGTTTCACTCGTCTTCATACAGGACACTCTTTGCTGACTCTTGGATGTTTGATGGAACACAAGGGTCTGTCACTAAGACAGTTCTGCGCTAATGTCGGTTTCATTGCATTTTTGTACTTCAAAGGATCCAGACCGTCTTCCCACAGGATGGAACTTCCTCAGATGCATACAAAACTTCCCGCTACTGACGTATATATCGAAGTAATTAACAAATCGTTCTATCACAGCCTACTCACATGCACTTAATATATTGAATACAACTTCGATCATTTTCTCTTTTTTTTAATGATCTTTTTATTTGATTATTTTCGTTTTTAGTGTTAGTTTAATTTTGCTTTTAGTCTTAACACTTATTTACTTTCGTCTTCTAATAGGTAATTTTCGGTTTTCCTATAGTTTTAGGTTTCGTCCTGTTGACATTTAATTATTCAGTCTTAACTTTAGGTTTAGTGTTTTTAGTTTTAGATTTCTCTTTTTGGTTTTTCATGCTAATTATTTGGTTAAATAATTCATTTAAGCCTTCGTGTTTTTCTACAGCTCTTATGACTTTGGGAAAACCATCCCTCACACACCCCGACCATGTGATGTATTAATTTCCCTTCCTCCAGAACCATATAATTGTGTTTGTTAATTAGTCCTACCATAAGGCAATGAATCCTTCAGTAATCTTTCTCTATAGAGGGTGTAACCTCTTTATGAGCTCGTTAGAGAGTAGGTTTGCTTCAAGTATATAATCCCACACACGTGACGTCATGGTACTCCCTGTATAGCAGATGTGTTTAACATATTATCTACTATCCGTAATTCGTCTGTAATGTACAGGTAATACTCACAACGACTGATGAACACCTTAAAGACAAACCATTAAATCTCTCCATTTCGGCTTTTTGCTGTGTCTTTACAAGATTACTCAACTGTTAAGGGTCATATCGTTTGGTATCACCTGTTTTACTCCTTCAGAGTTCCTTCGCATCACCTGATCTGCTTTACATTACATTTCTTCTGATCACCTCCTTAATATTAAGTTTGACACCTCCTGATCTTCTCCTCATGGAATATAAAAAGAGTTTGGTATCTACCCATCACCTTCTAAACGTAAGATCACCTCCTTAAAGATTTATTTGGCATTTTTCAATCACCTCGTTAATATTACTTTGGCACCTCCTGATCTCTTCCTCATGGATTATGAAATGAGTTTGGTATCTACCCATCACCTTCTGAAATTCAGTTTGGTATCTCCTTCATAACATCTAACAAAGATTCATTTAGTATCTCATAATCTTCTTTAGAATTGTGTGGTATCTCCTGATGAACTCCTTAATATTAGTTTGGCTTCTCCTGATTCATTCCTTAATATTACTTTGGCACCTCCTGATCTCTTCCTCATGGATTATGAAATGAGTTTGGTATCTACCCATCACCTTCTGAAATTCAGTTTGGTATCTCCTTCATAACATCTAACAAAGATTCATTTAGTATCTCTTAATCTTCTTTAGAATTGTGTGGTATCTCCTGATGAACTCCTTAATATTAGTTTGGCTTCTCCTGATTCATTCCTTAATATTACTTTGGCACCTCCTGATCTCTTCCTCATGGATTATGAAATGAGTTTGGTATCTACCCATCACCGTCTGAAATTCAGTTTGGTATCTCCTTCATAACATCTAACAAAGATTCATTTAGTATCTCTTAATCTTCTTTAGAATTGTGTGGTATCTCCTGATGAACTCCTTAATATTAGTTTGGCTTCTCCTGATTCATTCCTTAATATTAGTTTGGCATCTCCTGATCAGCTCCTCAACGAATACAAGATTCGATTGGGATCTCCTGATCACCTCCTAAAGATTCATTTGGTATCTCTTGATGCCCTTAAGATGTGTTTGGATTCCCCTGATCACCTATTTAAGATCCCTTTGGCATCTCTTGACGACATTTCTTCAGCACGTAATGTTTGTTCCTTTACCACCCCCTAAGCGAGTAAAGGCTAGTAGACAAAACTGACTTTGCGTAACAAGTGGTGGCTGATACATTTCTTGCTACGTATCGATCCACATTTGTACATTGGCCTCACGCCAATGGAGAAATTTAATTATTACACTCATATTTAATTAACTGGAATGACGTCTCATTTATTAACAACGCTTAATAACATATTTTACCAATTATGTTTAATTACTCGTGCCGCCATTTGTATTGCCTCCTCACTTGAAGTGAATAATTCTAGACCATATAGAGCTATCAAATAGAATTTCATAACGTGAATTTCAAAATGCCCTGCCTGGTATCATTACAACTTGTATTCTCAAAATTCATTTATACCTTTAATCTTTAAACTATTTACAATAGAAATATCTGTGAAAACATTTTACCGTCGTTATAAAGGTTGTTAATCCTATTCTGCACGTAGCATCGCGTCTCAAGTCCCAAGGGCTGTTCCCTGGGCGAGGTCATCCTGCACGTAGCATCGCGTCTCAAGTCCCAAGGGATGTTCCCTGGGCGAGGTCATCCTGAACGTAATAGCAATAACGAATGTGTAAGTTTGCGGACTAATGTTTGGAACATTGTTGTCCCAGATTATGCATTAGGTTGTTAATCCTATTCTCCACGTAGCATCGCGTCTCAAGTCCCAAGGGCTGTTCCCTGGACGTAATAGCAATAACCAATGTGTAAGTTTGCGGACTAATGTTTGGAACATTGTTGTCCCAGATTATGCATTAGGTTGTTAATCCTATTCTGCACGTAGCATCGCGTCTCAAGTCCCAAGGGCTGTTCCCTGGGCGAGGTCATCCTGCACGTAGCATCGCGTCTCAAGTCCCAAGGGATGTTCCCTGGGCGAGGTCATCCTGCACGTAGCATCGCGTCTCAAGTCCCAAGGGATGTTCCCTGGGCGAGGTCATCCTGCACGTAGCATCGCGTCTCAAGTCCCAAGGGATGTTCCCTGGGCGAGGTCATCCTGCACGTAGCATCGCGTCTCAAGTCCCAAGGGATGTTCCCTGGGCGAGGTCATCCTGAACGTAATAGCAATAACGAATGTGTAAGTTTGCGGACTAATGTTTGGAACATTGTTGTCCCAGATTATGCATTAGGTTGTTAATCCTATTCTCCACGTAGCATCGCGTCTCAAGTCCCAAGGGCTGTTCCCTGGACGTAATAGCAATAACCAATGTGTAAGTTTGCGGACTAATGTTTGGAACATTGTTGTCCCAGATTATGCATTAGGTTGTTAATCCTATTCTCCACGTAGCATCGCGTCTCAAGTCCCAAGGGCTGTTCCCTGGACGTAATAGCAATAACCAATGTGTAAGTTTGCGGACTAATGTTTGGAACATTGTTGTTCCAGATTATGCATTTCTGAAGTTAAACATTGTGTTTTTATTGTAATAGTGGGATAGGTGTACTCGACACGGATATACTCGAAAAGGGTAATATCAACAAAGATGTACTGGACAAGGATATCATCATCAACAAAGATATACTCGATACTCGACAAATATGTACTAGACATGAATATACTCGACGCGGGTATAATCGAGAAGGATAACATCAACAAAGATGTACTCGACACGGATATATTCGTGAAAGATATCGATAAAGATGTACTCGACACGGATGTACTCGACAATGACTTACTCGACACAGATATACTCGAGAAAGATATCATCGATACAACTTTACTCGACACAGATATACTCGAGAAAGATATCATCGATACAACTTTACTAGACACGGATATACTCGAGAAAGATAACATCGATACAGATGTACTCGACACAGATATACTCAAGAAAGATATCATCGATACAACTTTACTCGACACAGATATACTCGAGAAAGATAACATCGATACAGATGTACTCGACACAGATATACTCGAGAAAGATATCATCGATACAGATGTACTCGACACAGATATACTCAAGAAAGATATCATCGATACAACTTTACTCGACACAGATATACTCGAGAAAGATAACATCGATACAGATGTACTCGACACGGATATACTCGAGAAAGATATCATCGATACAGATGTACTCGACACAGATATACTCAAGAAAGATATCATCGATACAACTTTACTCGACACAGATATACTCGAGAAAGATAACATCGATACAGATGTACTCGACACAGATATACTCGAGAAAGATATCATCGATACAGATGTACTCGACACAGATATACTCGAGAAAGATATCATCGATACAGATATACTCGACACAGATATACTCGAGAAAGATATCTTCGATACAGATGTACTCGACACAGATATACTCAAGAAAGATATCATCGATACAACTTTACTCGACACAGATATACTTGAGAAAGATAACATCGATACAGATGTACTCGACACAGATATACTCGAGAAAGATATCATCGATACAGATGTACTCGACACAGATATACTCGAGAAAGATATCATCGATACAGATATACTCGACACAGATATACTCGAGAAAGATATCATCGATACAGATGTACTCGACACAGATATACTCGAGAAAGATATCATCGATACAGATGTACTCGACACAGATATACTCGAGAAAGATATCATCGATACAGATGTACTCGACACAGATATACTCGAGAAAGATATCATCGATACAGATGTACTCGACACAGATATACTCGAGAAAGATATCATCGATACAGATGTACTCGACACAGATATACTCGAGCAGTATGTACTCTATACGTAGACTATATTCTTCAGAGTTTTACCATTCGACCTTCCCCTGCTATGAAGAGAACGTTACGACACAATAAATAATCCAGAAAGCAAACATTACGATGGCCTAAGTAATTGCTACATAGCCAAACGTGATTAGGAAATGTGAGGCACATAAATAAGGCTGGGCTTGAATTATTGAACGCTGCCCAACTTTTAAGTTGTGTAATAAGCTTAAGTTTTAATTTGTATTTTGTTGTGTATAATACACGGCTGGCCGTGTAAACATGCCATTGTTGGAATAGAGGCGTAGACAAAGGTTAACGGTAAAGCATTGCGTGACCATTCCGAGAAGCCAACTTGTTAAACAGAACCACCCCAGCCCCCTGCCTCAGTAAAACTTTCTTATTTCAACTCTATTTAGTTTTGGAGTTTAATATACTGTATTATACACACAAGCGACCGTCCTTGGCGGTTTGGTAGGGGAAGAAACGTTTTCCTCTAGAAATATCAAAACTATATACTTTCATCCTCCATGCGTGTTAGACCTCCCTAAGTACAACACCGAGTGGCAGGTAGACATGTCTCATCCATCTCCTACTTCAGGTGAGCGGCCCTACCCACCCAACCAGTGACGAGGAACATTTAGTCCCTCCTTACGTCTCACGGTGCTCTTCCTTAAGCCACACACACACGAAGGTTTTTCTTCCTAATTTTAAAACGTATTTGAAACTGAAACACTTAAATTACATTGTTGTAAACAACAATGCTATTTTTTACATAAATAAATTTTTAAAAAATGTTACAAAGCACAATTGTTTTAATTTCTATGTTTTATAAAAGGTTTCTAAAAAATATACATAAAACAAAACACAGTAAACACGTTTTTAAAATTAATAACCTACGACAAGTTTATATAAACAAATAAATAAATTACAATGTTTTATTAATAATTATCCTAACCAATTTTGATGGTTTTTGAATAAAAATATTATTTTACATTCGAACTATAGAACCTACTTTTAATACAGAGATATCGTTTGGGTTGATAGGAACTTGTTTTCACACAGAAACTTCACCGTCTTTTTAAAGCCCCAATGACAAACTTAATGCAGGCAAACCAGCCGCAAAAACATCTGCATAACAACATCCGATTGACTAAATTAGTTTGGACCTGCACTCCTTCCGGATGCGAGCGGCTACCTTCCCACGGAAGGCAGCGGGAGGTAAAGGGTTAAAACTACCCTAACCTAATCTGCATGCACCACCATGCACTCTTTTCCTTTTTTCGCCCAGTATTAACGCACCGTGTTAACTTTTTAGCATATGACAAAACCCTCGCTCACGCTCTTTCATCAATGTGTACGTGCATGATTTCTTCCCTTAATGTTGTATAAGAATGTGTTCCTTGTACCCTCAAGATAATTCCACCCTCTTCCACGACCCTCTGAGCTTAGGCCCTACCCTCCTCGACTTTCAGAGTTATACGCACAAGTTTATTTACAAAAGTAGGGGGATGAATACAAAACGTTTCTCTCAGTTTTAAAAGCTGAGCATAAAAATCTTTTATATAAATAATGTCACCCTAAAAAGCCCTTCTTTGATGTTTGGTAGAACAAGTTATAGAAACAAAAATTTGTCCAGTAAATTCCTACTTAGATCAACAATTAAAAAAAATTTAGTTACTCTTTATTAAATAATTTCAAATAATATAAATAAAGTTACATAACCTATGCGTTAAAACAACTTTCCTACCCCATATCCTATAGGCTAACATAAAATCTACTGTTTTATGAAATCTTATATTAAAACTTATTTTAAGCCAAATGGAACGAAATAACTATATTGCATACTTCCCGCCTTTTTTTGAAAATTTTTTCTCCAATATAAAACTACCTGTATTAAGATCTAATGTCACTCATTGTAGAAACAAAAAAATGTTTTTACACTTAAGAGGGCGAATAAAACGTATTTTATCAACGAAACAAATTTTATATAGGCCTCTATGGATATATAGCAAGAGTGTGAATTAATAGAAAGAATTATGCCTTTATTTATTCAAAATTGTGTTTTTATTTGTGGGGTTTTATTTATTTGGTTATATTTTACTGTTTTGAAAACAATTTAACTACAATGATTAATTAACGCAACTCATAGATGTTCAATAATGCACTAGATAACACCCAAAAGCATGTCTAACATTATTTCAAATTTTATTTTGTCTCAGAAAAAACTGTACAAAATGAAAATAAAGACTGCCCAACTTATCACTGTTAAAGCAACCACTTTTTAGGGGGAAGGAAAGAAATTCGCTGTAGCAGCTGGTTCGAGTCGCAAGTCAGAAGCGTAGTGATTGGAAATAATAAAGTAATAGGTTTAGCTAACTCGGGACCCAGTTCACCTTGCCTCGCAAGAACCATGACAGACCATATTTCTGCCCGCCTGTCATTGCTGGCCGCTCTTAAGAGCTGTCATTTTTTAAATCCTGAGTTTTTTATTAACTTGGCGATGGTTAATTTATACAGGGTGTCTGAGCGACGCAGGCCCTATCCACCGTCAGACCGTTGAAGTCTTTTTGCTCTTAGAAAAAAACGTCATCGTCGATCGACTATGACGCTTTGCTACGACACAAACCGGCACACGGCTTGATCAGCAAAGACGTATTATTAAAACAGCAGGATATGGTTTTATATTGATGTTGTGCTTTTTTATGGAAATAACACAACTTGCATCCCGTTATTTTGAGTTCTTTCGATTCAAATGATCTCTCTACATTTGTTCCGTTGACTTAGAGATCTGGAATAGATCTACTCTTTGTAGGGATACTCGTTACGCGAGATATAAGGAGGGACATTCAGAGTCGGAAGGAAAGAAATAATCTTCTTGGCTTGAAGTTGGTTGTCACGAAGGTAGGGTCACTAAAATGGAAGTAGACTTAGACGCCTCTCGATCGGGGACAAAATAGGCCTTACGCAAAATGTTGAGTTCTTGCCGAGAACGTATGGAGAGGAGCAAAACCCTTGTAAAATATACAATTAAATACAAATCCAATACATCCGCTTTGATCCATGAGTAAATTTACAGTTTATAGATATAGCAGAAGTAGGTTTAATAGAAAGAAATTATTACCTATTTATTTTATGTTCTTAACTTTTTTTTACTAATTGTATTTATACTCTTTTCTTAGTACTAAACACTGTTTCTTATATTTATTTTGGTTGCATTTATCTAAGTGTCTATATTTACAAAAACTTTCTTCAGTTTTGCGAGTCGGCTTTCGGAAACATCCTGTCATTCATTGTCAAAACTGAACTAGTGTCAGAACTCTCTTCCTGTAATACCTTACAATCTCTTGGTCAGACGAGTTTTATGCTTGACAATGGAATAACTTTGTACTTTCGATAGCAAGCTCATACAAAAATAATATAGTTTTGTCAGTAATAAGTAAATGCAAGGAAACGGCGTTTTTGTAATTACAATATAGGCCCTACATTCCTGTTACTGTTTTAACTTCATATTAGTCCATTACAGTCGCTTAGGAATATCGCAAAACCAAAAATATTACTATAACTTGAATCTGTATAAGTATTAGTCGTTATTTTCTCGCGCTGTCAGAGCGACCGTCGCAGCTTGCACTGTGATCCTTACAAAGTCAGCCTATTTGCATGCGGGGCACCCAGAAGCCCGCCCAGAGCCGTTTTGCATACCGAAAGCGTCCGGTTCTCAGGACCTTATGCAAACTATAACAACCCTTTTTATATTCTTTTACTATTCTAATTCACTTATTTTACATACGGGCTCGCAACCTTCCCTAACTTTGACCAGTTTTGGGGCGCATTTACATATCTGGCAATCAAACAAACCCTAAACATTTATGCAAATGGTGCGCGTTTTACAGATATAATTTTGCCCCTGAGAAAAGAGTTTCTCACGTTCGGCCAGCAGGTGGTTCGTAGTCGGCCGTAACGCTGTTTGTATTAACTAAGTCTTGCATCGCTATTTGCCCTTACACAGAATCTGTGCAGCATCTGCGGACAATATTTCAAACTGTTTTTAGCGCGCTCGCTGTCAGTTTTGCGCGATTCTCTTACTTAAGACTTGACAGTGAAACTAAACTTCATTAATTGTTCAGTGCGTGAGTTATGTGCACGTTGTATAAAAAACTTGCATCTAATTAATATTTTCTCCTACGTCACAGAGAAACTTTAACGCTTGGTACGAAGTTCTCAATATAACAGTTTTTCTGAAGTGTTTCTTAAATCAAGATACTATGTAATTGTTTCTCTTTTAAATTACCTTACTCTAGTTGCACGTTAAATTACCCTCTATCTTGCCACAGCTAACTTTATTCCTGACGCTTTTCGATTTTAAGGAAAATATTGTCAGATACAAAGTAAACTGGAACTAACGCAAATATTATTTCTGTTAAATGTTTGGGCGATAATGTGGTTTTTGAACTATTCTAGTGTTTTGCAACGAAAATATTGGAAAGAACCCCAATACCACAAAAATAACAAATAAAACAAGTTATTTAAGATTAAACCCTTTTGTACATTTCGATGACCATGTCATCATCATCAGAGGGTCTTATTACAAAATTACCATCTAGCACACAAGAAGTTACAAACTAAAGTGATCTGGTTTGATACTTCTTGTTTGCTAGATTGTAATTTTGTAATAAGACCCTCTGATGATGTAGACATGGTCATCGAAATGTACATAAGGATTTAATCTTAAGTAACTTGTTTTATTTGTTATTTGTTATTATTTTTGTGGTATTGGGGTTCTTTCCAATATTTTCATTGTAATATATTGTACCACTTGTGCTCTTGATATTGTGTATTCTAGTGTTTGTTGGTATTAATTTTTTAGTTTGTTTCTGCGTCCTTTAAAAAAGGTATGTGAAGTAGAAATGCGTCAGAAATTAAAGTAAATTGGTAAATGGTTAAAGGATAGTAATATCGACCTTAAAGTAGGATCGTCTATTAAAATTCTTCTTCTATTGATATAACTTAAATTACAGTAAACAAAAATAATTACTTTTATAAAGAGTGTTTTCTTTAAGTATACCTTACATTGTAGAACCTTGAGAGCTATACTTACACAATAAAGTGTTTTTAAAAAGTCTTCTCACCGCCCAATTATTTCCAATCTAATTGCCTTTCACAGCAGTACAATTATCTACCTCGCAGTTTATCATAAAGGAAACTACTAAAGTAGAAACATATGTTGAACGAAAGGCTTTATCCTCGTGTAAATTGTTATGTAACGGGGGCCGTACGTGACTTAGAGCATGAGAGGCAACGACTAAACGAATTTTGTCAGAGAGTGCTATTAATAAATTGAAATTTTAGTATTCCATATTTTTCTATTAGTAAATAAATATATCAATTTGTAATTTAATAAACGTGCTACAAATAATTCAGTATAATGATTTTTAGTTATATATTTTTATTTTTGAAATGGAACTTTCTTAGGCGATTCTAATAGTTTTTAAATAAAATTTGTATTCAGAAAAGTTTTTAACATTTAGTGTTGGTTTTTCTATAAGCTACACGCCTGTGTTAGGCCTGGCTCACTGACTGCCACATTCTAATAGTTTTCATATTTAAAGCATTTTATAATACTATCTTTCACTATATAATGACGAAGTCATATCGCCGATGAACTGCATAGAGCAACAGAATAGTTGATCACTGCATTTCAATGCAATTAGTGAATAACATATTACATTACTCTTCTAATTACAACAATGAGTCAGTGTAGTTCTAAACACCCTGATGATGACTTGGTCACTGAAACGTTTAGGGTATAATAAGTACTTTTATTGTGCGTGTGTATCTTGTTATTATTAAATTGGTAGTTCACAAATCAAGCTGAAGTCTTGTTCTTTTTTGATAATCTACAAATATTCATTATTAATGTTCGAACTTGTAAAGGCAAGATGTAAACGTATCAAAATGCGGGAAATGGATTTTGATAAGAATTTATTCGTGATTCCCTGAAATTCAGTCTAAAAAGTAAACAAGTAATTGTAGTGCCATCCAAATAGACAAACTCTGCACAGCTTTGGGAGTTCCACTTTCTTGCGGGATAAAGAACTTAGAACTTTTAATGTCAAGGATAAGCGTTTTTTGTATTATTTTATTATTTTTTTAGTTCTTATTTAAAATATGTATGTAAAGATCTAGTTTTTTTCTGTAAATACAGTATTTGTTTTTCTAGAAGTCTAACAAAAATAGTTTTCAAATATACCTCCGGTTCTATTATCATCGGGGAGAAATACATCTATCTTCCTGGACAGTAGGATTTAGGTGAAGGAACTCCCTATATGAAAGCGATACTTTATATACACGACTCTGCACAAATGATGCCGTAACCCGTCCTTACATCCCAGACTAGAGGTCGCTATGCTTTACCTCATGTGTTACGTTCACAAAGTCCCTCCGCAGTGATCTCAATTTATTGTTTATATTCCTCCCTCTTGTGCAACATAACAGACCTCGTAATGCTGCAGTGATTCGTTGTATTCGTAGTTCGCTTTTTAGTGTTAATAATTTAGATAAGAACACGTTTTACACTTGGGCTTTGATATCTCCGGCTACGCTACGGCCATTGCGGAGAAACTTTTGGACGTACTCTATTACCAATTACATCGTCTACATCTGTTCCCTGTACAAGTCTTTCTTGTGGGTTTACAATTCATAGACACATGTCTATGTCACGCATAGAGATCAAGCAATCCTAGAGGTTCGACGCATCTCGCAGTCCTTTACACTTTCATATTGCCACATCCCTATCGATAATCCTTCATCTTTCCCACCTTCCCACATACATACCCAGGAGGTAAGCTCTCGCGTTACAAAACAAGATTCATCTCTTTCTAGAAAACAGTGATTTAATATGTTTACAGAAATTTACAAATTCATTTTCATAACAGGAACATTATTCAAAATGAAAGTAAACAAGTTCTTTAAATAGATGTCGTAAAGAAAACAAAGTTCCATTTTGTTGTAGAATCTTTCCAGGTTCTTTTATTCGCCCGAGCCGGACAAATATTCAAAGCATCGATGTATGGGGTGTTTATACGGGAAAGAGTTACGGCGAGTATAAATTTGGCGGGATTGCGCTATAAATCTGCGTCAAATAACGCAAAATTATATTTTTTGATAATATTTTATAAAATCTCCGGCGAATTCTCTAGTTTTTATTAATACTTCGGACCACGCATCGATACTTGGGGCACGTATCGAGACGGCACTGCAGCCTACGCGTCTCCCAAAGGCTGGACGCAACATAGTTACGGGGCTATTCTCAAAGTATCAATTTGTTTTGTGGACACCCTGTGGTCGGCCGGACTCCTGCAATTTATCATGACATGAGGTTTCAAAAGTCGCTCCACTCATTATTAAGTATAGACGGTCCGCGGTAAGATGGCCGTCGGCTGTTCGGACGTTATCTGGCCTGATAAGGTGATGTGGACTAAAGTTGAGGCTTGGAACAATAGCTCGTAGATTAAAGTGTTATCTACCAGATAGAGATAATTAAGAGAGCAAAGTCAACAGCTAAAACAAAAGTACATAAAAATATTAAGACGTCTCAACGTCGAGATAAGATTCCTCCAAAGCGTTAACAGATAGCATAACACTTTCTGTTCCCAACGGCCTTATGTTTCACGCAGCCATGGTATTCAGTTACGCTTTACAAAGAATTGTAATAAAAACATATAATGATGCTGTTTCAACATAAATTGTCGTTATCAGGTGATAAAACAATATATATATCTTGCATTATTGTATTTTTCATTCCTGATGATGTTGGTACTGTTTACCAATGAAAAGCTTTGAATATAAATAAATAATATTCTTGTATTTGGATAACCAATGTTGTTAAAAAAAAAAAAAAAAAAAAAAAATATATATATATATATAAGGAGAGTGTGAACTAATAATAGGAATTGAAAAATAAGTACTTAGGCCTATATATGAATTCCGTAATGACTTTCTGGTACTGACGTTGGTAGCAATGCCATCATTAAAATCTCTGAAGATTATCCTCGTAAGGTGTAAACTTCAACCCTGAAACATATGTTTGGTTTTACGTTTTGGTTTTTATACTCTTTTATTGTTAATTGGATGTACACTTGTAAAGTGTGTTTTAGAACGGTAAAACCGATTGTTTTATCACCTGATAACGATAATTTATGTTGAAACAGCATCATTATATGTTTTTATTACAATTCTTTGTAAAGCGTTACAATAATGCAAGATATATATATATATATATAGGCCTATATATATATATATATATATATATATATATATATATATATATATATATATATATATATATATATATATCAAATAGGCTTTCCTGTTAGAATTATTTTCAAGATTAAGTAATATACACTAATTACAGGAATAATTTATTGAATCTTACTCTCAAAGCTTTTCGTTGGTTGACATTACCAACATCCTCAGGAATGTTGGTAATGTCAACCAACGAAAAGCTTTGAGTGTATTATTCATTAAATTATTCCTGTAATTAGTGTATATTATTTAATCTTGAATATATATATATATATATATATATATATATATATATATATATATATTTATATATATATATATATATATATATATATATGTGTGTGTGTGTGTGTGTGTGTGTGTGTGTGTGTGTGTGTGTGTGTGTGTATGTTGTTCAAATTTTCATCGTTAATTAAATACTTTTTATTCATCTACTCAAGTTAAAATAGATTTTTAAAATTTTGTAATGTATAACAATGAATGTTAAAACAATTTCTCCAAATATTATTTCATTAATTAAATTTAATCATGAATTTATTTTAGTTTCATATGAGAGAAAAACATTTCACAAAAGGCCAAAGTATACAATATACGTATTTCGTCCTATTTGACTTAAAATAAGTGATACCATGATTTCATAAATCAGCTGATTTTATTTTATAGGTTATGTAGTAGAACAGCTGTTTCAACGCATATGTTATGTTACAATATTTATGTTGATAGTGATTATTTAATAAAAAGTAACTGAAATAAAACTTTTCTTTGCTCACCTAAGCAGGAATTGACTTTGAAACATTTTTGTTTATATTACTTACTTTTTGCTTTGTTTCTTTCTTCAGTTTAAGTCATCTATCTTTTTTGGCATTTCGTCTTCTGCTCTAGTGTTTATATCTCTTTAATAAATTACACAATACAGCCTCTAACCACAATAATGTATTAACCTTAAGCACGTTTCAGTTGCAAAATCCATCCTCACGTACTACAAAAAGCTAAAAATAGTGATTGTATAATATTCTTTGATTATTTTACAAATTTAATATTTATTTTGCGTTCAAGCAAAATATTATTTCTTTTATTGTAATCCTATGCATTATGTTACATAGACGTCTTAGAGTCTATTAGTATAATTGTCTTTCTGTCTTTTCTTTTCTCACTTTGCTGTTCATGGTTGTAGGCCTACCTAGTGCAAGACGATAAACACAAGAGTTCGGGAAAAGAAAATGCTTTAGGTAATACCGAGCAAAGAAGAATAGGTTTAATAAAATATATAAGTTTCGTAAAAAACATAGGAATATCTCTAAATTCTGTAAAATGTAGAAAAAGTATTCTATGATTCTTACGCACGTTTCGATAAATAGTTGTTATCTTCAAAGAGTTGCATTTCTACAAATTACCGTTATTACAGAGAGTGAAAATAATTTATTAAGCATTTTCTTCCACAAAAAGTGTTCTAAACAAAATCAATTTAAAATCATTTCCTATTTAGGTCAAAAAAAATTTAATTTCAGTTACTTTTATTAAATAATTACAATTAATATAAATAAAATAACATAACCTATGCTCTAAAACAGCTGCTCTAACACATAACCTATAACATGAAATCAGCTGTTTTATAAAATCATATGTTACCACTTATTTTAAGGCAAATCTAACGAAATAGCTATATTGCATACCTCACCCCTTTTGTGAAATGTTTTTCTCCAGTATGAAACTAAAATTAATTAATTCATTTTAATTAATGAATTATGACTTGAATAAACTGTATCAAGTGTCACCCACTACAAATTTAAACAAATGTATTTGAACTTGAGTGGATGAATAAAAAGTATTTCATTAACGACTGAAAATTTGAAAAGATATGTATCAGAAGAGTGTGAGCTAATAGAAGGAATTGAAAAAAGAAAGTCTTCAAACGGCCATGAGTAGAATAAGTCAACGCGAACCCAGGAGGTACCAATTACTCGTATCTGTTAAAAACCGAATTAAAAAATCAAAGAAAAAACTACCTTAGGGGTCTTGTCAAGGGGTTGACGTTTGTGTGTGTGGGGGGGGGGGTAATGAGCGTGGCGATGTAAAACAAAAAGGCAAAGCCTGCATTGTGCGCACGCGTGACGGTGTCAAGCTGCATTGGGAAAATATAAAAAAATCCCTCAAAAAACCCTTTTTTGTGCGCTTACATAATAGGCTTTTTGTTTCGAGCAGGCGGCGGCTGCGACACCTAAAGAGCAAGTCCGTCCAACAATTACCCCGGCCCATTGTCACCAGCGATAATATGCAAACCAGTTTTTTCGTTTCATATTTCGTAGTTTTTAGGGTGCCGACACGCGATTTTCATACATTGTCGAGTTTTTTCAGGCGGGTGACGTGCGCGAGTATTAGCACATGGCGCATATGCTTAAAGCGGAACTCCGTCATAGGAAAAGGTTCTATAGAGGCCGCTGCAAATTTTTAACAATGTTGAATAATTTACCTTTTACAACAACAAAAATAACACTGTTTATGTATAACATATTTTCTATAATGTTCGCTACTTGGGCGATATGGACGCTCCCCGATAGAGCGCTGTGACAATACACACGTGATGTCGTAATGCCCTACATCCCAGATTAGTCCCTTACTAAACCAAACCCTTCAAAATGTATTTCATAGACGCTAATGGCCTAATTGACTTGAAAAGTATGGAAATCCTATTTTATTTCCATTCAATGTGAGCAGCATGTTTTGCAAGACACTGCGGTTATTTTCATGGTCAACACTACATAGTGCCCACATGGTTCAATGTTCTCTATTTAAATCTATGCCTAAATGAATCCAGTTATAATCTCAGTTCTATACTTAGCGCACTGTAGTCTTCCTCAATTAAACGGACGCAGTGATTTTACAGTAGAGTCTCGATTAACCGAACCCCGACTAACCAAGCTAATACAACCAAAAAATACCTACGTAAGTAATAGTAGACCCTATGTATATAAATTATACGGCTCTTGGCATGGTTTTAGAGCGACGAACTGAAAATACGTTTTTTCACTTGTAGCTTCAAACTTTTATGGACATCTGCAAGAAGTAACATACACATATAGAATACCTAAGTTTCTATAAGGGTATGTGTTTTTCATTTTGTATTTTTATTTGCACGTAATTTTTTCACTTGATAATATTACTACATGTCTTTTCACACATGCTTTCATTTTTTAACGAGTTTATTAGAAATTTAACTCTCGATTTTTGAGAGTTCAGGTTGTCGTATTCAGACCAGATATTGCTCGCTTCAGATTGGATAGTGGTCACCCCAGACCTAGAAGTACACGTTCCAGACATGGTAGTGGCCGTCCCACACCAAGTATGGCTAGGCACATGCAGGGTAGTGCTCGCCTAAGACCTAATAATAGTAGCCCCAAACCTCGTAATGCCCGTCCCAGACAAGGCCACCCTAGACTGGTGATGTTCGTCCCAGACAGGATAGTGTGGTGGTACCAGCTCTTGTATTGATTGTTCCAGGCCGGGTAATGGTCGTCCCAGACAGGGTATTGGTCCCCCTAGACTGGTGATGGTCGTCCCAGACAAGGTAGTATGGTGGTACCAGCTCATGCGTTGGTCGTCCCAGACCGGGTAGTGGTCGTCCCAAACAGGGTATTAGTTGCCCTAGACTGGTGCTGGTGATGGTCGTCCCAGACAAAGTAATGTTCGTCCCAGACAGGGTAGTGTGGTGGTACCAGCTCGTGTATTGGTCGTCCCAGGCCGGGTAGTGCCCGTCCCAGACATGGTATTGGTCGCCCTAGACCTAATAATAGTCACCCCAAACCTTGTAGTGCCCGTCCCAGACAGAGTAATGTTCGTCCCAGACAGGGTATTGGTCCCCCTAGACTGGTGATGGTCGTCCCAGACAGGGTAGTGTGGTGGTACCAGCTCATGCATTGGTCGTCCCAGGCCGGGTAGTGGCCGTCCCAGACAGGGCATTGGTCGCCCTAGACCTAATAATAGTCACCCCAAACCTTGTAGTGCCCGCCCCAGACAGAGTAATGTTCGTCCCAGACAGGGTAGTGTGGTGGTACCAGCTCGTGTATTGGTCGTCCCAGGCCGGGTAGTGGCCGTCCCAGACAGGGTATTGGTCGCCCTAGACCTAATAATAGTCACCCCAAACCTTGTAGTGCCCGTCCCAGACAGAGTAATGTTCGTCCCAGACAGGGTAGTGTGGTGGTACGAGCTCGTGTATTGGTCGTCCCAGGCCGGGTAGTGGCCGTCCCAGACAGGGTATTGGTCGCCCTAGACCTAATAATAGTCACCCCAAACCTTGTAGTGCCCGTCCCAGACAGAGTAATGTTCGTCCCAGACAGGGTAGTGTGGTGGTACGAGCTCGTGTATTGGTCGTCCCAGGCCGGGTAGTGGCAGTCCCGGACCCAAGTTAGCTACAAATCGCAAACTTAAACCATAATAAAAGGAATCAATAGACTTTGTCTGCAGTTAAAAAAACTACATGGGACGGTCGTATCATAAAATACGAGAGTAAAAATAAAGATTTGTGAGAAAAAAGTAGTTTACGGAAGTCAAAGATGGTTCGGAGAAACGTGTCAAATGGAGGCTGTAACTCGGTTTCCCAAAGCACTTTGTGTTTACTATCACTCATCGATAGCCGTTATGAATCGGTGTTGCCAGATCACGCCCCAACGTTGCTGCAGGCAAAATTAGGCAACATCGCATCCAGCTAGCGAACGCCAAACGTGCCTAAATTAATGTTTTAACTTTGAAACAACGATTTTCTCTAAAACACTCTCTGCAGGTAAACGCCAGCCGACACAATTCGGGCAAAATGTCAGTCAAGAAAGTTTTTAGTAAGTGTCACGCAAATAGAGAATTATGTAAATACGGTGAAGATTTAATTTGTTTTCGACTGGTCGAACATGCAACGTTCAAGTTCCAAGGTGTGAAGTTCTACAAGATATTATACGAAGGAATAATTTACCCTTAACCGCCAGATTCACGACAACTCACACAAGTTATGGCATTTTAATTGTTATCCTAATCTTTATAAAGATTAAATCTTTTTTATACATTTAGAAAAAGCTAAATGTTAAACCATATTAGCTACCTGTAATAGGACACCATTATATCCCAGACATGTCCCTCTTCTACTCCGGGCCGTGCCTAGGTTAGGGACAGGTCTAGGAAATTCCACTTTCCTACATATTTCCGTAACAAGGCTTCCCATTGTCCCTTACTCATACTCCTCTCAACCTCTTTATTACGGGATTTGATGTATACGCACCTCTTTTTTACTCCGGTAGAGAGTAGGTCAAGTAGATGAGCCAGAACGCGTGAAATTATTATAATAAATCTCTTTATCCTATATCAGGGGGTTTGTGCCCTTAGCTTGATCCTTCCTATATTTACAATCCTATAATTCATAGAGGAATACATTCAAATTGATAATCTATTTTAAAGTACCAAAATACATTTAGTAGAATACAGATCTACTCTGAGGAATCGGTCCTGCCTACGTGATCCATGATTATTTCTCAATCGTAGTGCAAATGGAGTTTTGTGATCTTTCATTAATTCTATCTTCAGTATACTTATACTTTTTACCCTTATTGATAAATATGGGAGATACACCTTCCTAATAGTGGGAGGTACATAAAGGATAGATTTAACTTGGGGTTAAAAAGCTATACTTGATGTTTTAAATTTCCATTTATTCCCAGTACTCAGTAAAGAAGGGGGTTTTGACGCCCCTTCCAGGTTATGCAGCGTCTGCCCACCTTGGTTGTGTATGGGTGTAGGGATAGGGCTCTTTAGTATGGGATAGGTCCTGAGGATGTGTGACTGGAAATCGCAGGCCGTATGTTACTTTGGACATTAAGACGAAGTGCTTTGGTGAGGGGACAAGGGGTTTATGTAAGGAACAGGGGGTTTGCTCTTTTCTTATGGGTGTGAATAAATGTTTACTTGTAACTTAGCTAAAGCCTATGCTCAAATCTTGGTGGTGACAGAGTGGAAACTAAAAGAATAACAACGGATTTGTATTTGAATACACCACTAAGGCATCAGTATATCCCTATGCGCAGTACCAAGGGACACTTAGTGGTTACATAGGATCCGATGCGACGAAATATTGATAAGGCACTATTAGACTCAGTGTACGTAATCCGTTAGAGTAGGTAGGTGACGTAAAGTCACCAAGGGGTGTCTGTCCCTGTTTTATGTATTACAATCTCTTGATATCATCCGTAAGCCAAAACTTTCAATTTGATAAAACGCCTTAAATAAAGAGTTAAACCGTAGATAGGCCTATAAACAAGCTGGGGTAAAATAATTGTTACCTAAGGAAATATATATATTTTTTAATTGAGTCGTATCTTAGGACCTGAAACGTAATTATTCCCTGCACCAACCCCCTCCGAAGCAACATTAAACATTGGAAATAAAATTAATTAAATCGAAAAATATAATGAATAAATAACTGGACGTGACGCAGCACGCCTCGCAGGCCTGTCGGTCCGGTGTCTTTGTATCGTCGCCATTGTGGGCCCTCAGCGTTCGTTGCCCTCTCTATTAATTACCGCATTCAGATATAGATACTTATTCAATTTTTGTCGTAATGAAATACAAGTTTAGAAAGGTCAAAGGTCGATCCGAAGATCCTTCCAACGAGTTATTCCTGTTCTCGGGCCGTAAACATTGAATTAGTAAACAAATCAAATGGCGGGCGAAGCGACATGATCGGGACTTGCGTAATGTGATGACTTGTTAGGAAAGTCTTAGAGCCAAATTGTTACTTGTAACTGTTAATACATTTGTATGTGGGTGTTATGGCGACAAGCTCAGATTAGCTATCTGTTATAGCTTATGGAGTACATGGCAACGTTTGTATGGTAGGTGGGATAGAGTAGGGACACTCGTCCCCTTAGCAGGTCTCTGGGGTTGAAGCAGGTGCAAGTCGCGATTCCCTACCTTTCCCTTATTTCCAGTACCAGGGTGTCATTGTGTCCCTTCCTCAGTGCTACCCTTGTGTATCTCTTTTCTTACAGGGGGTGAAACAGGACATCTCTTAAGACCCCCAGAGAGTGGAATGGGTCTTCTTTAGGTAAGCACCTATGCCGCTTTTATTAGCACTAGACCACGGTACTTAATATATAACGAAAACAAACACTTTAACCAAATTACTCGTTCTTTTTATTAAAAAACAATATTTAAATATTCCAGGAAAACACACATTTTTATATATAAATATTTTAGTCATATGTCATGATAGACGGTTTTACTGAAGTAAAACCATTCACAGATTCTCTATAGGCGGTAATAATGAAGTAAAACCGCTCACAGATTCTCTATAGACGGAAATAATGAAGTAAAACCGCTCACAGATTCTCTATAGACGGAAATAATGAAGTAAAACCATTCACATATTCTCTCTAGGTGGTAATACTAAAGTAAAACCACTCACAGATTCTCTATAGACGGAAATAATGAAGTAAAACCATTCACATATTCTCTCTAGGTGGTAATACTAAAGTAAAACCACTCACAGACTATCTGTAGACGGTAATAATGAAGTAAAACCATTCACATATCCTCCTTAGGCGGTAATACTGAACTAAATCATACACAGATTCTCTATAGATGGTAATAATTAAAACCATTCACATATACTCCTTAGGTGGTAATACTAAAGTAAAACTATTTACAGATTCTATATAGACGGTAATACAGAAGTAAAACCATTCACATATTCTCTATAGTTGGTAAAACTGAATTAACACCATTCACATATTCTCTCTAGGTGGTAATACTAAGGTAAAACCATTCACAGATTCTCTATAGACGGTAATAATGAAGAAAAACCATTCACATATTCTCCTTAGGCGGTAATACTAAGGTAAAACCATTCACAGATTCTCTATAGACTGTAATACTGAATTAACACCATTCACATATTCTCTCTAGGTGGTAATACTAAGGTAAAACCATTCACAGATTCTCTATAGACGGTAATAATGAAGTAAAACCATTCACATATTCTTCTTAGGCGGTAATACTAAGGTAAAACCATTCACAGATTCTCTATAGACTGTAATACTGAAGTAAAACAATTCAATATTCTCTCTAGGTGGTAATACTGAAGTAAAACCATTCACAGATTCTTTATAATCGGTAATACAAAAGTAAAACCATTCACAGATTCTCTATAGACGGTAATAATGAAGTAAAACTTTTCACATATGCTCCTTAGGCGGTAATACTGAAGTAAAACCATTCATATATTCCCTCTAGGCGGTAATAATGAAGTAAAACCATTCACATATTCTCTCTATGACGTAATACTGAAGTAAAATCATCCACATATTCTCTCTAATCGGTAATACTGAAGTAAAACCATCCACATATTCTCTCTAGGCGGTAATAATGAAGTAAAACGATCCACATATTCTCTCTAATCGGTAATACTGGAGTAAAACCATCCACATATTCTCTCTAGGCGGTAATACTGGAGTAAAACCATCCACATATTCTCTCTAGGCGGTAATACTGGAGTAAAACCATTCATATATTCCCTCTAGGCGGTAATAATGAAGTAAAACCATTCACATATTCTCTCTATGACGTAATACTGAAGGAAAATCATCCACATATTCTCTCTAATCGGTAATACTGAAGTAAAACCATCCACATATTCTCTCTAATCGGTAATACTGAAGTAAAACCATCCCCACATCCACATATTCTCTCTAGGCGGTAATACTGGAGTAAAACCATTCACATATTCTCACTAGGTGGTAATACTGTAGTAGAGCCACTTACACATTCTCTCTAATCGGTAATACTGAAGTAAAACCATCCACATATTCTCTCTAGGCGGTAATACTGGAGTAAAACCATTCACATATTCTCACTAGGTGGTAATACTGTAGTAGAGCCACTTACATATTCTCTCTAATCGGTTATACTGAAGTAAAACCATCCACATATTCTCTCTAGGCGGTAATACTGGAGTAAAACCATTCACATATTCTCACTAGGTGGTAATACTATAGTAGAGCCACTTACACATTCTCTCTAAGCGGTAATACTGCAGTAAAACTCTTCACATTTTCTCCTTAGGCGATACAAAAGCTTTCACATATACTCCTTGGGCAATAATGATCTAACCGAAAACCTTTCATACATTCTCCATCTACACAAAACGAAACAGAACAGCAATGTGACGTAATCAACCTATCCATAGTTTTCCCCTATAAAAAGACATTCACCTTGTTTGCACAGTAGCCATTATTTTTTCCATGTTTGTATAGTACATATTCTTTTACGTGTTTTATTACCGCAGTTTTTCCCTTCCGCCATCATGTACTACAACGCGCTGCAATTCCTTTCTCATGCACAAACAGCTGCCCACGTTTGCCAACATACAAAACCTTAAACGAAAGACGTCACGTCCTCACAGAAAAAAGCCGATTTCTTACATTTCCTGGCTAGCCGGCGATGCATTATTTACACGATATAATGCCCGCACGATGTGAAGTGGCAATCTGTCTAGCGTGCTTTTACGTTTCGTTGTATTCGTGAACAGTTCCGAGAAGCCGTTGATCAGTATTCATCGTATGACGGTTGTTTTTCCCGTTAAATGGAAAGCCGGCGACAAGGCCTGCTTTAAATACCCATGTTTGGACGTGACCCGTTGCGTAAACAGTCCAGCACACGCATGCGCCTTATCCAATGAATAGGAATAGTTGAAATAGTTGTTGCTAGGGTGTGGTAATTAGGTAGTACAATCTCTATAACACTGTACAGTGAAGAAGTCAAGCATGGACGTTACCACTCCTAGATTTCTTCGCCCCTTTCCAACACAAGATTTGGTGCTCCATACATGCACGTGTATTTTTCCTATCTGTATTGAGATTTGCTTTAAATCTAAATTTAATTTGAACAAGTTTCAGATCCCTTGAAATGCATTTGTCTAATAATAAACAGTCAATGGAAATTAAGTCATAACTTGTGAAGCTATCCAGTGGCAGGCTAGACTACTTTATGGTTATACTTCCTCCTCCTAAGTCGTAAATTACTATTGGAGCTTTATGTAAACTTTTTCCACTGATAGCTTGAAGACGGTTATATGCGACACCGGTAGAGAGTAGGTGTACTGTGCTGTAGCCTCCCCTATGCCAAGAACCAGGGGACCGTTATGTTCTTTCTCACTCTAATCTAACCCCACTATCTTCCAATAGCATCTATCATGGGCTTTATATAGTTACCTTATATGCATAATCCTTTCCTAACATTTGTAGGTTATAACAATCCTGGGCACTTACACCTGGTTTCCTCCTCGTAGATGCATGGTACTTCTATTTTATTCTGCGCCTCTGTACACACGAGGTCCTGAAGTTTCCTATCCAGAACCAGAGATGGATCCAGAAAATTATTTGAGAGGGGAGAGGGAGAATGGGCTATCGCGCATGGAAAATATTTAGTAAATATAGTAGCTATAGTGTAAACTCGAAGGGTCATCTATCTGAGGGAAATAGTCATCTATTTTGAGCCCCAAAGTACTCCCCTTAAATCCGCCACTGCCCAGGACCAAGTGTTTTTGTTCCTAATTCATTACTTCAAACCCTGTCCGAAATATACGGGAATAGTCGTACAAGCCCTCCCTGTTTTTTCTTAGTTCCGCGGCTGTAACGTGTAACCACCTCCCTACGATCCATTAAAATGGATTCTCTTTAAGGGTGTTTCAATTCTATATCAAAATATTTTTACGGGAAAATGTTTCATATCCTTTATAAACGACAATAGACAAAGTAACAGATTAACCTGACAGTAAAAACCTCCGCTCTATGTTCGCCTATCTGTGCACATTCCCGTCCCAGAAGGATTGTTCTACTGAGTCAGTATATTTCATACAGAATATCTTGCATTCATTTCCGGCCAAGTGAACTTGGGATCTTCTCCGAATTCCAAGGCTGTTATTCTCCTACCAAAATTCTACCTAGGATTACATCTCCCCACATGGCAGACATAAATTGTTTTGCCCTAAAACTGTCTGTTTTAGAAACATTCTATATTGAAACTTGCCATTTCTGTGTTGTACATCTCGAGGTTTTTTAATTTACTATTGTCGGGATCATTAGAAAAAGAAAGACTTACTGATATTTTTCAGCACACTCGTTTCACATAGATCAGTACATTGTTCAATGACTTACAGCATTGAACAATACAATAATGATCTAGTGCTGAAAAATATCAATAAATATTGGTTTTTGCCGATTGATACCAATAGTAGTACTGTGTATTGGTTTCCCCATGAGAAAGAGTATAATGTTTGGATGCCACCATGTTCCGCTGGATATAAGTCTAAAGGTTTACTCGCTAGTTAGCGCCGCTGTCCGACAAACAGGTTTTATCTAATAAGTCACATGTATATAACACATTGCCAACTACAGATATTAAGTGAAATAAGTGAACGCGACTACACATGTTTACACTTAGGCGAAACCACTTTGAGAAGCGTGGGACACGGGTCTTGTTTCAGCGCCTGTTACCTCTCTTCCATAATCACAACGCGCCCACACCTTGCAACCAATTAACTTTTATCTGCAACTTGAGCGAATTTCGAAATATACTTTTTGCGGTTTTCAGGTGACGTCACACACGCATTAGCCGGCGTCCGTTTGTGCTACTGGTTTTGTTTATGTTTGGCGGTGTTTTTTTAAAGTGGTTTAATCACCGTCAAATGCAATGATGAATTGCGACTTTATTAACACACTTGGAGGAAGAGAGTGAGTGAGAGAGAGAGAGCGAGATAAGCCATCTTCTTTGGGGAATACAAACATCTCCGGCTCTGAGAGAGCGTGCGCCATGTTTAAGAGGCCACGGTAGAATCTGCTTTCATACATAGCCTAGCTTGTTGTGCCTCTAAAAGTATTTAGGGTTTGCATCGTAAGAATTTTCTCAAGAATGTAGAAGACATATTGCATTCAGTAAAAACGGGGGGGGGGGGTAGTTGTCGAAGTCACTGAGTATCCCGAAACATCAAAGCTCGTATATTGAAAAAACCAAATAAAAAAGCTACAATTATAGTGCCAGGCCCATGTATGGCATAAGTTTATGATGTCACATTGCATCACGGTATCTGATTTTCCACGCAGAGGGAAATATATACTCTTCTACAATAGATAAGGAAAGACGCCTAGATTCCAACGAACTGAGGGAAATCAAGGATACCGAGGTCCATGGAGGTCGTCCGATCTATGACACCTTAATGGGGAACCTCGTCTTCCTATCGGCCACTCTTTGTTAACCCAAAGATGTGTGAACCATCCCCAAGTCAGCTCTGTGGAAAAGTTTAAGCATTAAGCAAACACTCTTTGAATATGGTAGCAGATGTCTGTAGCAAACCAGATCTTCAAGGGAGTTTAAAGGGGAGAGACCAGCACAATTAACGTCATAACTTTTTTAATGGCTTTTTACAAATAAATTTCGTTTTTCGTGTGTTGTTTACCATCCCCTCTATCTCCATCTACTTCCTTTATATTACATAATTATGTGAATAATTATTTTTAATATTATTATTTTTAAAAAAATTAATATTGCTTTATAAGTTAATTAAAGTTTTACTTCTATAATTAACATTGTCTTTTTATATAAACAAAGAAACATTTTTACCAGTAATGTATAGCCTATTTAGTTTATTATTAGGTGCACAATTTATGTTTAATTCTAGTGGTTAGGCTATATTTCTATAAATAACCTTGTATTTGGTTTAGTTACCAATAATGTTTATTTAGTTTATTATTAGGTGCACAATTTACGTTTAATTCTAGTGGTTAGGCTGTATTTCTACAAATAACCTTGTATTTGGTCTAGTTACCAATAATGTGTATTTAGTTTATCATTAGGTGCACAATTTACGTTTAATTCTAGTGGTTAGGCTGTATATCTATAAGTAACCTTCTATTTGGTCTAGTTACCAATAATGTGTATTTAGTTTATTATTAGGTGCACAATTTATGTTTAATTCTAGAGGTTAGGCTGTATTTCTACAAATAACCTTCTATTTTTTCTAGTTACCAATAATGTTTATTTAGTTTATTATTAGGTGCACAATTTACGTTTAATTCTAGAGGTTAGGCTGTATATCTATAAGTAACCTTCTATTTGGTCTAGTTACCAATAATGTTTATTTAGTTTATTATTAGGTGCACAATTTACGTTTAATTCTAGTGGTTAGGCTGTATTTGTACAAATAACTTTGTATTTGGTCTAGTTACCAATAATGTGTATTTAGTTTATTATTAGGTGCACAATTTATGTTTAATTCTAGAGGTTAGGCTGTATTTGTACAAATAACCTTGTATTTGGTCTAGTTACCAATAATGTGTATTTAGTTTATTATTAGGTGCACAATTTACGTTTAATTCTAGTGGTTAGGCTGTATATCTATAAGTAACCTTCTATTTGGTCTAGTTACCAATAATGTGTATTTAGTTTATTATTAGGTGCACAATTTATGTTTAATTCTAGAGGTTAGGCTGTATTTGTACAAATAACCTTGTATTTGGTCTAGTTACCAATAATGTGTATTTAGTTTATTATTAGGTGCACAATTTACGTTTAATTCTAGTGGTTAGGCTGTATTTCTACAAATAACCTTCTATTTTTTCTAGTTACCAATAATGTTTATTTAGTTTATTATTAGGTGCACAATTTACGTTTAATTCTAGAGGTTAGGCTGTATATCTATAAGTAACCTTCTATTTGGTCTAGTTACCAATAATGTTTATTTAGTTTATTATTAGGTGCACAATTTACGTTTAATTCTAGTGGTTAGGCTGTATTTGTACAAATAACCTTGTATTTGGTCTAGTTACCAATAATGTGTATTTAGTTTATTATTAGGTGCACAATTTACGTTTAATTCTAGTGGTTAGGCTGTATTTCTACAAATAACCTTCTATTTTTTCTAGTTACCAATAATGTGTATTTAGTTTATTATTAGGTGCACAATTTATGTTTAATTCTAGAGGTTAGGCTGTATTTCTACAAATAACCTTCTATTTTTTCTAGTTACCAATAATATGTATTTAGTTTATTATTAGGTGCACAATTTACGTTTAATTCTAGAGGTTAGGCTGTATATCTATAAGTAACCTTCTATTTGGTCTAGTTACCAATAATGTGTATTTAGTTTATTATTAGGTGCACAATTTACGTTTAATTCTAGTGGTTAGGCTGTATTTGTACAAATAACCTTGTATTTGGTCTAGTTACCAATAATGTGTATTTAGTTTATTATTAGGTGCACAATTTACGTTTAATTCTAGTGGTTAGGCTGTATTTCTACAAATAACCTTCTATTTTTTCTAGTTACCAATAATGTGTATTTAGTTTATTATTAGGTGCACAATTTACGTTTAATTCTAGTGGTTAGGCTGTATTTGTACAAATAACCTTGTATTTGGTCTAGTTACCAATAATGTGTATTTAGTTTATTATTAGGTGCACAATTTACGTTTAATTCTAGTGGTTAGGCTGTATATCTATAAGTAACCTTCTATTTGGTCTAGTTACCAATAATGTGTATTTAGTTTATTATTAGGTGCACAATTTATGTTTAATTCTAGAGGTTAGGCTGTATTTGTACAAATAACCTTGTATTTGGTCTAGTTACCAATAATGTGTATTTAGTTTATTATTAGGTGCACAATTTACGTTTAATTCTAGTGGTTAGGCTGTATATCTATAAGTAACCTTCTATTTGGTCTAGTTACCAATAATGTGTATTTAGTTTATTATTAGGTGCACAATTTATGTTTAATTCTAGAGGTTAGGCTGTATTTGTACAAATAACCTTGTATTTGGTCTAGTTACCAATAATGTGTATTTAGTTTATTATTAGGTGCACAATTTATGTTTAATTCTAGAGGTTAGGCTGTATTTCTACAAATAACCTTCTATTTTTTCTAGTTACCAATAATGTTTATTTAGTTTATTATTAGGTGCACAATTTACGTTTAATTCTAGAGGTTAGGCTGTATATCTATAAGTAACCTTCTATTTGGTCTAGTTACCAATAATGTGTATTTAGTTTATTATTAGGTGCACAATTTATGTTTAATTCTAGAGGTTAGCCTGTATATCTATAAGTAACCTTCTATTTGGTCTAGTTACCAATAATGTGTATTTAGTTTATTATTAGGTGCACAATTTACGTTTAATTCTAGTGGTTAGGCTGTATTTCTACAAATAACCTTCTATTTTTTCTAGTTACCAATAATGTTTATTTAGTTTATTATTAGGTGCACAATTTACGTTTAATTCTAGAGGTTAGGCTGTATATCTATAAGTAACCTTCTATTTGGTCTAGTTACCAATAATGTTTATTTAGTTTATTATTAGGTGCACAATTTACGTTTAATTCTAGTGGTTAGGCTGTATTTCTACAAATAACCTTCTATTTTTTCTAGTTACCAATAATGTTTATTTAGTTTATTATTAGGTGCACAATTTACGTTTAATTCTAGAGGTTAGGCTGTATATCTATAAGTAACCTTCTATTTGGTCTAGTTACCAATAATGTTTATTTAGTTTATTATTAGGTGCACAATTTACGTTTAATTCTAGAGGTTAGGCTGTATTTCTACAAATAACCTTCTATTTTTTCTAGTTACCAATAATGTTTATTTAGTTTATTATTAGGTGCACAATTTACGTTTAATTCTAGAGGTTAGGCTGTATATCTATAAGTAACCTTCTATTTGGTCTAGTTACCAATAATGTGTATTTAGTTTATTATTAGGTGCACAATTTATGTTTAATTCTAGAGGTTAGGCTGTATTTGTACAAATAACCTTGTATTTGGTCTAGTTACCAATAATGTATATTTAGTTTATTATTAGGTGCACAATTTACGTTTAATTCTAGTGGTTAGGCTGTATTTCTACAAATAACCTTCTATTTTTTCTAGTTACCAATAATGTTTATTTAGTTTATTATTAGGTGCACAATTTACGTTTAATTCTAGAGGTTAGGCTGTATATCTATAAGTAACCTTCTATTTGGTCTAGTTACCAATAATGTTTATTTAGTTTATTATTAGGTGCACAATTTACGTTTAATTCTAGTGGTTAGGCTGTATTTGTACAAATAACCTTGTATTTGGTCTAGTTACCAATAATGTGTATTTAGTTTATTATTAGGTGCACAATTTACGTTTAATTCTAGTGGTTAGGCTGTATTTCTACAAATAACCTTCTATTTTTTCTAGTTACCAATAATGTGTATTTAGTTTATTATTAGGTGCACAATTTATGTTTAATTCTAGAGGTTAGGCTGTATTTCTACAAATAACCTTCTATTTTTTCTAGTTACCAATAATATGTATTTAGTTTATTATTATGTGCACAATTTATGTTTAATTCTAGAGGTTAGGCTGTATTTCTACAAATAACCTTCTATTTTTTCTAGTTACCAATAATGTTTATTTAGTTTATTATTAGGTGCACAATTTATGTTTAATTCTAGAGGTTAGGCTGTATTTGTACAAATAACCTTCTATTTTTTCTAGTTACCAATAATGTGTATTTAGTTTATTATTAGGTGCACAATTTACGTTTAATTCTAGAGGTTAGGCTGTATTTCTACAAATAACCTTCTATTTTTTCTAGTTACCAATAATGTGTATTTAGTTTATTATTAGGTGCACAATTTACGTTTAATTCTAGAGGTTAGGCTGTATTTCTACAAATAACCTTCTATTTTTTCTAGTTACCAATAATGTGTATTTAGTTTATTATTAGGTGCACAATTTACGTTTAATTCTAGTGGTTAGGCTGTATTTCTACAAATAACCTTCTATTTTTTCTAGTTACCAATAATGTGTATTTAGTTTATTATTAGGTGCACAATTTATGTTTAATTCTAGAGGTTAGGCTGTATTTCTACAAATAACCTTCTATTTTTTCTAGTTACCAATAATGTGTATTTAGTTTATTATTAGGTGCACAATTTATGTTTAATTCTAGAGGTTAGGCTGTATTTCTACAAATAACCTTCTATTTTTTCTAGTTACCAATAATGTGTATTTAGTTTATTATTAGGTGCACAATTTATGTTTAATTCTAGTGGTTAGGCTGTATTTCTACAAATAACCTTCTATTTTTTCTAGTTACCAATAATGTTTATTTAGTTTATTATTAGGTGCACAATTTACGTTTAATTCTAGTGGTTAGGCTGTATTTCTACAAATAACCTTCTATTTTTTCTAGTTACCAATAATGTGTATTTAGTTTATTATTAGGTGCACAATTTACGTTTAATTCTAGTGGTTAGGCTGTATTTCTACAAATAACCTTCTATTTTTTCTAGTTACCAATAATGTGTATTTAGTTTATTATTAGGTGCACAATTTATGTTTAATTCTAGAGGTTAGGCTGTATTTCTACAAATAACCTTCTATTTTTTCTAGTTACCAATAATATGTATTTAGTTTATTATTAGGTGCACAATTTATGTTTAATTCTAGAGGTTAGGCTGTATTTCTACAAATAACCTTCTATTTTTTCTAGTTACCAATAATATGTATTTAGTTTATTATTAGGTGCACAATTTATGTTTAATTCTAGAGGTTAGGCTGTATTTCTACAAATAACCTTCTATTTTTTCTAGTTACCAATAATGTGTATTTAGTTTATTATTAGGTGCACAATTTATGTTTAATTCTAGTGGTTAGGCTGTATTTCTACAAATAACCTTGTATTTGGTCTAGTTACCAATAATATGTATTTAGTTTATTATTAGGTGCACAATTTACGTTTAATTCTAGTGGTTAGGCTGTATTTCTACAAATAACCTTCTATTTTTTCTAGTTACCAATAATGTTTATTTAGTTTATTATTAGGTGCACAATTTACGTTTAATTCTAGTGGTTAGGCTGTATTTCTACAAATAACCTTCTATTTTTTCTAGTTACCAATAATGTGTATTTAGTTTATTATTAGGTGCACAATTTACGTTTAATTCTAATGGTTAGGCTGTATTTCTACAAATAACCTTCTATTTTTTCTAGTTACCAATAATGTTTATTTAGTTTATTATTAGGTGCACAATTTACGTTTAATTCTAGTGGTTAGGCTGTATTTCTACAAATAACCTTCTATTTTTTCTAGTTACCAATAATGTTTATTTGGTTTATTATTAGGTGCACAATTTATGTTTAATTCTAGAGGTTAGGCTGTATTTCTACAAATAACCTTGTATTTTTTCTAGTTACCAATAATGTTTATTTAGTTTATTATTAGGTGCACAATTTACGTTTAATTCTAGTGGTTAGGCTGTATCTCTACAAATAACCTTCTATTTGGTCTAGTTACCAATAATGTTTATTTAGTTTATTATTAGGTGCACAATTTATGTTTAATTCTAGAGGTTAGGCTGTATTTCTACAAATAACCTTGTATTTGGTCTAGTTACCAATAATGTTTATTTAGTTTATTATTAGGTGCACAATTTATGTTTAATTCTAGAGGTTAGGCTGTATTTCTACAAATAACCTTGTATTTGGTCTAGTTACCAATAATGTTTATTTAGTTTATTATTAGGTGCACAATTTATGTTTAATTCTAGAGGTTAGGCTGTATTTCTACAAATAACCTTCTATTTGGTCTAGTTACCAATAATGTTTATTTAGTTTATTATTAGGTGCACAATTTATGTTTAATTCTAGAGGTTAGGCTGTATTTCTACAAATAACCTTCTATTTGGTCTAGTTACCAATAATGTTTATTTAGTTTATTATTAGGTGTACAATTTATGTTTAATTCTAGAGGTTAGGCTGTATTTCTACAAATAACCTTGTATTTGGTCTAGTTACCAATAATGTTTATTTAGTTTATTATTAGGTGCACAATTTATGTTTAATTCTAGAGGTTAGGCTGTATTTCTACAAATAACCTTGTATTTGGTCTAGTTACCAATAATGTTTATTTAGTTTATTATTAGGTGCACAATTTATGTTTAATTCTAGTGGTTAGGCTGTATTTCTACAAATAACCTTCTATTTTTTCTAGTTACCAATAATGTTTATTTAGTTTATTATTAGGTGCACAATTTACGTTTAATTCTAGTGGTTAGGCTGTATTTCTACAAATAACCTTCTATTTTTTCTAGTTACCAATAATGTTTATTTAGTTTATTATTAGGTGCACAATTTACGTTTAATTCTAGTGGTTAGGCTGTATCTCTACAAATAACCTTCTATTTGGTCTAGTTACCAATAATGTTTATTTAGTTTATTATTAGGTGCACAATTTACGTTTAATTCTAGTGGTTAGGCTGTATTTCTACAAATAACCTTCTATTTGGTCTAGTTACCAATAATGTGTATTTAGTTTATTATTAGGTGCACAATTTATGTTTAATTCTAGTGGTTAGGCTGTATTTCTACAAATAACCTTCTATTTTTTCTAGTTACCAATAATGTTTATTTAGTTTATTATTAGGTGCACAATTTATGTTTAATTCTAGAGGTTAGGCTGTATTTCTACAAATAACCTTCTATTTTTTCTAGTTACCAATAATGTTTATTTAGTTTATTATTAGGTGCACAATTTATGTTTAATTCTAGAGGTTAGGCTGTATTTCTACAAATAACCTTCTATTTTTTCTAGTTACCAATAATGTTTATTTAGTTTATTATTAGGTGCACAATTTATGTTTAATTCTAGAGGTTAGGCTGTATTTCTACAAATAACCTTCTATTTTTTCTAGTTACCAATAATGTTTATTTAGTTTATTATTAGGTGCACAATTTATGTTTAATTCTAGTGGTTAGGCTGTATTTCTACAAATAACCTTCTATTTTTTCTAGTTACCAATAATGTGTATTTAGTTTATTATTAGGTGCACAATTTACGTTTAATTCTAGTGGTTAGGCTGTATTTCTACAAATAACCTTGTATTTGGTCTAGTTACCAATAATATGTATTTAGTTTATTATTAGGTGCACAATTTACGTTTAATTCTAGTGGTTAGGCTGTATTTCTACAAATAACCTTCTATTTTTTCTAGTTACCAATAATGTTTATTTAGTTTATTATTAGGTGCACAATTTACGTTTAATTCTAGTGGTTAGGCTGTATTTCTACAAATAACCTTCTATTTTTTCTAGTTACCAATAATGTGTATTTAGTTTATTATTAGGTGCACAATTTACGTTTAATTCTAATGGTTAGGCTGTATTTCTACAAATAACCTTCTATTTTTTCTAGTTACCAATAATGTTTATTTAGTTTATTATTAGGTGCACAATTTACGTTTAATTCTAGTGGTTAGGCTGTATTTCTACAAATAACCTTCTATTTTTTCTAGTTACCAATAATGTTTATTTAGTTTATTATTAGGTGCACAATTTATGTTTAATTCTAGAGGTTAGGCTGTATTTCTACAAATAACCTTGTATTTTTTCTAGTTACCAATAATGTTTATTTAGTTTATTATTAGGTGCACAATTTACGTTTAATTCTAGTGGTTAGGCTGTATCTCTACAAATAACCTTCTATTTGGTCTAGTTACCAATAATGTTTATTTAGTTTATTATTAGGTGCACAATTTATGTTTAATTCTAGAGGTTAGGCTGTATTTCTACAAATAACCTTGTATTTGGTCTAGTTACCAATAATGTTTATTTAGTTTATTATTAGGTGCACAATTTATGTTTAATTCTAGAGGTTAGGCTGTATTTCTACAAATAACCTTGTATTTGGTCTAGTTACCAATAATGTTTATTTAGTTTATTATTAGGTGCACAATTTATGTTTAATTCTAGAGGTTAGGCTGTATTTCTACAAATAACCTTCTATTTGGTCTAGTTACCAATAATGTTTATTTAGTTTATTATTAGGTGCACAATTTATGTTTAATTCTAGAGGTTAGGCTGTATTTCTACAAATAACCTTCTATTTGGTCTAGTTACCAATAATGTTTATTTAGTTTATTATTAGGTGTACAATTTATGTTTAATTCTAGAGGTTAGGCTGTATTTCTACAAATAACCTTGTATTTGGTCTAGTTACCAATAATGTTTATTTAGTTTATTATTAGGTGCACAATTTATGTTTAATTCTAGAGGTTAGGCTGTATTTCTACAAATAACCTTGTATTTGGTCTAGTTACCAATAATGTTTATTTAGTTTATTATTAGGTGCACAATTTATGTTTAATTCTAGTGGTTAGGCTGTATTTCTACAAATAACCTTCTATTTTTTCTAGTTACCAATAATGTTTATTTAGTTTATTATTAGGTGCACAATTTACGTTTAATTCTAGTGGTTAGGCTGTATTTCTACAAATAACCTTCTATTTTTTCTAGTTACCAATAATGTTTATTTAGTTTATTATTAGGTGCACAATTTACGTTTAATTCTAGTGGTTAGGCTGTATCTCTACAAATAACCTTCTATTTGGTCTAGTTACCAATAATGTTTATTTAGTTTATTATTAGGTGCACAATTTACGTTTAATTCTAGTGGTTAGGCTGTATTTCTACAAATAACCTTCTATTTGGTCTAGTTACCAATAATGTGTATTTAGTTTATTATTAGGTGCACAATTTATGTTTAATTCTAGTGGTTAGGCTGTATTTCTACAAATAACCTTCTATTTTTTCTAGTTACCAATAATGTTTATTTAGTTTATTATTAGGTGCACAATTTATGTTTAATTCTAGAGGTTAGGCTGTATTTCTACAAATAACCTTCTATTTTTTCTAGTTACCAATAATGTTTATTTAGTTTATTATTAGGTGCACAATTTATGTTTAATTCTAGAGGTTAGGCTGTATTTCTACAAATAACCTTCTATTTTTTCTAGTTACCAATAATGTTTATTTAGTTTATTATTAGGTGCACAATTTATGTTTAATTCTAGAGGTTAGGCTGTATTTCTACAAATAACCTTCTATTTTTTCTAGTTACCAATAATGTTTATTTAGTTTATTATTAGGTGCACAATTTATGTTTAATTCTAGTGGTTAGGCTGTATTTCTACAAATAACCTTCTATTTTTTCTAGTTACCAATAATGTGTATTTAGTTTATTATTAGGTGCACAATTTACGTTTAATTCTAGTGGTTAGGCTGTATTTCTACAAATAACCTTGTATTTGGTCTAGTTACCAATAATATGTATTTAGTTTATTATTAGGTGCACAATTTACGTTTAATTCTAGTGGTTAGGCTGTATTTCTACAAATAACCTTGTATTTGGTCTAGTTACCAATAATGTGTATTTAGTTTATTATTAGGTGCACAATTTATGTTTAATTCTAGTGGTTAGGCTGTATTTCTACAAATAACCTTCTATTTTTTCTAGTTACCAATAATGTTTATTTAGTTTATTATTAGGTGCACAATTTATGTTTAATTCTAGTGGTTAGGCTGTATTTGTACAAATAACCTTGTATTTGGTCTAGTTACCAATAATGTGTATTTAGTTTATTATTAGGTGCACAATTTACGTTTAATTCTAGTGGTTAGGCTGTATTTCTACAAATAACCTTGTATTTGGTCTAGTTACCAATAATATGTATTTAGTTTATTATTAGGTGCACAATTTACGTTTAATTCTAGTGGTTAGGCTGTATTTCTACAAATAACCTTGTATTTGGTCTAGTTACCAATAATGTGTATTTAGTTTATTATTAGGTGCACAATTTATGTTTAATTCTAGTGGTTAGGCTGTATTTCTATAAATAACCTTCTATTTGGTCTAGTTACCAATAATGTGTATTTAGTTTATTATTAGGTGCACAATTTATGTTTAATTCTAGAGGTTAGGCTGTATTTGTACAAATAACCTTGTATTTGGTCTAGTTACCAATAATGTGTATTTAGTTTATTATTAGGTGCACAATTTACGTTTAATTCTAGTGGTTAGGCTGTATTTCTACAAATAACCTTGTATTTGGTCTAGTTACCAATAATATGTATTTAGTTTATTATTAGGTGCACAATTTACGTTTAATTCTAGTGGTTAGGCTGTATATCTATAAGTAACCTTCTATTTGGTCTAGTTACCAATAATGTGTATTTAGTTTATTATTAGGTGCACAATTTATGTTTAATTCTAGTGGTTAGGCTGTATATCTATAAGTAACCTTCTATTTGGTCTAGTTACCAATAATGTGTATTTAGTTTATTATTAGGTGCACAATTTACGTTTAATTCTAGAGGTTAGGCTGTATATCTATAAGTAACCTTCTATTTGGTCTAGTTACCAATAATGTGTATTTAGTTTATTATTAGGTGCACAATTTATGTTTAATTCTAGTGGTTAGGCTGTATTTCTACAAATAACCTTCTATTTTTTCTAGTTACCAATAATGTTTATTTAGTTTATTATTAGGTGCACAATTTATGTTTAATTCTAGTGGTTAGGCTGTATTTGTACAAATAACCTTGTATTTGGTCTAGTTACCAATAATGTGTATTTAGTTTATTATTAGGTGCACAATTTACGTTTAATTCTAGTGGTTAGGCTGTATATCTATAAGTAACCTTCTATTTGGTCTAGTTACCAATAATGTGTATTTAGTTTATTATTAGGTGCACAATTTATGTTTAATTCTAGTGGTTAGGCTGTATTTGTACAAATAACCTTGTATTTGGTCTAGTTACCAATAATGTGTATTTAGTTTATTATTAGGTGCACAACTTATGTTTAATTCTAGAGGTTAGGCTGTATATCTATAAGTAACCTTCTATTTGGTCTAGTTACCAATAATGTGTATTTAGTTTATTATTAGGTGCACAATTTATGTTTAATTCTAGTGGTTAGGCTGTATTTGTACAAATAACCTTGTATTTGGTCTAGTTACCAATAATGTGTATTTAGTTTATTATTAGGTGCACAATTTATGTTTAATTCTAGTGGTTAGGCTGTATTTGTACAAATAACCTTGTATTTGGTCTAGTTACCAATAATGTGTATTTAGTTTATTATTAGGTGCACAATTTATGTTTAATTCTAGTGGTTAGGCTGTATTTGTACAAATAACCTTGTATTTGGTCTAGTTACCAATAATGTGTATTTAGTTTATTATTAGGTGCACAATTTATGTTTAATTCTAGTGGTTAGGCTGTATTTGTACAAATAACCTTGTATTTGGTCTAGTTACCAATAATGTGTATTTAGTTTATTATTAGGTGCACAATTTATGTTTAATTCTAGAGGTTAGGCTGTATTTCTACAAATAACCTTCTATTTTTTCTAGTTACCAATAATGTTTATTTAGTTTATTATTAGGTGCACAATTTACGTTTAATTCTAGAGGTTAGGCTGTATATCTATAAGTAACCTTCTATTTGGTCTAGTTACCAATAATGTTTATTTAGTTTATTATTAGGTGCACAATTTACGTTTAATTCTAGTGGTTAGGCTGTATTTGTACAAATAACCTTGTATTTGGTCTAGTTACCAATAATGTGTATTTAGTTTATTATTAGGTGCACAATTTACGTTTAATTCTAGTGGTTAGGCTGTATTTCTACAAATAACCTTCTATTTTTTCTAGTTACCAATAATGTGTATTTAGTTTATTATTAGGTGCACAATTTATGTTTAATTCTAGTGGTTAGGCTGTATTTGTACAAATAACCTTGTATTTGGTCTAGTTACCAATAATGTGTATTTAGTTTATTATTAGGTGCACAATTTACGTTTAATTCTAGTGGTTAGGCTGTATTTCTACAAATAACCTTGTATTTGGTCTAGTTACCAATAATATGTATTTAGTTTATTATTAGGTGCACAATTTACGTTTAATTCTAGTGGTTAGGCTGTATTTCTACAAATAACCTTGTATTTGGTCTAGTTACCAATAATGTGTATTTAGTTTATTATTAGGTGCACAATTTATGTTTAATTCTAGAGGTTAGGCTGTATTTCTATAAATAACCTTCTATTTGGTCTAGTTACCAATAATGTGTATTTAGTTTATTATTAGGTGCACAATTTATGTTTAATTCTAGAGGTTAGGCTGTATTTGTACAAATAACCTTGTATTTGGTCTAGTTACCAATAATGTGTATTTAGTTTATTATTAGGTGCACAATTTACGTTTAATTCTAGTGGTTAGGCTGTATTTCTACAAATAACCTTGTATTTGGTCTAGTTACCAATAATATGTATTTAGTTTATTATTAGGTGCACAATTTACGTTTAATTCTAGTGGTTAGGCTGTATTTGTACAAATAACCTTGTATTTTTTCTAGTTACCAATAATGTTTATTTAGTTTATTATTAGGTGCACAATTTACGTTTAATTCTAGAGGTTAGGCTGTATATCTATAAGTAACCTTCTATTTGGTCTAGTTACCAATAATGTTTATTTAGTTTATTATTAGGTGCACATTTTACGTTTAATTCTAGTGGTTAGGCTGTATTTGTACAAATAACCTTGTATTTGGTCTAGTTACCAATAATGTGTATTTAGTTTATTATTAGGTGCACAATTTACGTTTAATTCTAGTGGTTAGGCTGTATTTCTACAAATAACCTTCTATTTTTTCTAGTTACCAATAATGTGTATTTAGTTTATTATTAGGTGCACAATTTATGTTTAATTCTAGTGGTTAGGCTGTATTTGTACAAATAACCTTGTATTTGGTCTAGTTACCAATAATGTGTATTTAGTTTATTATTAGGTGCACAATTTACGTTTAATTCTAGTGGTTAGGCTGTATTTCTACAAATAACCTTGTATTTGGTCTAGTTACCAATAATATGTATTTAGTTTATTATTAGGTGCACAATTTACGTTTAATTCTAGTGGTTAGGCTGTATTTCTACAAATAACCTTGTATTTGGTCTAGTTACCAATAATGTGTATTTAGTTTATTATTAGGTGCACAATTTATGTTTAATTCTAGAGGTTAGGCTGTATTTCTATAAATAACCTTCTATTTGGTCTAGTTACCAATAATGTGTATTTAGTTTATTATTAGGTGCACAATTTATGTTTAATTCTAGAGGTTAGGCTGTATTTGTACAAATAACCTTGTATTTGGTCTAGTTACCAATAATGTGTATTTAGTTTATTATTAGGTGCACAATTTACGTTTAATTCTAGTGGTTAGGCTGTATTTCTACAAATAACCTTGTATTTGGTCTAGTTACCAATAATATGTATTTAGTTTATTATTAGGTGCACAATTTACGTTTAATTCTAGTGGTTAGGCTGTATTTGTACAAATAACCTTGTATTTGGTCTAGTTACCAATAATGTGTATTTAGTTTATTATTAGGTGCACAATTTACGTTTAATTCTAGTGGTTAGGCTGTATTTCTACAAATAACCTTGTATTTGGTCTAGTTACCAATAATGTGTATTTAGTTTATTATTAGGTGCACAATTTATGTTTAATTCTAGAGGTTAGGCTGTATATCTATAAGTAACCTTCTATTTGGTCTAGTTACCAATAATGTGTATTTAGTTTATTATTAGGTGTACAATTTATGTTTAATTCTAGAGGTTAGGCTGTATTTCTATAAGTAACCTTCTATTTGGTCTAGTTACCAATAATGTGTATTTAGTTTATTATTAGGTGCACAATTTATGTTTAATTCTAGAGGTTAGGCTGTATATCTATAAGTAACCTTCTATTTGGTCTAGTTACCAATAATGTGTATTTAGTTTATTATTAGGTGCACAATTTATGTTTAATTCTAGAGGTTAGGCTGTATATCTATAAGTAACCTTCTATTTGGTCTAGTTACCAATAATGTGTATTTAGTTTATTATTAGGTGCACAATTTATGTTTAATTCTAGAGGTTAGGCTGTATATCTATAAGTAACCTTCTATTTGGTCTAGTTACCAATAATGTGTATTTAGTTTATTATTAGGTGTACAATTTATGTTTAATTCTAGAGGTTAGGCTGTATTTCTATAAGTAACCTTCTATTTGGTCTAGTTACCAATAATGTGTATTTAGTTTATTATTAGGTGTACAATTTATGTTTAATTCTAGAGGTTAGGCTGTATATCTATAAGTAACCTTCTATTTGGTCTAGTTACCAATAATGTGTATTTAGTTTATTATTAGGTGCACAATTTATGTTTAATTCTAGAGGTTAGGCTGTATATCTATAAGTAACCTTCTATTTGGTCTAGTTACCAATAATGTGTATTTAGTTTATTATTAGGTGCACAATTTATGTTTAATTCTAGAGGTTAGGCTGTATATCTATAAGTAACCTTCTATTTGGTCTAGTTACCAATAATGTGTATTTAGTTTATTATTAGGTGCACAATTTATGTTTAATTCTAGAGGTTAGGCTGTATATCTATAAGTAACCTTCTATTTGGTCTAGTTACCAATAATGTGTATTTAGTTTATTATTAGGTGTACAATTTATGTTTAATTCTAGAGGTTAGGCTGTATTTCTATAAGTAACCTTCTATTTGGTCTAGTTACCAATAATGTGTATTTAGTTTATTATTAGGTGCACAATTTATGTTTAATTCTAGAGGTTAGGCTGTATATCTATAAGTAACCTTCTATTTGGTCTAGTTACCAATAATGTGTATTTAGTTTATTATTAGGTGTACAATTTATGTTTAATTCTAGAGGTTAGGCTGTATTTCTATAAGTAACCTTCTATTTGGTCTAGTTACCAATAATGTGTATTTAGTTTATTATTAGGTGTACAATTTACGTTTAATTCTAGAGGTTAGCCTGTATATCTATAAGTAACCTTCTATTTGGTCTAGTTACCAATAATGTGTATTTATTTTATTATTAGGTGTACAATTTATGTTTAATTCTAGAGGTTAGGCTGTATTTCTATAAGTAACCTTCTATTTGGTCTACTGTCTCTTTTTTGTTTCCAATTTATAATTTTATTTTTTTTAATACTTTAGTTTTATATTACGCCTAAATATTATTTTATATTTGCAATAATAACATATGCTGGTGAAACGCAGAAAAGATAAATTCCGGTTTCAACCCCCGTGGAAACACTTCCTCTGATACAAAGTGGATGTCCCTCTGATGCCACAAGGAGGGTAGACGTGGTAGGTGTCATAGGCATGTGTGGGTTAGAGAGAGAAGGGTAGAGGTAGAAAGATAGATAAATAGATAGATAAAGATAGAGATAGATAGAGAGGGAGACAGACATATATATATATATATTGAGAGAGAGAGAGAGAGAGAGAGAGAGAGAGAGAGAGAGAGAGAGAGAGAGAGAGAGAGAGAGAGATGTAGGGAGGAAAGTCTGGAGGGAGAGAGGAGGAGAGACAAACAGAGGGGAACGAGAGAGGTGTCAACTGTTAATTTTAATGTTATGTGGAAATACAGTAAATACAATACGAAGCAAGATTGGTTTCTGCTTTTGCGGTCCGGTTAGGTCAGGCTAGATTTGCTCGCCGCATTCGCTCAGCGATAACATCGATAATTTAACGCTCACCAAGTGACACTGAATGTGATTATAAATTAAACAATTAATAGATCTTGTATCACAGTTTGCGTCTAGCTCGCGCTGCATGTTTCCCTTTCACTCCTAAAGAGGTGTCAATAACAGAACCATCGCTGCACTCATATTGCAATCACGTTTCACCTCCAGTAACGCAGAATTATTATTAGTGGCCGTGTATAAACGGAGATTACAGGTGCTATTAATGCCAGTGAGTGGTGTAGAAAGGAATGCGATACAGATATGCACAACCGTCCTATAGCGCGGATACTTTGGGTCTGACGACTTCAATTCCAACACTGCAAGCTTCATCTTTGCCCACAATATCATCTAGATATCTCCTAATCTTTATTATCCTCTCACTTTCAACGGCCCAATTATCCTTAAGTCACATTTTATCTTAATATCTAGTTAGAATAATCCGCCCTTAGGATTAGTAACCCTTTTATGTTATTTACCCTTAAGACTAATTATCCTATATCTGTTGATTATCCTTCTAATGGTAACTATTCCGCAATGTTAAATATCCTTTCACCGTTAATTATTACCTTAATATTAACTACCCTCCTAATGATAGATAACTTAACCTTTCGTGGAAATTATAATAAAAATAATAATATTAATAAAAATTATCAATCTTATATTAATTATTATTTCATGTTTAATAGGCTGACTTCGTAACATTCGTTACAAAGCTAATGTTAACTTTCTGTAATTGTTAATTATCCTCTTAACCTTTTTTATCGTTAATTATAGGCCTATTATAAACGTTTATTATCACGTTATCGTTAATTACCCTTTTAATATTACTTTTCATCTCGATATTAATTATGTTCCTATCGTTATTTAACGTTTTAATCATCCTGTTGGCGGTAATTAACTTGTATATTAGTTAACCGGGCCTAATATCAATTGCTGTCTTATCGTTAATTCAAGTTTCATTCTTAATGACTCTTTCAACGTTAACTATCGTACTATTGTGAATCATCCCCTTTACCGTTAATTATTCCTCTTTACCCTTAATTATCCTTTTTACCGTTAATTATCCCCTTTATAGTTAATTATCCCCTTCACCGTTAATTATCCCATTTACCCTTAATTATCCTCTTTAGCCTTAATTATCCCCTTTACCGTCAATTATCATCTTTACCGTTAATTACCCCTCTTAACTCTTAATTATCCCCTTTACCATTAATGATCCCCTTTACCGTTAATTATCCCCTTTACCGTTATTTATCCCCTTTACCCTTAATTATCCCCTTTACCGTCAATTATCCCCTTTACCCTTAATTATCCCCTTAACGTGAATATAGAGTTATTAACACTATTTTTTTCTTTTTCTTAGAAGTTAACTTAGGCTGTAAGAGCTTCACATCCCCCATAGAAAACTCAGGGTTGTTACTCTATCCAGGTTGGCTTTAGGTCACGTATGCACTTACAACAATCCTACATAATCCTACAATGATGGAACTGCACATCCCTCCCAGTTCTTCCTCTTTGTGCTCTTCCTCCTCATTCTCCTCCCCTCTGCTCTACATCACCCAATTCGTCTGTCTTCTTATCCTACAGATGTATGTTGGTTTAATCATACATAGATCTATAGTGAAGTAATAAGGAAAGAGAAACCGTCACTGTACACTCGACCACGTGACTCGCATGAGACCTTTGATTCTACTTTGATATTGCTTTTTAATTTCCTTTGCATCAGACTAATACTGTTATTCTCTTAAAATTAAAAGTTAAGTCTGGATTGTTGGTGCGTATAAGTAACGTGTCTCTTCTTGTTCCAAACATCTGGTGTACGTCGCAATGTACGCTACTACGTCTCTCTCACGAACGCCAAAGGTCGCCTTGGAAACGTCTAAGCTTTCCAAGAATCAGTGATTACAGCCTGGTTACTTCACCGCTCTTGTGTCACGGCATTGTTGTACTGTCCGTGTCACGACCGGGTCCGATGTGGGGCACGGAAATAGCCCATTCTACTGGGACACGCCTGGATTGCAATATTTGTGAATTGTAAATTTTCTTGCCACATTGTTATTAAAGAGAAAATTGAAATTGTCAGTTTCTTTTCTTGCTGCTTAAATTTAAAAGGAAACTTTAATTTTACTTTAAAACGTGTTTAAATACGGGTGGTTGTGGTTTTGATTTATGACTCCCGGAAACAATAATTCTTTCTCACAAAGATCATACTTCCTACGTTTAAAAAGACAAAAAATATAAAAAGGGGAACGTTGTTAAAAAAGGCTGTCAGAGAATAAGGTGTCTGCAAGCTCCGAGGGTTCTGCAGCCTGTCTTCTTGAACTCTGGGTTCAGGTAGGATACTGGATCAGGGCGTCGGAAGGTGGTGTAAAAGAAGATGGTGAAACAGAAGGTGGTGTAATAGACGATATTGTAATAGAAGGTGGTGTAACAGAAGGTGGTGTAATAGAAGGTGGTGTAATAGAAGGTGGTGTAACAGAAGGTGGTGTAATAGAAGGTGGTGTAACAGAAGGTGGTGTAATAGAAGATGGTGTAATAGAATGTGGTGTAATAGAAGATGGCGTAATAGGAGGTGGTGTAATAGAAGATGGCGTAATAGGAGGTGGTGTAACAGAAAGTGGTGTAATAGACGATATTGTAATAGAAGGTGGTGTAACAGAAGGTGGTGTAATAGGAGGTGGTGTAACAGAAGGTGGTGTAATAGAAGGGGGTGTAACAGAAGGTGGTGTAATAGAAGGTGGTGTAATAGAAGGTGGTGTAACAGAAGGTGGTGTAATAGTAGGTGGTGTAACAGAAGGGGGTGTAATAGAAGGTGGTGTAACAGAAGGTGGTGTAACAGAAGGTGGTGTAATAGAAGGTGGTGTAACAGAAGGTTGTGTAATAGGAGGTGGTGTAACAGAAGGTGGTGTAATAGTAGGTGGTGTAACAGAAGGGGGTGTAATAGAAGGTGGTGTAATAGAAGGTGGTGTAACAGAAGGTGGTGTAATAGAAGGTGGTGTAACAGAAGGTGGTGTAATAGTAGGTGGTGTAACAGAAGGGGGTGTAATAGAAGGTGGTGTAATAGAAGGTGGTGTAATAGAAGAAGGCGTAATAGAAGGTGGTGTAACAGAAGGTTGTGTAATAGGAGGTGGTGTATTAGAAGAGGGTACGAGTAAGGCTTTAGAGCTAACAAAGTAACATAAATACGAATAGCAATTCACTTAAGACTAATTTAAAATTAACTTTTGCTAAAATACAAACCTTATACTAGCTGTTAACTTCAAAAATGCGAGAAACTAAGAAAGGAAAGATTTCGGGAGTGGGAGGTTTTAGGGTATCTAACAGGACTTTAGGCCGGATCTGTGCATAAACACATTGACACAACTTTAGGAAACCGACACTGTCCTCCAGAGCCTGCCGCTGCTTCCAGTAGGCCACTTGACCTTCCAGTCAGGTATAAACAAGTGTCTGAGTACATCTACTGTGCATACACATATTGACACAACTTTAGGAAACAAACTTTGTCCTCTAGAGCCTGCCGCTGCCTCCAGTAGGCCACTTGACCTTCCAGTCAGGTATAAACAAGTGTCTGAGTACATCTACTGTGCATACATATATTGACACAACTTTAGGAAACCGACGCTGTCCTCCAGAGCCTGCCGCTGCCTCCAGTAGGCCACTTGACCTTCCAGTCAGGTATAAACAAGTGTCTGAGTACATCTACTGTGCATACACATATTGACACAACTTTAGGAAACAAACTTTGTCCTCCAGAGCCTGCCACTGCCTCCAGTAGGCCACTTGACCTTCCAGTCAGGTATAAACAAGTGTCTGAGTACATCTACTGTGCATACACATATTGACACAACTTTAGGAAACAAACTTTGTCCTCCAGAGCCTGCCGCTGCCTCCAGTAGGCCACTTGACCTTCCAGTCAGGTATAAACAAGTGTCTGAGTACATCTACTGTGCATACACATATTGACACAACTTTAGGAAACAAACTTTGTCCTCCAGAGCCTGCCGCTGCCTCCAGTAGGCCACTTGACCTTCCAGTCAGGTATAAACAAGTGTCTGAGTACATCTACTGTGCATACACATATTGACACAACTTTAGGAAACAAACTTTGTCCTCCAGAGCCTGCCGCTGCCTCCAGTAGGCCACTTGACCTTCCAGTCAGGTATAAACAAGTGTCTGAGTACATCTACTGTGCATACACATATTGACACAACTTTAGGAAACAAACTTTGTCCTCCAGAGCCTGCCGCTGCCTCCAGTAGGCCACTTGACCTTCCAGTCAGGTATAAACAAGTGTCTGAGTACATCTATTGTGCATACACATATTGACACAACTTTAGGAAACAAACTTTGTCCTCCAGAGCCTGCCGCTGCCTCCAGTAGGCCACTTGACCTTCCAGTCAGGTATAAACAAGTGTCTGAGTACATCTACTGTGCATACACATATTGACACAACTTTAGGAAACCGACACTGTCCTCCAGAGCCTGCCGCTGCCTCCAGTAGGCCACTTGACCTTCCAGTCAGGTATAAACAAGTGTCTGAGTACATCTACTGTGCATACACATATTGACACAACTTTAGGAAACAAACTTTGTCCTCCAGAGCCTACCGCTGCCTCCAGTAGGCCACTTGACCTTCCAGTCAGGTATAAAAAAGTGTCTGAGTACATCTACTGTGCATACACATATTGACACAACTTTAGGAAACCGACGCTGTCCTCCAGAGCCTGCCGCTGCCTCCAGTAGGCCACTTGACCTTCCAGTCAGGTATAAACAAGTGTCTGAGTACATCTACTGTGCATACACATATTGACACAACTTTAGGAAACCGACGCTGTCCTCCAGAGCCTGCCGCTGCCTCCAGTAGGCCACTTGACCTTCCAGTCAGGTATAAACAAGTGTCTGAGTACATCTACTGTGCATACACATATTGACACAACTTTAGGAAACCGACGCTGTCCTCCAGAGCCTGCCGCTGCCTCCAGTAGGCCACTTGACCTTCCAGTCAGGTATAAACAAGTGTCTGAGTACATCTACTGTGCATACACATATTGACACAACTTTAGGAAACAAACTTTGTCCTCCAGAGCCTGCCGCTGCCTCCAGTAGGCCACTTGACCTTCCAGTCAGGTATAAACAAGTGTCTGAGTACATCTACTGTGCATACACATATTGACACAACTTTAGGAAACAAACTTTGTCCTCCAGAGCCTGCCGCTGCCTCCAGTAGGCCACTTGACCTTCCAGTCAGGTATAAACAAGTGTCTGAGTACATCTACTGTGCATACACATATTGACACAACTTTAGGAAACAAACTTTGTCCTCCAGAGCCTGCCGCTGCCTCCAGTAGGCCACTTGACCTTCCAGTCAGGTATAAACAAGTGTCTGAGTACATCTACTGTGCATACACATATTGACACAACTTTAGGAAACAAACTTTGTCCTCCAGAGCCTGCCGCTGCCTCCAGTAGGCCACTTGACCTTCCAGTCAGGTATAAACAAGTGTCTGAGTACATCTACTGTGCATACACATATTGACACAACTTTAGGAAACAAACTTTGTCTTCCAGAGCCTGCCGCTGCCTCCAGTAGGCCACTTGACCTTCCAGTCAGGTATAAACAAGTGTCTGAGTACATCTACTGTGCACATGCCCGGCCATGATCGTCCTCATCTCCCAGACCAAGGGGGTCCCCTTCAATACCTTTGTGCTACCCTTAATTCAGCTCCTGTTCCACATCCTTTACAAGCATACGTCCTTAATAATTGAATAATTTAAATAATTTTTATTTTTATTACGAACTAAATTACAGATTTTCATGTTTATATTAAAAATATAAAAGTGTTATGTTCAAATTGTTGCCAGACAAGAAAAATAACATAGGCTCTATAAGTACGTGAGACAAAGGTTTCTGGAAATAATGGGCCCGAAGCGCTACTTAATGAGACATCGTGCCTCACACGCGCCGCCATTTTTGTTGCTGTTTTAGTTTCATTTGTATTTGTTCAGAGCTTTTTACTTTTAGCTTTATTTTTACCTAAAAGTGATAGAACACTTTGAGAGTTTATATTTGTCAATAAAAGTTTTTTAAATAAAATTTCTTTGAAATAACTTAGTAAAAGCTTGCAATTGTGGTGAAATTTTAATTAGAAATAAATAAAATCTCTTTTTCCACAAACTCTTTTTATTTAAGCTCTGATGTACATCTCTATTGCAAAGCAATCATCTTCAGAGGAAACTACTGTATTATTAACTTCTAAGGGTCTATTTATTTATAATTACATACATTAATATAGAAATATAAATTATTCGAAACAAAATATTTCTAATAATGTTTATCAAACAGAAAACACATAACCACAAGAGACTGTGTTAGCAATACAAAAATTATAGGTAAACAAAATTATAATCTTAAAAAATACATTTTTTTCACAATTAAAATATACATAGGACAAAACCGCATTTGTACTAGTTGTGATAGAAATGTGCTTTTCAGTGTTCACAATTATAAATTTGTTAGCAGCTTCCACTTTGAGGGGACCAACTGGAAACGAGTGCGTGCCACCAGTGGCCAAGAATCCATCGATGCAACAACACTTCACTCCGTCTTGGTAACTATTAGTATCTTCGTTTAAGGTTAATTTAAAAATTTTTTTAATTTCGATGTCTTGATTGTCCATATATCTTATCACCGTCGTATTACTGCATTCGCAGAAAGTTCAAAATGATAGAAGTTTGCCGAAACGCGTCGACAAGAGGTAATTTAGCAGTACAAGGAAAAACAGAAAATCATGATAACAAATTTAATAATATTCGAGCTGGCAGAAACCTGAAATAATATTTGAGTTTAAAATTTTAGACCATTAAAAATCATCATAAATTATCAGTTTACACTTTATTTGTATATAGGCGTAGGCCTACATTGTTTAAATTTTCAATCGTTAAACAAATACGTTTTATTCATCCACTGATGTTCAAATACGTTTTGTATAACGTATAGTGTTTGGCAGTTGATGTTAATACAATATGTTGTTTTTTAATATATTAATTCTTTAATTAAATTTAAGATGAATTAATTTTGGTTTTATTTGGGAGAAAAACTTTTCACAAAAGGGGCAAGGTATGCAATATAGTTATTTAGTCCCATTTGGTTTAAAATAAGTCATAACATATGTTTTAATAAAACAGATGATTATAGGTTATATGGTAGTACAGCTGTTATGCATAGGTTATGTGTTACTTTATTTGCGGTATTGTAATTATTTAATAAAAAGTAAGTAAAATAAAATTTTTCTTTTTTGACATAAGTAAAAATTAACTTACATTTTTTTCTTTATATTACTTGCTTTTATTTCTACTTAATTTTCTCTCTTCATTATATTACTTCTGCTTACGAGGGATGTAAAGGGTAGACCCCGATAGAGAGTAAGTACCTATACGTGATGCCTTCATTATCCTACGTTACTAGCCTAACCCTTCCCAGCCTTCATGTTAGCCAATCGACTTAAACGTATGAAATTGTATTTTCCGAATATTACGTAAACTGACAATACATTACATGTAGGCTTCAACAAATAGAAACCAGATAAAAAACTAAACTTACATAATTATTAGAATCATATATATTGGGACTATTTGCATTTGAACATGTCTCACGAACGGTTGGAGTTTCTGATTAGAACATTCCCTCCTTTGTTTATTGCAAGACGATTTCTCAGAAACGAAACCAATTTCACAGGGCCTATTGCAGTGGAATGCAAGCCTAGGACCATCACGGGATTATTATTCCTACTGGCCGAGCCTGTCTGCATGATTATGCGTTGCATGCAAACAGTGAGGAAGTAGGTAATTGCATGCATGCTTACAACGCGACGCAGGTAGTCGCCGGGCCTTGGGTCACGGTCAAACTTTTGGCAGTACATGCCATCCAGTCCCTGCCTGAGATATTCCGATTTGAGGCGTGAGCTTTCTCTAATTGTGGAATTTCATTTCGAGCGCAGGATTTGCGCTTGCGAATTCCTGCAATCAAAATGCCAACAAGAGATGCCTTCACGTTCAGAAATAATTCTAATCATCTGACTTGTGTTTGCTAAATTTGGTACAAAATTCTTTTGCTATGAAAGTTTACCTAGGGAGATAAAAACCAGATAAACGTCTGAAGAGAGAGAGAGACATTTATACGACTAAAGTAGATCTACTGTGAGAAATCGGCGTTGCCCATGCGGGTCATGATTATTACTCAATTCAAGCATAAAAAGAAATTTCTGTCCTTTCCTCAACCCCAAGTACATTCCACTTATCCTCATCCATGAATGAAGGAGTTGGTAGAGCATCTTAGCTAATGTAGATTCTTAAAGAGGTACATTCTAGCCATAAGGTTTAGACTGTGGACAACAGAAGGCAACTGGTGACGGCAACGCAATGCAAACTTGAGTTGCTATTAGAAAAGTTACTAGTCGGTTTACACGATATTTCAAATAAAGTTGCTAGTTTAGTTGTCAGTTATGTCGTCGTCAGAGGAGTATGCTGTCCTTGTCTATATTTTAAAAAAGAAACTACAAAAACGTTACATAAAAAGACAATTCAGTATAGCCCTACACCCCTATAACCTTATCCATGCGAGACAAAGTCAATATATTATTGCTGTCCAAAATTTACGAAATTACCCAGACCAATGTTTTAATAATTATCGTATGAGCATTAGCAGTTATGGCTACCTTTTACAACATAAAGAAAAGCACATCTAATTGGCGAGAAGCGATTTCAGCTGGAGAAAGATTAAAAATAACACTCAGCTAAAGTTAATTGCTCATTTATGCATTTCTTTTTATGTATAACTGCAAAACTTAAATAACATTACATTACAATGAAATAAAAATTAGTTTTTAAACAAATGAAATTTCATATTTCAAGTGCTGGTTTTATATATTTTGAAAAAAATTGTTGATAATCATTCGTAACATCTTGAAGTTGTTGGATGCACAAATCATGACCAGAACCAGCAATATTTTGTTTTTCTCACATACTATACAAGTATAATGAAATACACAAAAAATAAAAATAATAATTATTTAAATACGGGAGCACTCTTGAGAAACGCACACACAACACAACAAATACTGCTGGCAACTGAGAAACTGAGCAACGAGTTTACAGCACGTCGTGAACAGAGCAGCTCTAGTTTCTGTGTCACTCGCTAGTCGCGTTGCTATCACTTCACTATAAATATGAACTTTCAACTCTATACGCTGTGAAAAAACAACTCAAGTTTGCGTTGCGTTGCCGTCACCAGTTGCCTTCTGTATGTCCGCAGCCTTACTCATGGTAGCAACCCTAAATACGTCATCAGCTTTCTACCCAATGTCTCATACCAGAGAGTTTATCTTGAATAATATGACATTATTTTTTCGTAATTCATGTGTTTTATTGTGCTCCCCGAATACGTAATACAAAACTGATCATTAAAAACGCAACAACAAACACACACACGACCACACTCAACATACGGTTCACATTTCTTACGGAGAGTGTAGTTGTCTTTAACCCTGATGTAGATAAAGTCTCCGTCATGTAAACTGCCTTTCTACGCAAACATTCATCTCTTAGTTCCTGGGCGCCATTAAACGCCTTTATTACTCTACCTATCTTTCCCTACTTTTCTTCTTAAACCCTAACGTAATGGGTAGACATTTACTCTCTTACGTCGACATGTGTAGGCTACTTCAGGAGGCTGTTTTCCTAACGTTTCTTCTTAAGAAATTATTTTTACACAATTTAAAATCCTAACGTAACTTAGTTTGTAATTAATCTTAAGAGAATTAGAATTTGATTTTAAGGCGCATTGATAGATTTTAATTTTTGTTTTCTTATAAATCAAAACAAACAACAAATAAATGTTACCCTTCCAGTCCCTCTCTGATATTAAAAAAAGGCTCCCTTTTTTGATGGAACTCCTATCCATCTCACCTATAAAAACGTCCTCCCATCGGCACTGATCCAGTATCCTTCCTGGAGCCTGTCATAAAGAAGAGAGATGCTGCAGAAACCACGAGGCTTACCTCCAACCTTTTTCGGACTGACTTTCCTTAACATTTGTCATTCTCTCTTTGTTAGGAAGGTGACTCGAGCTTCCACCCTCCCATACAGGGTGGTTTATTTCATAAAGGACACCCTAGACACTTTTACTTCAATGATAATTCTTTACATCTCAAATGGTTTATACCCTTATTTTAATATACATATACATTCAATAGCGTGTTATGAGACAAAAGGTAAGAAGAAAGAAAGATGGTGAACAAAGAGAGGAAGGGTGACAAGGAGTGCCTGTCTTCCGTTAACAAAGAGAGGACGGGTGACGAAGAGTGCCTTTCTTCCGTGAACAAAGAGAGGACGGGTGACGAGGAGTGCCTTTCTTCGTGAACAAAGAGAGGAAGGGTGACGAGGAGTGCCTGTCTTCCGTGAACAAAGAGAGGACGGGTGACGAGGAGTGCCTGTCTTCCGTGAACAAAGAGAGGAAGGGTGACGAGGAGTGCCTGTCTTCCGTGAAAAAAGAGAGGACGGGTGACGAGGAGTGCCTTTCTTCCGTGAACAAAGAGAGGAAGGGTGACGAGGAGTGCCTGTCTTCCGTGAACAAAGAGAGGACGGGTGACGAGGAGTGCCTGTCTTCCGTGAACAAAGAGAGGACGGGTGACGAGGAGTGCCTTTCTTCCGTGAACAATGAGAGGACGGGTGACGAGGAGTGCCTTTCTTCCGTGAACAAAGAGAGGAAGGGTGACAAGGAGTGCTTGTCTTCCGACTTCATCTGCTTGTTAAGGAACACAAAGATTGATCCTTATGTGAAACATCTCTAGTCTAACATATAAAACCGTTACCCCGACGAATCCAACCTGAAAACGTGACTCTTGTCCAGGTGACTAGCATCAGGTCCAAGACGAGGCGCTTGGTGCCACGACTCGTGGTACCAGTGAGCAAGAGTCTTGCTCCTGACCGTAAGGTCTGGACTGTGACAGGTCAGTCCCTGGGACGAGACGAGGGACTTGGTGCCACGACTCGTGGTACCAGTGTGCAAGAGTCTTGCTCCTGACCGTAAGGTCTGGACTGTGACAGGTCAGTCCCTGGGATGAGACGAGGGACTTGGTGCCACAACTCGTGGTACCAGTGTGCAAGAGTCTTGTTTCTGACCGTAAGGTCTGGACTGTTACAAGTCAGTCCCTGGGACGAGACGAGGGACTTGGTGCCACAACTCGTGGTACCAGTGTGCAAGAGTCTTGTTTCTGACCGTAAGGTCTGGACTGTTACAAGTCAGTCCCTGGGACGAGACGAGGGACTTGGTGCCACAACTCGTGGTACCAGTGTGCAAGAGTCTTGCTCCTGACCGTAAGGTCTGGACTGTTACAAGTCAGTCCCTGGGACGAGACGAAGGACTTGGTGCCACTACTCGTGGTACCAGTGTGCAAGAGTCTTGTTCCTGACCGTAAGGTCTGGACTGTGACAGGTCAGTCCCTGGGACGAGACGAGGGACTTGGTGCCACAACTCGTGGTACCAGTGTGCAAGAGTCTTGCTCCTGACCGCAAGGTCTGGACTGTTACAAGTCAGTCCCTGGGACGAGACGAGGGACTTGGTGCCACAACTCGTGGTACCAGTGTGCAAGAGTCTTGCTCCTGACCGCAAGGTCTGGACTGTTACAAGTCAGTCCCTGGGACGAGACGAGGGACTTGGTGCCACAACTCGTGGTACCAGTGTGCAAGAGTCTTGTTCCTGACCGTAAGGTCTGGACTGTGACAGGTCAGTCCCTGGGACGAGACGAGGGACTTGGTGCCACAACTCGTGGTACCAGTGTGCAAGAGTCTTGCTCCTGACCGTAAGGTCTGGACTGTGACAGGTCAGTCCCTGGGACGAGACGAGGGACTTGGTGCCACAACTCGTGGTACCAGTGTGCAAGAGTCTTGCTCCTGACCGCAAGGTCTGGACTGTTACAAGTCAGTCCCTGGGACGAGACGAAGGACTTGGTGCCACAACTCGTGGTACCAGTGTGCAAGAGTCTTGCTCCTGACCGTAAGGTCTGGACTGTGACAGGTCAGTCCCTGGGACGAGACGAGGGACTTGGTGCCACAACTCGTGGTACCAGTGTGCAAGAGTCTTGTTCCTGACCGTAAGGTCTGGACTGTTACAAGTCAGTCCCTGGGACGAGACGAGGGACTTGGTGCCACTACTCGTGGTACCAGTGTGCAAGAGTCTTGCTCCTGACCGTAAGGTCTGGACTGTTACAAGTCAGTCCCTGGGACGAGACGAGGGACTTGGTGCCACTACTCGTGGTACCAGTGTGCAAGAGTCTTGCTTCTGACCGTAAGGTCTGGACTGTTACAAGTCAGTCCCTGGGACGAGACGAGGGACTTGGTGCCACTACTCGTGGTACCAGTGTGCAAGAGTCTTGCTCCTGACCGTGAGGTCTGGACTGTGACAGGTCAGTCCCTGGGACGAGACGAGGGACTTGGTGCCACTACTCGTGGTACCAGTGTGCAAGAGTCTTGCTCCTGACCGTAAGGTCAGGACTGTGACAAGTCAGTCCCTGGGACGAGACGAGGGACTTGGTGCCACAACTCGTGGTACCAGTGTGCAAGAGTCTTGCTCCTGACCGTAAGGTCTGGACTGTGACAGGTCAGTCCCTGGGACGAGACGAGGGGCTTGGTGCCACAACTCGTGGTACCAGTGAGCAAGAGTCTTGCTCCTGACCGTAAGGTCTGGACTGTGACAGGTCAGTCCCTGGGACGAGACGAGGGGCTTGGTGCCACAACTCGTGGTACCAGTGAGCAAGAGTCTTGCTCCTGACCGTAAGGTCTGGACTGTGACAGGTCAGTCCCTGGGACGAGACGAGGGGCTTGGTGCCACAACTCGTGGTACCAGTGAGCAAGAGTCTTGTTCCTGACCGTAAGGTCTGGACTGTGACAGGTCAGTCCCTGGGACGAGACGAGGGACTTGGTGCCACAACTCGTGGTACCAGTGTGCAAGAGTCTTGTTTCTGACCGTAAGGTCTGGACTGTTACAAGTCAGTACCTGGGACGAGACGAGGGGCTTGGTGCCACAACTCGTGGTACCAGTGTGCAAGAGTCTTGCTCCTGACCGTAAGGTCTGGACTGTGACAGGTCAGTCCCTGGGACGAGACGAGGGACTTGGTGCCACGACTCGTGGTACCAGTGTGCAAGAGTCTTGTTCCTGACCGTAAGGTCTGGACTGTGACAGGTCAGTCCCTGGGACGAGACGAGGGACTTGGTGCCACAACTCGTGGTACCAGTGTGCAAGAGTCTTGTTCCTGACCGTAAGGTCTGGACTGTGACAGGTCAGTCCCTGGGACGAGACGAGGGACTTGGTGCCACAACTCGTGGTACCAGTGAGCAAGAGTCTTGTTCCTGACCGTAAGGTCTGGACTGTGACAGGTCAGTCCCTGGGACGAGACGAGGGACTTGGTGCCACAACTCGTGGTACCAGTGAGCAAGAGTCTTGTTCCTGACCGTAAGGTCTGGACTGTGACAGGTCAGTCCCTGGGACGAGACGAGGGACTTGGTGCCACAACTCGTGGTACCAGTGTGCAAGAGTCTTGCTCCTGACCGTGAGGTCTGGACTGTGACAGGTCAGTCCCTGGGACGAGACGAGGGACTTGGTGCCACAACTCGTGGTACCAGTGTGCAAGAGTCTTGCTCCTGACCGTGAGGTCTGGACTGTGACAGGTCAGTCCCTGGGACGAGACGAGGGACTTGGTGCCACAACTCGTGGTACCAGTGTGCAAGAGTCTTGTTCCTGACCGTGAGGTCTGGACTGTGACAGGTCAGTCCCTGGGACGAGACGAGGGACTTGGTGCCACAACTCGTGGTACCAGTGTGCAAGAGTCTTGCTCCTGACCGTGAGGTCTGGACTGTGACAGGTCAGTCCCTGGGACGAGACGAGGGACTTGGTGCCACAACTCGTGGTACCAGTGTGCAAGAGTCTTGTTCCTGACCGTAAGGTCTGGACTGTGACAGGTCAGTCCCTGGGACGAGACGAGGGACTTGGTGCCACAACTCGTGGTACCAGTGTGCAAGAGTCTTGCTCCTGACCGTGAGGTCTGGACTGTGACAGGTCAGTCCCTGGGACGAGACGAGGGACTTGGTGCCACAACTCGTGGTACCAGTGTGCAAGAGTCTTGCTCCTGACCGTGAGGTCTGGACTGTGACAGGTCAGTCCCTGGGACGAGACGAGGGACTTGGTGCCACAACTCGTGGTACCAGTGTGCAAGAGTCTTGTTCCTGACCGTAAGGTCTGGACTGTGACAGGTCAGTCCCTGGGACGAGACGAGGGACTTGGTGCCACAACTCGTGGTACCAGTGAGCAAGAGTCTTGTTCCTGACCGTAAGGTCTGGACTGTGACAGGTCAGTCCCTGGGACGAGACGAGGGACTTGGTGCCACAACTCGTGGTACCAGTGAGCAAGAGTCTTGTTCCTGACCGTAAGGTCTGGACTGTGACAGGTCAGTCCCTGGGACGAGACGAGGGACTTGGTGCCACAACTCGTGGTACCAGTGTGCAAGAGTCTTGCTCCTGACCGTGAGGTCTGGACTGTGACAGGTCAGTCCCTGGGACGAGACGAGGGACTTGGTGCCACAACTCGTGGTACCAGTGTGCAAGAGTCTTGCTCCTGACCGTGAGGTCTGGACTGTGACAGGTCAGTCCCTGGGACGAGACGAGGGGCTTGGTGCTACAACTCGTGGTACCAGTGTGCAAGAGTCTTGCTCCTGACCGTAAGGTCTGGACTGTGACAGGTCAGTCCCTGGGACGAGACGAGGGGCTTGGTGCCACAACTCGTGGTACCAGTGAGCAAGAGTCTTGTTCCTGACCGTAAGGTCTGGACTGTGACAGGTCAGTCCCTGGGACGAGACGAGGGACTTGGTGCCACAACTCGTGGTACCAGTGTGCAAGAGTCTTGTTTCTGACCGTAAGGTCTGGACTGTTACAAGTCAGTCCCTGGGACGAGACGAGGGACTTGGTGCCACTACTCGTGGTACCAGTGTGCAAGAGTCTTGCTCCTGACCGTAAGGTCTGGACTGTTACAAGTCAGTCCCTGGGACGAGACGAGGGGCTTGGTGCCACAACTCGTGGTACCAGTGTGCAAGAGTCTTGCTCCTGACCGTAAGGTCTGGACTGTTACAAGTCAGTCCCTGGGACGAGACGAGGGACTTGGTGCCACAACTCGTGGTACCAGTGTGCAAGAGTCTTGCTCCTGACCGTAAGGTCTGGACTGTTACAAGTCAGTCCCTGGGACGAGACGAGGGGCTTGGTGCCACAACTCGTGGTACCAGTGAGCAAGAGTCTTGTTCCTGACCGTAAGGTCTGGACTGTTACAAGTCAGTCCCTGGGACGAGACGAGGGACTTGGTGCCACAACTCGTGGTACCAGTGAGCAAGAGTCTTGTTCCTGACCGTAAGGTCTGGACTGTTACAAGTCAGTCCCTGGGACGAGACGAGGGACTTGGTGCCACAACTCGTGGTACCAGTGAGCAAGAGTCTTGTTCCTGACCGTAAGGTCTGGACTGTTACAAGTCAGTCCCTGGGACGAGACGAGGGGCTTGGTGCCACAACTCGTGGTACCAGTGAGCAAGAGTCTTGTTCCTGACCGTAAGGTCTGGACTGTTACAAGTCAGTCCCTGGGACGAGACGAGGGACTTGGTGCCACAACTCGTGGTACCAGTGAGCAAGAGTCTTGTTCCTGACCGTAAGGTCTGGACTGTTACAAGTCAGTCCCTGGGACGAGACGAGGGACTTGGTGCCACAACTCGTGGTACCAGTGAGCAAGAGTCTTGTTCCTGACCGTAAGGTCTGGACTGTTACAAGTCAGTCCCTGGGACGAGACGAGGGGCTTGGTGCCACAACTCGTGGTACCAGTGAGCAAGAGTCTTGCTCCTGACCGTAAGGTCTGGACTGTTACAAGTCAGTCCCTGGGACGAGACGAGGGACTTGGTGCCACAACTCGTGGTACCAGTGAGCAAGAGTCTTGTTCCTGACCGTAAGGTCTGGACTGTTACAAGTCAGTCCCTGGGACGAGACGAGGGACTTGGTGCCACAACTCGTGGTACCAGTGAGCAAGAGTCTTGTTCCTGACCGTAAGGTCTGGACTGTTACAAGTCAGTCCCTGGGACGAGACGAGGGGCTTGGTGCCACTACTCGTGGTACCAGTGTGCAAGAGTCTTGCTCCTGACCGTAAGGTCTGGACTGTTACAAGTCAGTCCCTGGGACGAGACGAGGGGCTTGGTGCCACAACTCGTGGTACCAGTGTGCAAGAGTCTTGCTCCTGACCGTAAGGTCTGGACTGTTACAAGTCAGTCCCTGGGACGAGACGAGGGACTTGGTGCCACAACTCGTGGTACCAGTGAGCAAGAGTCTTGTTCCTGACCGTAAGGTCTGGACTGTGACAGGTCAGTCCCTGGGACGAGACGAGGGACTTGGTGCCACAACTCGTGGTACCAGTGTGCAAGAGTCTTGTTTCTGACCGTAAGGTCTGGACTGTTACAAGTCAGTCCCTGGGACGAGACGAGGGACTTGGTGCCACGACTCGTGGTACCAGTGTGCAAGAGTCTTGCTTCTGACCGTAAGGTCTGGACTGTGACAGGTCAGTCCCTGGGACGAGACGAGGGACTTGGTGCCACAACTCGTGGTACCAGTGTGCAAGAGTCTTGTTTCTGACCGTAAGGTCTGGACTGTGACAGGTCAGTCCCTGGGACGAGACGAGGGACTTGGTGCCACAACTCGTGGTACCAGTGAGCAAGAGTCTTGTTCCTGACCGTAAGGTCTGGACTGTTACAAGTCAGTCCCTGGGACGAGACGAGGGGCTTGGTGCCACTACTCGTGGTACCAGTGTGCAAGAGTCTTGCTCCTGACCGTAAGGTCTGGACTGTTACAAGTCAGTCCCTGGGACGAGACGAGGGGCTTGGTGCCACAACTCGTGGTACCAGTGTGCAAGAGTCTTGCTCCTGACCGTAAGGTCTGGACTGTTACAAGTCAGTCCCTGGGACGAGACGAGGGACTTGGTGCCACAACTCGTGGTACCAGTGAGCAAGAGTCTTGTTCCTGACCGTAAGGTCTGGACTGTGACAGGTCAGTCCCTGGGACGAGACGAGGGACTTGGTGCCACAACTCGTGGTACCAGTGTGCAAGAGTCTTGTTTCTGACCGTAAGGTCTGGACTGTTACAAGTCAGTCCCTGGGACGAGACGAGGGACTTGGTGCCACGACTCGTGGTACCAGTGTGCAAGAGTCTTGCTTCTGACCGTAAGGTCTGGACTGTGACAGGTCAGTCCCTGGGACGAGACGAGGGACTTGGTGCCACAACTCGTGGTACCAGTGTGCAAGAGTCTTGTTTCTGACCGTAAGGTCTGGACTGTGACAGGTCAGTCCCTGGGACGAGACGAGGGACTTGGTGCCACAACTCGTGGTACCAGTGAGCAAGAGTCTTGTTCCTGACCGTAAGGTCAGGACTGTGACAGGTCAGTCCCTGGGACGAGACGAGGGACTTGGTGCCACAACTCGTGGTACCAGTGAGCAAGAGTCTTGTTCCTGACCGTAAGGTCTGGACTGTGACAGGTCAGTCCCTGGGACGAGACGAGGGACTTGGTGCCACAACTCGTGGTACCAGTGTGCAAGAGTCTTGTTCCTGACCGTAAGGTCTGGACTGTGACAGGTCAGTCCCTGGGACGAGACGAGGGGCTTGGTGCCACAACTCGTGGTACCAGTGAGCAAGAGTCTTGCTCCTGACCGTAAGGTCTGGACTGTGACAGGTCAGTCCCTGGGACGAGACGAGGGACTTGGTGCCACAACTCGTGGTACCAGTGAGCAAGAGTCTTGTTCCTGACCTTAAGGTCAGGACTGTGACAGGTCAGTCCCTGGGATGAGACCAACTCAAACCAGACATTACAGTTTCGACCCCTTTTAACTACTTGACCAATAGTACCTTCTGAATGGACATATTTTCTTACTCCGACTGATTAATTCGGTCTAGGTTAGTGCCATAGCACTTTTATCCACTCTCGGTCGGCCTTATCTAAGAGCCGCACCCTCAGATTCCTTGAGAGTACACATACAATCCCTTTCATAGCTTACATGCTCATAACCTTTCACAGTCAAGATTAATGAGAGGTGATAAACGTAAATAAACTGTTGCCATTACGAAAATCCTATATTCTTGTGCTTCCAGCACCTTCCATGTCCTCCACTGGGCCTCATCCCATCCACATCTCCTCCTCAACCCGTGCTCTTATACTGAAGTGTAGTTCCGAAGTAATTTTTTACCATTCTCCCCTAGGCAAGGGACACGCAGATAATTAACAAACTAAGACGTAATGCAACCAAGTAGAAATGATCGCCGTGCGTTCTTGTAAAGGCAGTCGGGGATTTGTCAGCTCTGATTTTGTCTTCAAAACCCCTTACGTTTGGAAAACAATGTCAGCGCATTGTGGGAGATAATTGGCCCGTCGCTTCCCTTCATCACTCGGGATTAAGGCAATGTCTCCGAGGCAGGTGGGTAAATGACGTTAATATTCCCATACTAATTAGCATTAACATCACTACGGCCGATAATAAGACACAAGCGTTGTACACTGACATGGGCCGAGTTTCTACCCTAAAGCGGTTTCTTAGTAGATTGTCTCAATTAAAGCCTAATTACGTCATACGATTACAAAAAACCTTAGATTCCATCATTAGCGGATAAAACAGTTTGCTTATTGGAATAGTTCTGCGCAGGCATTCAAGTACAGGCTTGATTAGTGGTCGCTGTATTTAAAATGCTTTTTTTGCCAATTAACGCTTTGAAACATTTTAATATCACGTAATTCCCTGTAATGATTACATAAAATTATAACTTATAAAAAGTATTTTTTTTTCTTTTTTTTTACTGAACAAATAGAATTTTTACGCTAATTGAATCTGCCCACGCGAGGCCATAATTCCCTCCTCTTTCTAGCTACCGGTGAATTACCCCCAGCTGGTTGTACTTTACGAGCTTATCCTTCTTACGAGGATAAGACTAATGGGTAGACCCCTATAGGAAGTAGGCCTAATAAAGTTACACGTGATGTCTTACTCCATACATAAGAGGGTTGTATGTTTCTACCAAATCCTGCCCCTATTAAAACCCTTCTCGTCCTTTTCAGGTGATAGTAGTCGCAGTTGCTGATCGTCTTAAATCTACAAGTGAAAACATTCAAATTAGAAATTAGTTCTTCAATACTTACAGACAGGTGATGCGAGAGGCGCAGCAAAGATTGGTTTAGGGGAAGGGGGGCGTTGTTTACGGGGAAATTTGGAGTCTAAAGTAGACTCCAAGTCAGAGAAAATTTTAAAAAAATATAAATGAACTTTCTTTAATGTTTGCACTTTGTAATAAACAAAAAATGAATGGAAATGCTAACAAGTAGTTATTTTCAAAAGTTTTTCAGTATCTATTACTGTAGTTCTCTCTCTCTCTCTCTCTTTATATATATATATATCCTGCTCAATTTTTCAATAGTTAATTAAACACGTTTTATTCATCCACTCAAATTCAATTATTTTTTTAAAAAGTTTGTAGCCGATGGTACCTATGTTAAAGGAGTTTCTTTTCCAAATATTAATTCAATAATTAAATTTAACAATTTTAGTTTTATGTGGGAGGAAAACGTTTTACAAAAGGGGCAAGGTATGCAATATAGATATTTCTGATCATTTGGCCTTAAAATACGTGATAATATAAGATATCATAAAGCAGCTGATTTTATGTTATAGATTATGTGATAAAACAGCTGTTTTAACGCAGATGTTATGTCACTTTATCTATGTTATGTGTAATTGGTTAATAAAAAGTAATTACAATAAAACTTTGTCGACCTAAGTATTAATACTTAATACCTAGGCCTATACTTTAAAACTTTTTGTTGAAATTATTTGTTTTAGTTTCGTACAAATAATAAACTATAAAAATAGTAACAAGTTAATAATAAATTTTATCTGTAGATACAGTTTTTAGATATTTAACATTAACACACAGTTAATAATTATCACACTTTATTACTAAATAGTAAGATTGATTTAATGTGTTTACGTGCAATACAAAATCTTAGGTTTATAACTTTAAGGAGGTGTTGGGAACACCCTGGATAACTTTCTCGATACCTAAAAAGCATATCTACTCGTACCTCAGAAAGTGTACATAAATCAATACATTCGTCTCCTGACAATACAGGAGGAGCCTTATTCCCCTTCCTTAGGGGACCTTTCTTCCTGCTCGCGATCGTGACACCTATTGAGAGTACATCTCTGTAGACGGGAAGCTATGATCACATGCCGATATCCCAACCGGGATTTTATGTCTAGCCAATGCCATCTATTATTCACATGGCCATCGCGATAGTGGGCAAATTGACGATACTAAACCTACTTTGCTTCTATCCTACATCATCCTCTGTGAATACCCTACATGTGTCCTCTGTCTTAGCCTTCATCAGGCAACCTTCCCTTCATGACCCGTTTGTTGCTCTGTGGATCCTACAGAGACTAGACATCTAACACCTGAGCTACCTTTGTAGCTACCATTTTCACTCTGACCATTTGCTTGTCCTCTTTAACCCTACCTTTACCTCATTGTTGTTCGCCTTAATACCTAACCGTCCGCCTCTCGTCGCACACCCATGTTAACTTCACTGTGATCGATTGGTAGTTAATTAGTGATGGCCATCAAGTTTTGACAGTTTATCTTTGACAGATAATTTATCTACTTTGTTCTTGTTTGATGTGTGTTTACATGAAACTTCACTTCCATTGTGCTCTACTAATGGGCGTTTGTTGGCTTTGTACTCGTTTATAGTTGTATAGAGATTTCAAACAATTCAAGTTGCATTGATTTTATTTTAGAGGTTCTTCAGCTAAGTTTCTTTTGCGTGGTTTATATTAGAATTTTGGTTGTTTAACGAGTTGAGATACGGAAAACTAACATTAAAGTAAAATCTCTCCCACTTCTTGTTACTTCTGTCCTAATCTCCTTGACCCTTTCTGTTGATCTCTCTCTCTTTCTTTCTCTGTTTCCCTCCCTTTCTCTTTCTCTCTCTCTCTCTCTCTCTCTCTCTCTCTCTCTCTCTATATATATATATATATATATATATATATATATAAATAGATATCCATCTATTTAACTATATGTATGTAGGTTTCTTTCCCTCCCTCTCTCTCCATCTCTATCTCTTTGTCTATCTGCCTCTTTCTCTCTCTCTCTCTGTTAGGATTAAGAAAGAGGACACGAAGTTTCAACACTCCCTTAGAAGTTTCACTCCAACATTAGTTATATTTGAATCCCTTCTCAACTCCATTTATAAGGAGAGGTTTCCAGCGACGGGAGACCATCTCCTATGTAGTTAAACGGAAAGTTGCCAACTAAAATCGCATCTATTTCGGCATGTTTTACGTTTCTGCATCGCAGCACTGAAAAAGGAGGCCGTGATTAACGCTTTCAGCTGTTTACCTAGTGCATTAAGAAGCATAATTTTTTTAAAACGAAATCTTCCCTAAACGGACTCTTTTATTAAATTCTAATGAAGAGAAATGTGTTCTATTCCATACAGAATCGTGATGTTTTGTGTGTATTGTGAAGTGAAGCTATTTGTGTCGTCTTTATAAAACTTTAAATATTTGAAGTCCTGATATATTTATTAAAATATTAAAAATATTAAAATATTTTTTTCCCGAAGACTTTCTGCATCGACAGATATTGTTTTTCCAATACGTTATGAAAAGAAATAATTACCAGTATATTAGGCAATGAAAGATGTGATAATGTTGTGTTTAAAGTATAAAAAATGTTTAATGAAACCTTCAGTTACTATTGTATATTTTGGTATTAGGTTTTTCATTTACACGCCCGCACACACACACCACACACACACACAAACACACACAAACACAAATTCACATTAAACATAAATAAAAAGAAATAAGGAGACAAAATCAAATTTATTGTCCTTATTGATGTTATTTTGATGTCCTGCGGGAAGGTTGTACAAGGAGAGCCGGAGGCGGGTTGTCCCTAATTGGGAGAGTAATGTCAGGGAAAAGAACATATCAAATGTCGCGAAAACAGTCATTATAGCAGCGTCTTGCTGCAACAAAGACATTCGAACCTTTATATTTACAGAGACTGTAATGTTAAGGGTGCTTTGTTGTCCCAAACAGTGGCTGTATGATGAAGTCAACGAACTGCTCATAAGGTCGAGTCGTCCTGCGAACCTTTATCTATCTGGATGTGAATATTATTCTGTGTTAGGCTAACAGGCAGTAGTTATCAGCACTTCTCTCCACAGCCTACTGAATTACAGATACAACTCCCCATAATCTCTACATAATTCTATCTACAGACGTCTAAAGAACTAATTATTTAGAAATCCATTCCCCATGATATCTACCTACTTCTTAATATAATTGTTAATAATCCCTACTTAGTTACTACTACAACACTCCATATTCTACACTCACCCTAACACCTCTCCATAATTTCTGTATAATTCTAACTACAATGTTTATAATACCTACTTAATTCATACTGCCAATCTCCATAATACCTACTATTCTACTCAACTCTCCATAATTTGTTCTCAACTTTAACTACAATTACTATAAATCCATAATACATACTTAATCCTACTTACAACTCTCCATAATACATACTTAATCTTCCAACAGCTCTCCATAATAAATACAAAAATCTACCTACAACTCTCCATAATACATACTTAATCCTACTTACAACTCTCCGTAATACATACTACCTAAGATTATCCATAGTACACACTGAACCAAATTCTACCGACAACTCTCTATAGTACATACTTAATTATACCTACAACTTTCCATATTATACACCTAATTCTACCTACAACTCTCCATAGTACATTTTAAATTCTACCTACAACTCTCCATAATATATATTTAAATGTACCTACAACTCTCCTTAATATATACCTAATTCTACATACAACTCTCCATAATACATACCTAATTGTACCTACAACTCTCCATAGTATATACTTAATTCTATCTAAGACTATACATAATATATATTTTAAAAAATTCTATCTACAACTTTCCATAATACATACCTAATTATACTACAACTCTCCATAATACATACTTAATTCTACTACAACTCTCCATAATGCATACCTAATTCTACCTAAGACTTTCCATAACACATACTTAATTCTACCTACAGCTCTCCATAATGCATACCTAATTCTACCTAAGACTTTCCATAATACATACCTAATTCTACCTACAACTCTCCATAATACATACTTAATTCTACCTACAACTCTCCATAATACATACCTAATTCTACCTACAACTCTCCATAATGCATACTTAATTCTACCTTCAACTCTCCATAATACATACTTAATTCTACCTACAACTCTCCATAATGCATACTTAATTCTACCTACAACTCTCCATAATACATACTTAATTCTACCTACAACTCTCCATAATACATACCTAATTCTACCTTCAACTCTCCATAATACATACTTAATTCTACCTACAACTCTCCATAATACATACCTAATTCTACCTACAACTCTCCATAATACATACTTAATTCTACCTACAACTCTCCATAATGCATACCTAATTCTACCTAAGACTTTCCATAACACATACTTAATTCTACCTACAGCTCTCCATAATGCATACCTAATTCTACCTAAGACTTTCCATAATACATACCTAATTCTACCTACAACTCTACATAATGCATACCTAATTCTACCTAAGATTTTCCATAATATATACCTAATTCTACCTACAACTCTACATAATACATACCTAATTCTACCTACAACTCTCCATAATGCATACTTAATTCTACCTGCAACTCCATAATGAATATCTAATTCTACCTACAACTCTCCATAATGCATACCTAATTCTACCTAAGATTTTCCATAATACATACTTAATTATACCTACAACTCTCCATAATGCATACCTAATTCTACCTACAACTCTCCATAATGCATACCTAATTCTACCTGCAACTCTCCATAATGCATACCTAATTCTACCTACAACTCTCCATAATGCATACCTAATTCTACCTAAGATTTTCTATAATACATACTTAATTATACCTACAACTCTCCATAATGCATACCTAATTCTACCTACAACTCTCCATAATGCATACCTAATTTTACCTACAACTCTCCATAATGCATACTTAATTCTACCTAAGACTTTCCATAATACATACTGTACTTAGATGTACCACGATTTTCCTTAATACCTACTTAATTGTTATCGCAACCTTATAATATACATACTTAAATCTAACTATAACTCACTTTAGCATTACTGAATGCTTATATCTAATTTTAGCTTTAAACCCGCCATTGCAGAAATTAATTTTAAATAAAACTACAACACACTTAATCCTGTCCACAATTTACAGTAGCCTCTCCTAGACTAGTGCGAACTACAATCCGGCAAACCACCTACTTAATTCCTTCTTTATACCGTTATATTCCAAGATGTACACGCCTTATATTCCTTATTGGTGCTTTTATATTAAATCTATTGGTTGAACACGGAGCAGAATATTTAATAATTTCAATCAGCTGATATTTTATAACCTTCATAAATCTATTGGCCAGTCAGCACACACTTGCACAGCGCGAAATGTTTCTTGGCGAATGGACGCGTAAACTAATATCGGCAAACGTAAAATATGAAGACATAAAACTAATGAAGCTCGAGGCGGCCATAAAAACATTAGCGTGCCTGGAATGCAAAACGCCGTTGCAGCCTTATCAGCGAACTGTCACTTCCATAAGCTAAATCGATCTTCAATACTCATTATCGATTCTGTTCTTATTTCTTCTTCTTCGCGTTATACAACAAATGCTCCCACATTAAAGCTCCTCCTGCCGACCCCGGTGCCGGGGAAAATCATAAATTACTATTTAAACATGGCGTCATCTATCAGAATATAAAGTGTTGCCTGTAATGTGTTATCCTTAATGTCCTTCTCCCTGACGAGGCGCGCCCCAAGGGTAGAAATATATTTTCACAAATGTAAACATTAAGGCGAATGTAAGATAAGTTAGATATTTTATTTTTGCGTTTTGTAAAACGACTCCGCACCACACACTTTGAGAGATGTTTTCTGAAGGGGTTTTTAATTAGTGTGTTGTTATTTTTATTGCTGCGAACCCTCCTTTAAATATGTAACCGTTTCTTTGTGATGGGGACATTTGTCCAAATAGACGCCAATCAAATAAAAATTTGTAACGCCAGTAGCAGATTCGAATTAATAGATAATTTATTTATTGATTGTGATTTACGCCTTAAATCTCTAAAGAAATCAGCTGGTAGCCACCTTGCTTGCATCTGCTTGTCAAACTCAAGCCCTTTCTACACCTTTACCGTCCTCGACTTCCTCCCTCTACCTTGGTGGAGAAGGTCGTCCTCTTATCACCTCTTCAGATGAAGCGGCCTGTACTAGGTTAGTACAGACGAGATGGTTCTATGATCCTTTGTGCGTGACGATATTCCACCGAACTCAAGCCTGTCTCTGAAACTAAGAATCGTAATGAAATGCTTCTTTTCTTAATGAACATTTTTATAGTAACTTATACATTTTATATAAAGATGCTGTCTTATTCGAGCCACGAATCTCCCTCCCTCTCTTTTCCTTCTAAAAAAACTCCACAGTTCCAAATTTACTCAGTATATGGCATTCCTAGGCATTTCTTTGTAACTCAGAGAAAAGATCTACACCTTCTTCTCCAAGGACATACAGGGGTTTTATAATAATGGTTTTTTATTCCATTAATAGGCCTCAAGAGAAGAAGGGTAGAGAAGGTGGGGAAGGCCCAAGGAAAGTAACGTCCTTCATCCATCACATCACTCAGCCCCCTATCCGACCCTCTAACATTCCTCAGACTCCGGAAAGACCTAGGAAGGTAAAGTGCAAGGTAACGTCCTTTATCCAATACACCACTCAGCCCCCTATCCGACCTTCCAACATTCCTCACACTCCGGAAAGCCTAAGGAAGGTAACGTGCTTCATCCACTATACAACTCAGATTCCTATGCGACCTTCCAACATTCCTCACACTCCGGAAAGCTCAAGGAAGGTAACGTGCTTCATCCACTATACAACTCAGATTCCTATGCGACCTTCCAACATTCCTCACACTCCGGAAAGCCCAAGGAAGGTAACGTGCATCATCCACTATACAACTCAGATTCCTATGCGACCTTCCAACATTCCTCACACTCCGGAAAGCTCAAGGAAGGTAACGTGCTTCATCCACTATACAACTCAGATTCCTATGCGACCTTCCAACATTCCTCACACTCCGGAAAGCTCAAGGAAGGTAACGTGTTTCATCCACTATACAACTCAGATTCCTATGCGACCTTCCAACATTCCTCACACTTCGGAAAGCCCAAGGAAGGTAACGTGTTTCATCCACTATACAACTCAGATTCCTATGCGACCTTCCAACATTCCTCACACTCCGGAAAGCCCAAGGAAGGTAACGTGCTTCATCCACTATACAACTCAGATTCCTATGCGACCTTCCAACATTCCTCACACTCCGGAAAGCCCAAGGAAGGTAACGTGCTTCATCCACTATACAACTCAGATTCCTATGCGACCTTCCAACATTCCTCACACTCCGGAAAGCCTAAGGAAGGTAACGTGCTTCATCCACTATACAACTCAGATTCCTATGCGACCTTCCAACATTCCTCACACTCCGGAAAGCCTAAGGAAGGTAACGTGTTTCATCCACTATACAACTCAGATTCCTATGCGACCTTCCAATATTCCTCACACTCCGGAAAGCCCAAGGAAGGTAACGTGCTTCATCCACTATACAACTCAGATTCCTATGCGACCTTCCAACATTCCTCACACTCCGGAAAGCCCAAGGAAGGTAACGTGCATCATCCACTATACAACTCAGATTCCTATGCGACCTTCCAACATTCCTCACACTCCGGAAAGCCCAAGGAAGGTAACGTGCTTCATCCACTATACAACTCAGATTCCTATGCGACCTTCCAACATTCCTCACACTCCGGAAAGCCCAAGGAAGGTAACGTGTTTCATCCACTATACAACTCAGATTCCAATGCAACCTTCCAACATTCCTCACACTCCGGAAAGCCTAAGGAAGGTAACGTGCTTCATCCACTATACAACTCAGATTCCAATGCAACCTTCCAACATTCCTCACACTCCGGAAAGCCCAAGGAAGGTAACGTGCTTCATCCACTATACAACTCAGATTCCTATGCGACCTTCCAACATTCCTCACACTCCGGAAAGCCTAAGGAAGGTAACGTGCTTCATCCACTATACAACTCAGATTCCAATGCAACCTTCCAACATTCCTCACACTCCGGAAAGCCCAAGGAAGGTAACGTGCTTCATCCACTATACAACTCAGATTCCTATGCGACCTTCCAACATTCCTCACACTCCGGAAAGCCTAAGGAAGGTAACGTGCTTCATCCACTATACAACTCAGATTCCAATGCAACCTTCCAACATTCCTCACACTCCGGAAAGCCCAAGGAAGGTAACGTGCTTCATCCACTATACAACTCAGATTCCTATGCGACCTTCCAACATTCCTCACACTCCGGAAAGCCTAAGGAAGGTAACGTGCTTCATCCACTATACAACTCAGATTCCTATGCGACCTTCCAACATTCCTCACACTCCGGAAAGCCCAAGGAAGGTAACGTGCTTCATCTACTATACAACCTAGATTCCTATGCGACCTTCCAACATTCCTCACACTCCGGAAAGCCTAAGGAAGGTAAAGTGCTTCATGCTCTACACCTCTCAGCTCACTTCCGATCTTCGATCATTCCTCACATTCAGGAAGGCCCAAGGAACGTAACGAGGCCAGCACTATGCTCCACCCACATTCCCCACTCAACCGTCTATCCCCACATTATTTGACTCCCCAACCTTCCTCCCAATCCAGACAAGGATACCCCTATCAGTATTGTGTGAGCTTTAGGTTAGGGATGTGGGACGCACATGGAATATTATCCTGCAGTAACAGAGAAAGTTCATTTTGCCCTTCACAATTCACTGACTTATTACCTGATCATTACAAAACATGCAATAACAACAATCGCACTGGTTAAGCAGCGCCCCCCCCCTGTACAACCGCTCCACGCACCATCCTCTCTCCGACCAGGCGATGACTTGCACTGTCCTACTTGTAAGTGTTCCTGCAACGGTAATGGCGTTTAATATTTGCGACTACTACGAGAGGAATGTACACCATATGTTTGCTTGCTGATATCGACATTTCCAGATGGCCTTTAGTAGCAGGTCTAGAAGCGCCGGCAATGTCACTCACTTAGACAATGGTTGTCACCATAACCTTTTATGCAACGCCCATGACATGCTCACGTAATCACGATAATTATACTCACACAAACTACCCTCATATTATGCAAACAATATATACATTACGTAGTGTATAGGATAACAAGTAATATAGGCAAAAATTGTTTGAAGTTAATTCCTACTTATACTTGGGTCATCAACGAAATATTTTATTTTAGTTACTTTTTATTAGATAATTACAAATAATAAGAAACATAACATATGCGTTAAAACAGCTGTTCTACCACATAACCTATAACATAAAATCAGCTGTTTTATGAAATCATGTGCTACCACTTATTTTAAGCCAAAGGGGTCGAACAACTACATTGCATACCTTGCCATTTTCTGAAAAGTTTTCCTTCGATATAAAACTAAAATTATTCATTAATTAATATTAAAAAAATATAATATTTGTTGATTCCATCTTCACGTGAGCTACTAGTTATCACTAAACAAGTTTCCTAAGTGCTACTATAGGCAAGGCATAAACATTTAAAAGTGTTTAGTGAAAAAATATATTAACATCAAGTGTCATCCACTACAAGATAAAAAAAATGTAAGCTTACATTAATAATGCGTTGAACGTAGTGTCATCTCCTCAACCCTAACTTATTCTTCATTGTACAAGGGAGCCTAAAGTTCAGACACCTCTTTATGACCTCCGATAGAGAGTAGGTTTACGTCAGGTACCCTACACTGTGTGCGTGATCCCATGATACCCCTTTATATTCTCCCCAAGGGCGTTAATATCTCTCTATTTTCCTACCCATATTTACAATCTTTCCTATCCTTCATATATAATAGTCATACTGGCAGATCGCCTAAATCCATAAAAATATAAAATTGCCTGACTCCCTTTAGGATGCCGATAAAGAATAGGTTGCCTTCAGGTATGCTCGGGATGCCATAATATCTCCCTAAGTGCTCTACCAAGGGTAAGTTTCTCCCTTAATCTTACCTTTCCCATATTCACAATTGTTTCAGCCTTGCTTCATGTAAATCTAAAAGAAACTACTTTAAACTTCTCAACATACTAGTACTCATCTTTAAGTCTGTTAGTAATTTGTATATATTCGAATAAATCTTTCTGCCTTTTCAAACGTTGTTGACGCGTTTCGGAATTATTCGACTTCCAAAACTTAAATAGTATTTAAATTGAGTAGAATATTGTGATGTTGGGAAAGGCAGACAAATCTATCCGAATAGAAACTGCCTTTATTTGTGCGCAGTAAACAAGCGCACATAACTCTAACCTCCTTGGTCCTATTTCCTTTCTAATTCTACATTCTATATTGGGGCGTAGCAAGGAGGCACATCCCTAAGGCATCCCCCCCCCCAGCTAACTGTACTTCTGTTACCTTACGAACCTCAAGGTTTTGTATCCTTATCTTAATAGGACAATCATTACCGCTTCTTTCTTCTCCGATAAACATTTATTCACTGAGAGCCTTAAAACAATGAGATAAACAGTCATCCGCATCGCATGACACAACACAGCTGTGTATCTCTTGCTATGACTCTCGAGAGTGTATTTGACTTCCGTGTCTACGTTTCCAACTCTCTACACTGCTCTCTATTATAAAAAACGTTTAATTAGAAAGGCAAAAAGTAAGCGTTAGAAAACAAGAATAAATGTAATTTATGTAATTTTGCCAGAAGTTATTACAAACCGTCTAGAGTTACCGATGACGCGGACGCCAGCGACATGCACTCGTGTTGGACTCTCGGGTGTACCGCCTTAATCAGTTGTATTCCAAAGGGGACGGGGTAATAAAAAAACTCGTTTCGCCAAAAACGGCCGCAGAGGTAAACGATCTGAGTAAGAATTTCCAAATAACCGTTGGAAGAGCGCTGTCAATCTGGAGAAAACCTGATACAGCCTGTAAACGTCAGGAATGTTGATGTTTCATACGCCCGGTTAGGACGTCAACGACTGGCGAACGTTTATGATGAGTGGACATACTTTATTGTATGATTGTTTGAGTAGTCGGTTTAGATCGGGCAAATATTCTTTAATGTTTTATAGTCTACGTTTCATGACCTTCTTGATTGCGTTGTATGCGTTCGTAGAGTCTGTGGGAAGCTATTGCTCGTCCTGGAAAATTGTTTATAAATTTATTGATATTATAAAAGCTTTCTGCGTGAAAAATTTTAATACAAATATCTCTATATTATTTATTTATCATTATATTGAATTCGTCACTAAGGTTTATTAAAATATAAACTCAGATTTTTTAAAATTTTTAATTAAAATATAGAAAATAACACTTAAACTTCATTATCTACAGTTGTACGAAATCATATGGTACCACTTAATTAAATGCGTGAAAATATAGAGCTAAATCTGGCCTAGTAAGGCGAACGAAGAGTTTTTCTTCAAAAAAATGTCACACGCGCCTAAAGACGTTTTATTTAATAAAATGGAATAAAATTATATAACTTATTATTATTATAGTGAATTAATTGTAGAAAGATTTATTGAAATATAAATTATATATTCATTAACTAATGATACAAATTTTATAACATTTTGACTTAATCATATATAATAAATAACGTAACATAACCTAAATGTTAAAGCAGCTGTTTTTCAACATAACCTTAATATAAAATCAGCTGTTTTATGAAATCATATGTTAGCACTTTATGGAATGCGTAAACATATATAGAGCTGAATCTTACCTAGTAATGCTGTGAACCAAGAGTTTTTTCCAAAAAAGTGTCACACGGGCCTAAAGAAGTTTTATTTGAAAAATTTGAAAAAACTCATTATCACTACAGTCGATTAATTTTAGTAAGCTCTAATGAAACTTTATTTAATATATTTATCAAGTGAAAAAAAAAATTATAGTAACTTTTTAAAACTTAATAATGTATTATAAATAAAGTAACACAACCCACATGTTAAGACAGCTATTTCACAACTTAACCTATAACATAAAATCAGCTGTTGTATGGAATCATATTTTGACACTTGAATTGAGCTAAAATATGAAGCGCATCTCGTGATGGAAGCAAGAGCTCAGAAGATTTCTGTACTGTGCAAAAACATACAGTCATACCTGTTTCTTGTTTGAGATCTCCCCCATCTTTATTACTCTTTGGACTAGATTAACACATGGAAGCTGTTTGTTTATCTCCCACCTCGCCTCAAGGCTGCCATAAATCTCACGCGCACCTCCCAATAAGGCCGAAGTACTCCCCCAAGAGGCTTCACTGCTCCTTAATAGATAGTAAAACATATTTATGCTCAAACGTACAAAATATACGACTTCTATGCTAATTGCAAATTGCGAGATACTTGCGGGGCGTGATTGCTAGATTACACAAAACTGCTTTAATAGCCAATACGCGCCTGAATGGCCTCCATCTACCTCTGCAGGCTGTAATTAGGGTTTATTCTAAATTGGGTTAATTATCTATTAACATCGCCTGGTGGTGGGGAGGGGTTATAATAAATATTAACGAGCGTGTGTTTGCATAGATACGTCCCGCTAGAGAGTGAATGCAGCCAAACAGACACAAAGTAGGGGGTTTTCGATGAGGATGGCAAAGAATTAATCTGTACGAGCTTAGCCCAGGTGCTGTCATCATTCCACCACCATTGAGAGCACTCTACACTTTCTTGTCCCGCTGGTGACTTATCACAAGATATATATATATATATATATATATATATATATATATATATATATATATACAGTAGAGATAATTCGAGATAGATACCGAGACCCCCTCGTAATTATGAAAACTCGGATCAACGAAAACTCGAATTACTCGCAAATCTACACCGTTCCTGTTGTACATTAGATAAAACACGAGTTCTAATGAACTCTTGTAAAATAATAAGGAACGAAAACAAATATTCTTTGAGCTTAGCTTGTGAGGTTATGTTAAAAATAAATAAAAACATACACAATACTCACAAATTGATCATTTATTTCTCATACGCGTTTCAATGACCAAGCTATCATAATCAGTGAGTGTTACTACTACAAACTCTAACTTACAACTAGGGTGGAAGTAAGGATACACTTCCGTATTTATACTCCTAGTTGTAAGTTAGAGTTTGTAGTAGTAACACTCACTGATGATGATAGCTTGGTCATTGAAACGCTTATGAGAAATAAATGATTAATTTGTGAGTTTTGTGTATGTTTTTATTTATTTTTAATAAGGAAAGAGTTATAAAGTGTCTTCTGCTTATCAGAACGTTTTTGTTTTTCGTTGCGTAAACACCTTGTCAGAAGCACGCCTGTTGGCGGGTGTCTTTTATTCAATAGAACGCAGTATAGTTTCCAAAGTGGCCGTTCCTTCACCGTGACTTATTTTCCTTTCTTGTACTATCTCGGTTGAACCTTCATTTTTATTCTCGTCATCCCTGCCTTCAGTAGTTTCTTGTACCATTTCAATAGTCATAACATGAGTTATTGTTACTTACTTACGTTCGTCCTTACTCATCCGTCGTATTAAGGATATTTTCCCAACCTGGAAGTTTCTTGATGAGAAATGTCAACTCTCCTTCTTCTCGTGAATCAATAACACAGTCAGCTGTTTTATTATATGACTCAGGTCTTTATCCAGCCGAATCATGGAACGAAATAAAACAAGAAACATACACAACTTCCTTAGCTGTATATTTCTAGAAAGCCTCCAACGCTTTCTTCCCCTTCAGTCGCGTCCAAGAGAGATTGTAAAAGGTAACGTCGGTATTTTCCCGTACATTCCAGAACATCCTGATTCTTCAGCTGTATTAGGCTCGTAACATCTGCGGGAGAAATAAAACACAGATATAATCAGACCACAGTTGGTCTACATCTGGATGAAGGCGTTTTGTCTGACAGTAAATAGTTTGAATTTTCTTTCAAATAGATAAAATAGTCTGAAATAGAAATAGGCTCGAATTCAACGGAAGCTCGGAAAATCGGGACTCGGATTTTCGAGACTCTAAGGTATATATATATATATATATATATACACTTTTATGTAACCCCACTATATTATAATCAAGGTAATTTAAAGAAAAAGGGTTGCTCATTTTTTTTCAACGTAGGTAGTATTAGGGTAACTCTACCCCCTGAAACGTTAAGTTTTTACACACTACTGTTTCCCTTCCTTGTCCCTCCCTGCTGAGGTTTACCTACCCTATAGTCCACCCATGGAGTATTTAAACTCCTGTAAACGTCCCTATACGTGTGTCACCTCGATCATTACCTGTACCCTCTCCTGGATTTTATATTCTGGTTCTGACCGAACAAACCACCAACCCAACTTTCACATTAAGAGATCTAAAAAACCACAGTAAAGTAGGAATATGCTGTGTGGTACTTCCGCATAGTAAAATAGGTTTAATTTTAGTAAATTGCATCATATAAAGTATTTAATGTGAGTATATTAGAGTATAAAGTAAATATATTTATGTCTTGATACATTATATTTATTAAACATTATTAATTTTAGTAAGGAGGTAAATAAATATCGGTATGATTAAATATTTATTTAAAATATTGTTATAGAGAATGTATGAAATTTAAAATAAAATTATTTAATTTTAGGTAAATTTAAAAAGTTTAGTGTAATATGTAAGTAATGTGGGAGTAATGTAAGTAATTTTTAATCAATTGAGTTACATCAAGTATTTAATTTCAGTATAATAGGGTTAATATAAAGTTACCCAATATATGTTTATTATATTTGTAATATACTAGGGCCTTGTAGTCTCTATTCATATTGAAATTTTAAACTTTTGTACAGTAATTTGATTTTTAAATAGAAAATAAATTTAGTATAATTCAAGTTTTTCGTAACAGAATTCCCTTATAAGCTATATTTTTTATGAATGCGTTTTAAATTTGATTTTGTAGATTAATTGTATTTTCAATGCGTATCTTTTACTTGAGATTTTACTCGACCTAGTGCAACATAAAGTTGACGATGTGTAAAAACAGCTTTGGACAATTGAAGCACTGCTCTTACGAATGTTTGGCCCTGAGCCTTATTTATAGTATGTTAATGAAAATGCAAGTCTTAAAGAAAATTGGTTCGTTTTCATTTGAAAAGGCTTTGAAAAGATCTGTTGATATTAATTTAATTCTTGGTAAAAATATGATGTTTCCTTTTCCAGAAGCAGTGATTATTTCTAATTTAATTAACTTGTCAAACATATCTAGGACGATACGACTTACTCCATCCACTAAACCTGATCCCAAATTCATATTTGTAATTAACCTTTATTAATAATAAAATATTTGTATTTAGCTGTTTTTAATATAATATTTGTATTTAGCTGTTTTTAATATAATATTTGTATTTAGCTGTTTTTAATATAATATTTGTATTTAGCTGTTTTTAATATAATATTTGTATTTAGCTGTTTTTAATATAATATTTGTATTTAGCTGTTTTTAAAATAATATTTGTATTTAGCTGTTTTTAACATAATATTTGTATTTAGCTGTTTTTAATATAATATTTGTATTTAGCTGTTTTTAACATAATATTTGTATTTAGCTGTTTTTAATATAATATTTGTATTTAGCTGTTTTTAATATAATATTTGTATTTAGCTGTTTTTAATATAATATTTGTATTTAGCTGTTTTTAATATAATATTTGTATTTAGCTGTTTTTAATAAAATATTTGTATTTAGCTGTTTTTAATATAATATTTGTATTTAGCTGTTTTTAATATAATATTTGTATTTAGCTGTTTTAAATATAATATTTGTATTTAGCTGTTTTTAATATAATATTTGTATTTAGCTGTTTTTAATATAATATTTGTATCTAGCTGTTTTAATATAATATTTGTATTTAGCTGTTTTTAATATAATATTTGTATTTAGCTGTTTTTAATATAATATTTGTATTTAGCTGTTTTTAATATAATATTTGTATCTAGCTGTTTTTAATATAATATTTGTATCTAGCTGTTTTTAATATAATATTTGTATTTAGCTGTTTTTAATATAATATTTGTATTTAGCTGTTTTTAATTAGCTGTTTTTAATATAATATTTGTATTTAGCTGTTTTTAATATAATATTTGTATTTAGCTGTTTTTAATATAATATTTGTATTTAGCTGTTTTTAATATAATATTTGTATCTAGCTGTTTTTAATATAATATTTGTATTTAGCTGTTTTTAATAAAATATTTGTATTTAGCTGTTTTTAATATATTTGTATCTAGCTGTTTTTAATATAATATTTGTATTTAGCTGTTTTTAATATAATATTTGTATTTAGCTGTTTTTAATAAAATATTTGTATTTAGCTGTTTTTAATATAATATTTGTATTTAGCTGTTTTTAATATAATATTTGTATTTAGCTGTTTTAAATATAATATTTGTATTTAGCTGTTTTTAATATAATATTTGTATTTAGCTGTTTTTAATATAATATTTGTATCTAGCTGTTTTAATATAATATTTGTATTTAGCTGTTTTTAATATAATATTTGTATTTAGCTGTTTTTAATATAATATTTGTATTTAGCTGTTTTTAATATAATATTTGTATCTAGCTGTTTTTAATATAATATTTGTATCTAGCTGTTTTTAATATAATATTTGTATTTAGCTGTTTTTAATATAATATTTGTATTTAGCTGTTTTTAATATAATATTTGTATTTAGCTGTTTTTAATATAATATTTGTATCTAGCTGTTTTTAATATAATATTTGTATCTAGCTGTTTTTAATATAATATTTGTATTTAGCTGTTTTTAATATAATATTTGTATTTAGCTGTTTTTAATATAATATTTGTATTTAGCTGTTTTTAATATACTATTTGTATTTAGCTGTTTTTAATATAATATTTGTATTTAGCTGTTTTTAATATAATATTTGTATTAAGCTGTTTTTAATATAATATTTGTATTTAGCTGTTTTTAATATAATATTTGTATCTAGCTGTTTTTAATATAATATTTGTATTTAGCTGTTTTTAATATAATATTTGTATTTAGCTGTTTTTAATATAATATTTGTATCTAGCTGTTTTTAATATAATATTTGTATTTAGCTGTTTTTAATATAATATTTGTATTTAGCTGTTTTTAATATAATATTTGTATTTAGCTGTTTTTAATATAATATTTGTACGTTTTTATTTCTTCGCTATAATATTCTCCGTTGTATTTCTAATGGACATTTTCGGTAACTTTAAGTTCCTCAAATCCCTATAAAAGTTGTAAATTAAGAATAACCTATATTTCCCCCCGCTCCTTCGTGTCAATACCTTTACGTTGAGCCATCTCCCAGCTCTGTACGACCTTGCAGCTCCCACAATGTTTCTCTCTAACCTCTTTAGGAATTAAATATATGGGTTTTATACTTATTAAACAATCGTTTAGTTAGGCTAAAGTTAATTACTAACAAATTATACGTCATTAAGTAAACAAAATTTTGCTTCACATTCTGACAACATTCGTTGGAAATGTTCGTGTATCGACGCACGGTGAAGTGCAAAGATTGCTAACGACACGTAGCGTTACGGCGGCGTATAAGAAGTGCGTTTCCCTCCTTATTGACAATTTCTCCGTCCCACTGTCAGGCACCCCGCTTTCTTCGCGTAATGGATGTGATTTTAACGACGTCTATGTGATGGATGGATACCGTCGCGCGAATCACGGCCTCTCACACGACTCCCTTCCTCCTTACACCCTCCAATAGACCGAGGAAACTGTTTTCAATACTTATTCACATTCACATTTGATTTGATTTATAAATTGAACACGGCTACCTCGCCCGCTTTCAATAAACCCTCCAGATTCAATCTATTTTCCTCGGCGTTTCTCTGATTCGGCGTGTCAAAGACGCTCCATTCAAGAACAAATTACATTATAACTCAGTCTGATGAGTTATTTTTCTTTAGGCGTGAAAAATAGGAAACACGTATCTACAATTCAAGAGCATATTATAATATTATGCAATTCTATAATGAGTACAGAAACGAGTTTTCTATAAAATAAAACAATATTTAGGTAGCTTTTTCTCTCTGTGTAAATATTACTGGGAAATCTGGAACAAGGCCTCCTTCCTCCAGTCTACGAGAGTATCATCTGTTCTACTTCCATTCATTCAAATTAATCTTCTCGCTGAGGAAAGAGCGATTAGGAATCGCCATATGAAGACATCCCTACATAGAAGCCTTCTCTACCACTAAGATCCTCCCTCGGTCATACTTTCATATCATTTATTTCTCCTATAAACATCCACGTTCACAGATATATAGTGGGTGTGTATTTATTCATCTAAAAGGAAAACATTTCTTAGATGGGGCAATAAACACGCTAGTCGAAATACCTTCTCACTAAGAGTACCAGATATGTGTCATTCTGCCTGCCTCGTGTTCCCTTCATCCTTTTCCCCTTTCCTCTTCTTTCGAGGGGAACGGCAACTCACCTTGAAAAAATAATGTACAAAGAGTAGGAGTAACTGCTCGTGTTGAGTGGAACTCGACATTGCACACTTGTGCCATATTCCTTTCTCAATCCTAGTGGCAGGTATGTGTCATGCTGCCTCCCTGGTGTTACCTTCATCCTTTCCCCCTTTCCTTTTCTTTCGAGGGGAACGGCAACTCACCTTGAAAAAATAATGTACAAAGAGTAGGAGTAACTGCACGTGTTGAGTGGAACTCGACATTGCACACTTTTGCCATATTCCTTTCTCAATCCTAGTGGCAGGTATGTGTCATGCTGCCTCCCTGGTGTTACCTTCATCCTTTCCCCCTTTCCTTTTCTTTCGAGGGGAACGGCAACTCACCTTGAAAAAATAATGTACAAAGAGTAGGAGTAACTGCACGTGTTGAGTGGAACTCGACATTGCACACTTTTGCTAATATCCTTTCTCAATCCTAGTGGCAGGTATGTGTCATGCTGCCTCCCTGGTGTTACCTTCATCCTTTCCCCCTTTCCTTTTCTTTCGAGGGGAACGGCAACTCACATTGAAAAAATAATGTACAAAGAGTAGGAGTAACTGCACGTGTTGAGTGGAACTCGACATTGCACACTTTTGCTATAATCCTTTCTCAATCCTAGTGGCAGGTATGTGTCATGCTGCCTCCCTGGTGTTACCTTCATCCTTTCCCCCTTTCCTTTTCTTTCGAGGGGAACGGCAACTCACATTGAAAAAATAATGTACAAAGAGTAGGAGTAACTGCACGTGTTGAGTGGAACTCGACATTGCACACTTTTGCTATAATCCTTTCTCAATCCTAGTGGCAGGTATGTGTCATGCTGCCTCCCTGGTGTTACCTTCATCCTTTCCCCCTTTCCTTTTCTTTCGAGGGGAACGGCAACTCACCTTGAAAAAATAATGTACAAAGAGTAGGAGTAACTGCTCGTGTTGAGTGGAACTCGAAATTGCACACTTTTGCTATAATCCTTTCTCAATCCTAGTGGCAGGGATGTGTCATGCTGCCTCCCTGGTGTTACCTTCATCCTTTTCCACCTTTCCTCTTCTTTCTGGAGGAACGGCAACTCACCTTGAAAAAATAATGTACAAAGAGTAGGAGTAACTGCACGTGTTGAGTGGAACTCGACATTGCACACTTTTGCCAGATTCCTTTCTCAATCCTAGTGGCAGGTATGTGTCATGCTGCCACCCTGGTGTTACCTTCATCCTTTTCCCCTTTCCTCTTCTTTCTGGAGGAACGGCAACTCACCTTGAAAAAATAATGTACAAAGAGTAGGAGTAACTGCTCGTGTTGAGTGGAACTCGACATTGCACACTTTTGCCATACTCATTTCTCAATCCTAGTGGCAGGTATGTGTCATGCTGCCTCCCTGGTGTTACCTTCATCCTTTTCCCCTTTCCTCTTCTTTCTGGAGGAACGGCAACTCACCTTGAAAAAATAATGTACAAAGAGTAGGAGTAACTGCTCGTGTTGAGTGGAACTCGACATTGCACACTTTTGCCATACTCATTTCTCAATCCTAGTGGCAGGTATGTGTCATGCTGCCTCCCTGGTGTTACCTTCATCCTTTTCCCCTTTCCTCTTCTTTATGGAGGAACAGCAACTCACCTTGAAAAAATAATGTACAAAGAGTAAGAGTAACTGCTCGTGTTGAGTGGAACTCGACATTGCACACTTTTGCCATACTCATTTCTCAATCCTAGTGGCAGGTATGTGTCATGCTGCCTCCCTGGTGTTACCTTCATCCTTTTCCCCTTTCCTCTTCTTTCTGGAGGAACGGCAACTCACCTTGAAAAAATAATGTACAAAGAGTAGGAGTAACTGCTCGTGTTGAGTGGAACTCGACATTGCACACTTTTGCCATACTCATTTCTCAATCCTAGTGGCAGGTATGTGTCATGCTGCCTCCCTGGTGTTACCTTCATCCTTTTCCCCTTTCCTCTTCTTTATGGAGGAACAGCAACTCACCTTGAAAAAATAATGTACAAAGAGTAGGAGTAACTGCTCGTGTTGAGTGGAACTCGACATTGCACACTTTTGCCATACTCATTTCTCAATCCTAGTGGCAGGTATGTGTCATGCTGCCTCCCTGGTGTTACCTTCATCCTTTTCCCCTTTCCTCTTCTTTCTGGAGGAACGGCAACTCACCTTGAAAAAATAATGTACAAAGAGTAGGAGTAACTGCTCGTGTTGAGTGGAACTCGACATTGCACACTTTTGCCATACTCATTTCTCAATCCTAGTGGCAGGTATGTGTCATGCTGCCTCCCTGGTGTTACCTTCATCCTTTTCCCCTTTCCTCTTCTTTATGGAGGAACGGCAACTCACCTTGAAAAAATAATGTACAAAGAGTAGGAGTAACTGCTCGTGTTGAGTGGAACTCGACATTGCACACTTTTGCCATATTCCTTTCTCAATCCTAGTGGCAGGTATGTGTCATGCTGCCTCCCTGGTGTTACCTTCATCCTTTTCCCCTTTCCTCTTCTTTCTGGAGGAACGGCAACTCACCTTGAAAAAATAATGTACAAAGAGTAGGAGTAACTGCTCGTGTTGAGTGGAACTCGACATTGCACACTTGTGCCATACTCATTTCTCAATCCTAGTGGCAGGTATGTGTCATGCTGCCTCCCTGGTGTTACCTTCATCCTTTTCCCCTTTCCTCTTCTTTATGGAGGAACAGCAACTCACCTTGAAAAAATAATGTACAAAGAGTGGGAGTAACTGCTCGTGTTGAGTGGAACTCGACATTGCACACTTTTGCCATACTCATTTCTCAATCCTAGTGGCAGACATGAGTCATGCTGCCTCCCTGGTGTTACCTTCATCCTTTTCCCCTTTCCTCTTCTTTATGGAGGAACAGCAACTCACCTTGAAAAAATAATGTACAAAGAGTAAGAGTAACTGCTCGTGTTGAGTGGAACTCGACATTGCACACTTTTGCCATACTCATTTCTCAATCCTAGTGGCAGACATGAGTCATGCTGCCTCCCTGGTGTTACCTTCATCCTTTTCCCCTTTCCTCTTCTTTATGGAGGAACAGCAACTCACCTTGAAAAAATAATGTACAAAGAGTAGGAGTAACTGCTCGTGTTGAGTGGAACTCGACATTGCACACTTTTGCCATACTCATTTCTCAATCCTAGTGGCAGACATGAGTCATGCTGCCTCCCTGGTGTTACCTTCATCCTTTTCCACCTTTCCTCTTCTTTCTGGAGGAACAGCAACTCACCTTGAAAAAATAATGTACAAAGAGTAGGAGTAACTGCTCGTGTTGAGTGGAACACGACATTGCACACTTTTGCCATATTCCTTTCTCAATCCTAGTGGCAGGTATGTGTCATGCTGCCTCCCTGGTGTTACCTTCATCCTTTTTCACCTTTCCTCTTCTTTCTGGAGGAACGGCAACTCACCTTGAAAAAATAATGTACAAAGAGTAGGAGTAACTGCTCGTGTTGAGTGGAACTCGACATTGCACACTTGTGCCATATTCCTTTCTCAATCCTAGTGGCAGGTATGTGTCATGCTGCCTCCCTGGTGTTACCTTCATCCTTTTCCACCTTTCCTCTTCTTTCTGGAGGAACGGCAACTCACCTTGAAAAAATAATGTACAAAGAGTAGGAGTAACTGCTCGTGTTGAGTGGAACTCGACATTGCACACTTGTGCCATATTCCTTTCTCAATCCTAGTGGCAGGTATGTATCATGCTGCCTCCCTGGTGTTACCTTCATCCTTTTCCACCTTTCCTCTTCTTTCTGGAGGAACGGCAACTCACCTTGAAAAAATAATGTACAAAGAGTAGGAGTAACTGCTCGTGTTGAGTGGAACTCGACATTGCACACTTGTGCCATATTCCTTTCTCAATCCTAGTGGCAGGTATGTGTCATGCTGCCTCCCTGGTGTTACCTTCATCCTTTTCCACCTTTCCTCTTCTTTCTGGAGGAACGGCAACTCACCTTGAAAAAATCATGTACAAAGAGTAGGAGTAACTGCTCGTGTTGAGTGGAACTCGACATTGCACACTTGTGCCATATTCCTTTCTCAATCCTAGTGGCAGGTATGTGTCATGCTGCCTCCCTGGTGTTACCTTCATCCTTTTCCACCTTTCCTCTTCTTTCTGGAGGAACGGCAACTCACCTTGAAAAAATAATGTACAAAGAGTAGGAGTAACTGCTCGTGTTGAGTGGAACTCGACATTGCACACTTGTGCCATATTCCTTTCTCAATCCTAGTGGCAGGTATGTGTCATGCTGCCTCCCTGGTGTTACCTTCATCCTTTTTTACCTTTCCTCTTCTTTCTGGAGGAACGGCAACTCACCTTGAAAAAATAATGTACAAAGAGTAGGAGTAACTGCTCGTGTTGAGTGGAACTCGACATTGCACACTTGTGCCATATTCCTTTCTCAATCCTAGTGGCAGGTATGTGTCATGCTGCCTCCCTGGTGTTACCTTCATCCTTTTCCACCTTTCCTCTTCTTTCTGGAGGAACGGCAACTCACCTTGAAAAAATAATGTACAAAGAGTAGGAGTAACTGCTCGTGTTGAGTGGAACTCGACATTGCACACTTGTGCCAGTATCCTTTCTCAATCCTAGTGGCAGGTATGTGTCATGCTGCCTCCCTGGTGTTACCTTCATCCTTTTTCACCTTTCCTCTTCTTTCTGGAGGAACGGCAACTCACCTTGAAAAAATAATGTACAAAGAGTAGGAGTAACTGCTCGTGTTGAGTGGAACTCGACATTGCACACTTGTGCCATATTCCTTTCTCAATCCTAGTGGCAGGTATGTGTCATGCTGCCTCCCTGGTGTTACCTTCATCCTTTTCCACCTTTCCTCTTCTTTCTGGAGGAACGGCAACTCACCTTGAAAAAATAATGTACAAAGAGTAGGAGTAACTGCTCGTGTTGAGTGGAACTCGACATTGCACACTTGTGCCATATTCCTTTCTCAATCCTAGTGGCAGGTATGTGTCATGCTGCCTCCCTGGTGTTACCTTCATCCTTTTTTACCTTTCCTCTTCTTTCTGGAGGAACGGCAACTCACCTTGAAAAAATAATATACAAAGAGTAGGAGTAACTGCTCGTGTTGAGTGGAACTCGACATTGCACTCTTGTGTCAGTATCCTTTCTCAATCCTAGTGGCAGGTATGTGTCATGCTGCCTCCCTGGTGTTACCTTCATCCTTTTCCACCTTTCCTCTTCTTTCTGGAGGAACGGCAACTCACCTTGAAAAAATAATGTACAAAGAGTAGGAGTAACTGCTCGTGTTGAGTGGAACTCGACATTGCACACTTTTGCCATACTCATTTCTCAATCCTAGTGGCAGACATGAGTCATGCTGCCTCCCTGGTGTTACCTTCATCCTTTTCCCCTTTCCTCTTCTTTATGGAGGAACAGCAACTCACCTTGAAAAAATAATGTACAAAGAGTAAGAGTAACTGCTCGTGTTGAGTGGAACTCGACATTGCACACTTTTGCCATACTCATTTCTCAATCCTAGTGGCAGACATGAGTCATGCTGCCTCCCTGGTGTTACCTTCATCCTTTTCCCCTTTCCTCTTCTTTATGGAGGAACAGCAACTCACCTTGAAAAAATAATGTACAAAGAGTAGGAGTAACTGCTCGTGTTGAGTGGAACTCGACATTGCACACTTTTGCCATACTCATTTCTCAATCCTAGTGGCAGACATGAGTCATGCTGCCTCCCTGGTGTTACCTTCATCCTTTTCCCCTTTCCTCTTCTTTATGGAGTAACAGCAACTCACCTTGAAAAAATAATGTACAAAGAGTAGGAGTAAGTGCTCGTGTTGAGTGGAACACGACATTGCACACTTTTGCCTTACTCATTTCTCAATCCTAGTGGCAGACATGAGTCATGCTGCCTCCCTGGTGTTACCTTCATCCTTTTCCACCTTTCCTCTTCTTTCTGGAGGAACAGCAACTCACCTTGAAAAAATAATGTACAAAGAGTAGGAGTAACTGCTCGTGTTGAGTGGAACACGACATTGCACACTTTTGCCATATTCCTTTCTCAATCCTAGTGGCAGGTATGTGTCATGCTGCCTCCCTGGTGTTACCTTCATCCTTTTTCACCTTTCCTCTTCTTTCTGGAGGAACGGCAACTCACCTTGAAAAAATAATGTACAAAGAGTAGGAGTAACTGCTCGTGTTGAGTGGAACTCGACATTGCACACTTGTGCCATATTCCTTTCTCAATCCTAGTGGCAGGTATGTGTCATGCTGCCTCCCTGGTGTTACCTTCATCCTTTTCCACCTTTCCTCTTCTTTCTGGAGGAACGGCAACTCACCTTGAAAAAATAATGTACAAAGAGTAGGAGTAACTGCTCGTGTTGAGTGGAACTCGACATTGCACACTTGTGCCATATTCCTTTCTCAATCCTAGTGGCAGGTATGTATCATGCTGCCTCCCTGGTGTTACCTTCAACCTTTTCCACCTTTCCTCTTCTTTCTGGAGGAACGGCAACTCACCTTGAAAAAATAATGTACAAAGAGTAGGAGTAACTGCTCGTGTTGAGTGGAACTCGACATTGCACACTTGTGCCATATTCCTTTCTCAATCCTAGTGGCAGGTATGTGTCATGCTGCCTCCCTGGTGTTACCTTCATCCTTTTCCACCTTTCCTCTTCTTTCTGGAGGAACGGCAACTCACCTTGAAAAAATCATGTACAAAGAGTAGGAGTAACTGCTCGTGTTGAGTGGAACTCGACATTGCACACTTGTGCCATATTCCTTTCTCAATCCTAGTGGCAGGTATGTGTCATGCTGCCTCCCTGGTGTTACCTTCATCCTTTTCCACCTTTCCTCTTCTTTCTGGAGGAACGGCAACTCACCTTGAAAAAATAATGTACAAAGAGTAGGAGTAACTGCTCGTGTTGAGTGGAACTCGACATTGCACACTTGTGCCATATTCCTTTCTCAATCCTAGTGGCAGGTATGTGTCATGCTGCCTCCCTGGTGTTACCTTCATCCTTTTTTACCTTTCCTCTTCTTTCTGGAGGAACGGCAACTCACCTTGAAAAAATAATGTACAAAGAGTAGGAGTAACTGCTCGTGTTGAGTGGAACTCGACATTGCACACTTGTGCCATATTCCTTTCTAAATCCTAGTGGCAGGTATGTGTCATGCTGCCTCCCTGGTGTTACCTTCATCCTTTTCCACCTTTCCTCTTCTTTCTGGAGGAACGGCAACTCACCTTGAAAAAATAATGTACAAAGAGTAGGAGTAACTGCTCGTGTTGAGTGGAACTCGTCATTGCACACTTGTGCCATATGCCTTTCTCAATCCTAGTGGCAGGTATGTGTCATGCTGCCTCCCTGGTGTTACCTTCATCCTTTTTCACCTTTCCTCGTCTTTCTGGAGGAACGGCAACTCACCTTGAAAAAATAATGTACAAAGAGTAGGAGTAACTGCTCGTGTTGGGTGGAACTCGACATTGCACACTTGTGCCATATGCCTTTCTCAATCCTAGTGGCAGGTATGTGTCATGCTGCCTCCCTGGTGTTACCTTCATCCTTTTTCACCTTTCCTCTTCTTTCTGGAGGAACGGCAACTCACCTTGAAAAAATAATGTACAAAGAGTAGGAGTAACTGCTCGTGTTGAGTGGAACTCGACATTGCACACTTGTGCCATATTCCTTTCTCAATCCTAGTGGCAGGTATGTGTCATGCTGCCTCCCTGGTGTTACCTTCATCCTTTTCCACCTTTCCTCTTCTTTCTGGAGGAACGGCAACTCACCTTGAAAAAATAATGTACAAAGAGTAGGAGTAACTGCTCGTGTTGAGTGGAACTCGACATTGCACACTTGTGCCATATTCCTTTCTCAATCCTAGTGGCAGGTATGTGTCATGCTGCCTCCCTGGTGTTACCTTCATCCTTTTTTACCTTTCCTCTTCTTTCTGGAGGAACGGCAACTCACCTTGAAAAAATAATATACAAAGAGTAGGAGTAACTGCTCGTGTTGAGTGGAACTCGACATTGCACTCTTGTGTCAGTATCCTTTCTCAATCCTAGTGGCAGGTATGTGTCATGCTGCCTCCCTGGTGTTACCTTCATCCTTTTCCACCTTTCCTCTTCTTTCTGGAGGAACGGCAACTCACCTTGAAAAAATAATGTACAAAGAGTAGGAGTAACTGCTCGTGTTGAGTGGAACTCGACATTGCACACTTGTGCCATATTCCTTTCTCAATCCTAGTGGCAGGTATGTGTCATGCTGCCTCCCTGGTGTTACCTTCATCCTTTTCCACCTTTCCTCTTCTTTCTGGAGGAACGGCAACTCACCTTGAAAAAATAATGTACAAAGAGTAGGAGTAACTGCTCGTGTTGAGTGGAACTCGACATTGCACACTTGTGCCATATGCCTTTCTCAATCCTAGTGGCAGGTATGTGTCATGCTGCCTCCCTGGTGTTACCTTCATCCTTTTTCACCTTTCCTCTTCTTTCTGGAGGAACGGCAACTCACCTTGAAAAAATAATGTACAAAGAGTAGGAGTAACTGCTCGTGTTGAGTGGAACTCGACATTGCACACTTGTGCCATATTCCTTTCTCAATCCTAGTGGCAGGTATGTGTCATGCTGCCTCCCTGGTGTTACCTTCATCCTTTTCCACCTTTCCTCTTCTTTCTGGAGGAACGGCAACTCACCTTGAAAAAATAATGTACAAAGAGTAGGAGTAACTGCTCGTGTTGAGTGGAACTCGACATTGCACACTTGTGCCATATTCCTTTCTCAATCCTAGTGGCAGGTATGTGTCATGCTGCCTCCCTGGTGTTACCTTCATCCTTTTCCACCTTTTCTCTTCTTTCTGGAGGAACGGCAACTCACCTTGAAAAAATAATGTACAAAGAGTAGGAGTAACTGCTCGTGTTGAGTGGAACTCGACATTGCACACTTGTGCCATATGCCTTTCTCAATCCTAGTGGCAGGTATGTGTCATGCTGCCTCCCTGGTGTTACCTTCATCCTTTTTCACCTTTCCTCTTCTTTCTGGAGGAACGGCAACTCACCTTGAAAAAATAATGTACAAAGAGTAGGAGTAACTGCTCGTGTTGAGTGGAACTCGACATTGCACACTTGTGCCATATTCCTTTCTCAATCCTAGTGGCAGGTATGTGTCATGCTGCCTCCCTGGTGTTACCTTCATCCTTTTCCACCTTTCCTCTTCTTTCTGGAGGAACGGCAACTCACCTTGAAAAAATAATGTACAAAGAGTAGGAGTAACTGCTCTTGTTGCGTGGAACTCGACATTGCACACTTGTGCCATATTCCTTTCTCAATCCTAGTGGCAGGTATGTGTCATGCTGCCTCCCTGGTGTTACCTTCATCCTTTTCCACCTTTCCTCTTCTTTCTGGAGGAACGGCAACTCACCTTGAAAAAATAATGTACAAAGAGTAGGAGTAACTGCTCGTGTTGAGTGGAACTCGACATTGCACACTTGTGCCATATTCCTTTCTCAATCCTAGTGGCAGGTATGTGTCATGCTGCCTCCCTGGTGTTACCTTCAACCTTTTCCACCTTTCCTCTTCTTTCTGGAGGAACGGCAACTCACCTTGAAAAAATAATGTACAAAGAGTAGGAGTAACTGCTCGTGTTGAGTGGAACTCGACATTGCACACTTGTGCCATATTCCTGTCTCAATCCTAGTGGCAGGTATGTGTCATGCTGCCTCCCTGGTGTTACCTTCATCCTTTTTTACCTTTCCTCTTCTTTCTGGAGGAACGGCAACTCACCTTGAAAAAATAATGTACAAAGAGTAGGAGTAACTGCTCGTGTTGAGTGGAACTCGACATTGCACACTTGTGCCATATTCCTTTCTCAATCCTAGTGGCAGGTATGTGTCATGCTGCCTCCCTGGTGTTACCTTCATCCTTTTCCACCTTTCCTCTCCTTTCTGGAGGAACGGCAACTCACCTTGAAAAAATAATGTACAAAGAGTAGGAGTAACTGCTCGTGTTGAGTGGAACTCGACATTGCACACTTGTGCCATATGCCTTTCTCAATCCTAGTGGCAGGTATGTGTCATGCTGCCTCCCTGGTGTTACCTTCATCCTTTTTCACCTTTCCTCTTCTTTCTGGAGGAACGGCAACTCACCTTGAAAAAATAATGTACAAAGAGTAGGAGTAACTGCTCGTGTTGAGTGGAACTCGACATTGCACACTTGTGCCATATTCCTTTCTCAATCCTAGTGGCAGGTATGTGTCATGCTGCCTCCCTGGTGTTACCTTCATCCTTTTTCACCTTTCCTCTTCTTTCTGGAGGAACGGCAACTCACCTTGAAAAAATAATGTACAAAGAGTAGGAGTAACTGCTCGTGTTGAGTGGAACTCGACATTGCACACTTGTGCCATATTCCTTTCTCAATCCTAGTGGCAGGTATGTGTCATGCTGCCTCCCTGGTGTTACCTTCATCCTTTTCCACCTTTCCTCTTCTTTCTGGAGGAACGGCAACTCACCTTGAAAAAATAATGTACAAAGAGTAGGAGTAACTGCTCGTGTTGAGTGGAACTCGACATTGCACACTTGTGCCATATTCCTTTCTCAATCCTAGTGGCAGGTATGTGTCATGCTGCCTCCCTGGTGTTACCTTCATCCTTTTTTACCTTTCCTCTTCTTTCTGGAGGAACGGCAACTCACCTTGAAAAAATAATATACAAAGAGTAGGAGTAACTGCTCGTGTTGAGTGGAACTCGACATTGCACTCTTGTGTCAGTATCCTTTCTCAATCCTAGTGGCAGGTATGTGTCATGCTGCCTCCCTGGTGTTACCTTCATCCTTTTCCACCTTTCCTCTTCTTTCTGGAGGAACGGCAACTCACCTTGAAAAAATAATGTACAAAGAGTAGGAGTAACTGCTCGTGTTGAGTGGAACTCGACATTGCACACTTGTGCCATATTCCTTTCTCAATCCTAGTGGCAGGTATGTGTCATGCTGCCTCCCTGGTGTTACCTTCATCCTTTTCCACCTTTCCTCTTCTTTCTGGAGGAACGGCAACTCACCTTGAAAAAATAATGTACAAAGAGTAGGAGTAACTGCTCGTGTTGAGTGGAACTCGACATTGCACACTTGTGCCATATGCCTTTCTCAATCCTAGTGGCAGGTATGTGTCATGCTGCCTCCCTGGTGTTACCTTCATCCTTTTTCACCTTTCCTCTTCTTTCTGGAGGAACGGCAACTCACCTTGAAAAAATAATGTACAAAGAGTAGGAGTAACTGCTCGTGTTGAGTGGAACTCGACATTGCATACTTGTGCCATATTCCTTTCTCAATCCTAGTGGCAGGTATGTGTCATGCTGCCTCCCTGGTGTTACCTTCATCCTTTTCCACCTTTCCTCTTCTTTCTGGAGGAACGGCAACTCACCTTGAAAAAATAATGTACAAAGAGTAGGAGTAACTGCTCGTGTTGAGTGGAACTCGACATTGCACACTTGTGCCATATTCCTTTCTCAATCCTAGTGGCAGGTATGTGTCATGCTGCCTCCCTGGTGTTACCTTCATCCTTTTCCACCTTTCCTCTTCTTTCTGGAGGAACGGCAACTCACCTTGAAAAAATAATGTACAAAGAGTAGGAGTAACTGCTCGTGTTGAGTGGAACTCGACATTGCACACTTGTGCCATATGCCTTTCTCAATCCTAGTGGCAGGTATGTGTCATGCTGCCTCCCTGGTATTACCTTCATCCTTTTTCACCTTTCCTCTTCTTTCTGGAGGAACGGCAACTCACCTTGAAAAAATAATGTACAAAGAGTAGGAGTAACTGCTCGTGTTGAGTGGAACTCGACATTGCACACTTGTGCCATATTCCTTTCTCAATCCTAGTGGCAGGTATGTGTCATGCTGCCTCCCTGGTGTTACCTTCATCCTTTTCCACCTTTCCTCTTCTTTCTGGAGGAACGGCAACTCACCTTGAAAAAATAATGTACAAAGAGTAGGAGTAACTGCTCTTGTTGCGTGGAACTCGACATTGCACACTTGTGCCATATTCCTTTCTCAATCCTAGTGGCAGGTATGTGTCATGCTGCCTCCCTGGTGTTACCTTCATCCTTTTCCACCTTTCCTCTTCTTTCTGGAGGAACGGCAACTCACCTTGAAAAAATAATGTACAAAGAGTAGGAGTAACTGCTCGTGTTGAGTGGAACTCGACATTGCACACTTGTGCCATATTCCTTTCTCAATCCTAGTGGCAGGTATGTGTCATGCTGCCTCCCTGGTGTTACCTTCAACCTTTTCCACCTTTCCTCTTCTTTCTGGAGGAACGGCAACTCACCTTGAAAAAATAATGTACAAAGAGTAGGAGTAACTGCTCGTGTTGAGTGGAACTCGACATTGCACACTTGTGCCAGTATCCTTTCTCAATCCTAGTGGCAGGTATGTGTCATGCTGCCTCCCTGGTGTTACCTTCATCCTTTTCCACCTTTTCTCTTTTTTCTGGAGGAACGGCAACTCACCTTGAAAAAATAATGTACAAAGAGTAGGAGTAACTGCTCGTGTTGAGTGGAACTCGACATTGCACACTTGTGCCATATGCCTTTCTCAATCCTACTGGCAGGTATGTGTCATGCTGCCTCCCTGGTGTTACCTTCATTATTTTTCACCTTTCCTCTTCTTTCTGGAGGAACGGCAACTCACCTTGAAAAAATAATGTACAAAGAGTAGGAGTAACTGCTTGTGTTGAGTGGAACTCGACATTGCACACTTGTGCCATATTCCTTTCTCAATCCTAGTGGCAGGTATGTGTCATGCTGCCTCCCTGGTGTTACCTTCATCCTTTTCCCCTTTCCTCTTCTTTCTGGAGGAACGGCAACTCACCTTGAAAAAATAATGTACAAAGAGTAGGAGTAACTGCTCGTGTTGAGTGGAACTCGACATTGCACACTTGTGCCATATTCCTTTCTCAATCCTAGTGGCAGGTATGTGTCATGCTGCCTCCCTGGTGTTACCTTCATCCTTTTCCACCTTTCCTCTTCTTTCTGGAGGAACGGCAACTCACCTTGAAAAAATAATGTACAAAGAGTAGGAGTAACTGCTCGTGTTGAGTGGAACTCGACATTGCACACTTGTGCCATATTCCTTTCTCACTCCTAGTGGCAGGTATGTGTCATGCTGCCTCCCTGGTGTTACCTTCAACCTTTTCCACCTTTCCTCTTCTTTCTGGAGGAACGGCAACTCACCTTGAAAAAATAATGTACAAAGAGTAGGAGTAACTGCTCCTGTTGAGTGGAACTCGACATTGCACTCTTGTGCCAGTATCCTTTCTCAATCCTAGTGGCAGGTATGTGTCATGCTGCCTCCCTGGTGTTACCTTCATCCTTTTCCACCTTTCCTCTTCTTTCTGGAGGAACGGCAACTCACCTTGAAAAAATAATGTACAAAGAGTAGGAGTAACTGCTCGTGTTGAGTGGAACTCGACATTGCACACTTGTGCCAGTATCCTTTCTCAATCCTAGTGGCAGGTATGTGTCATGCTGCCTCCCTGGTGTTACCTTCATCCTTTTCCACCTTTCCTCTTCTTTCTGGAGGAACGGCAACTCACCTTGAAAAAATAATGTACAAAGAGTAGGAGTAACTGCTTGTGTTGAGTGGAACTCGACATTGCACACTTGTGACATATTCCTTTCTCAATCTTAGTGGCAGGTATGTGTCATGCTGCCTCCCTGGTGTTACCTTCATCCTTTTCCACCTTTCCTCTTCTTTCTGGAGGAACGGCAACTCACCTTGAAAAAATAATGTACAAAGAGTAGGAGTAACTGCTCGTGTTGAGTGGAACTCGACATTGCACACTTGTGCCATATTCCTTTCTCAATCCTAGTGGCAGGTATGTGTCATGCTGCCTCCCTGGTGTTACCTTCATCCTTTTCCACCTTTCCTCTTCTTTCTGGAGGAACGGCAACTCACCTTGAAAAAATAATGTACAAAGAGTAGGAGTAACTGCTCGTGTTGAGTGGAACTCGACATTGCACACTTGTGCCATATTCCTTTCTCAATCCTAGTGGCAGGTATGTGTCATGCTGCCTCCCTGGTGTTACCTTCATCCTTTTCCACCTTTCCTCTTCTTTCTGGAGGAATGGCAACTCACCTTGAAAAAATAATGTACAAAGAGTAGGAGTAACTGCTCATGTTGGGTGGAACTCGACATTGCACACTTGTGCCAGTATCCTTTCTCAATCCTAGTGGCAGGTATGTGTCATGCTGCCTCCCTGGTGTTACCTTCATCCTTTTCCACCTTTCCTCTTCTTTCTGGAGGAATGGCAACTCACCTTGAAAAAATAATGTACAAAGAGTAGGAGTAACTGCTCGTGTTGAGTGGAACTCGACATTGCACACTTGTGCCAGTATCCTTTCTCAATCCTAGTGGCAGGTATGTGTCATGCTGCCTCCCTGGTGTTACCTTCATCCTTTTCCACCTTTCCTCTTCTTTCTGGAGGAACAGCAACTCACCTTGAAAAAATAATGTACAAAGAGTAGGAGTAACTGCTCGTGTTGAGTGGAACTCGACATTGCACACTTGTGCCATATTCCTTTCTCAATCCTAGTGGCAGGTATGTGCCATGCTGCCTCCCTGGTGTTACCTTCATCCTTTTCCACCTTTCCTCTTCTTTCTGGAGGAATGGCAACTCACCTTGAAAAAATAATGTACAAAGAGTAGGAGTAACTGCTCGTGTTGAGTGGAACTCGACATTGCACACTTGTGCCAGTATCCTTTCTCAATCCTAGTGGCAGGTATGTGTCATGCTGCCTCCCTGGTGTTACCTTCATCCTTTTCCACCTTTCCTCTTCTTTCTGGAGGAATGGCAACTCACCTTGAAAAAATAATGTACAAAGAGTAGGAGTAACTGCTCGTGTTGAGTGGAACTCGACATTGCACACTTGTGCCAGTATCCTTTCTCAATCCTAGTGGCAGGTATGTGTCATGCTGCCTCCCTGGTGTTACCTTCATCCTTTTCCACCTTTCCTCTTCTTTCTGGAGGAACGGCAACTCACCTTGAAAAAATAATGTACAAAGAGTAGGAGTAACTGCTCGTGTTGAGTGGAACTCGACATTGCACACTTGTGCCATATTCCTTTCTCAATCCTAGTGGCAGGTATGTGTCATGCTGCCTCCCTGGTGTTACCTTCATCCTTTTCCACCTTTCCTCTTCTTTCTGGAGGAACGGCAACTCACCTTGAAAAAATAATGTACAAAGAGTAGGAGTAACTGCTCGTGTTGAGTGGAACTCGACATTGCACACTTGTGCCATATTCCTTTCTCAATCCTAGTGGCAAGTATGTGTCATGCTGCCTCCCTGGTGTTACCTTCATCCTTTTCCACCTTTCCTCTTCTTTCTGGAGGAACGGCAACTCACCTTGAAAAAATAATGTACAAAGAGTAGGAGTAACTGCTCGTGTTGAGTGGAACTCGACATTGCACACTTGTGCCATATTCCTTTCTCAATCCTAGTGGCAGGTATGTGTCATGCTGCCTCCCTGGTGTTACCTTCATCCTTTTCCACCTTTCCTCTTCTTTCTGGAGGAACGGCAACTCACCTTGAAAAAATAATGTACAAAGAGTAGGAGTAACTGCTCGTGTTGAGTGGAACTCGACATTGCACACTTGTGCCATGTTCCTTTCTCAATCCTAGTGGCAGGTATGTGTCATGCTGCCTCCCTGGTGTTACTTTCATCCTTTTCCAACTTTCCTCTTCTTTCTGGAGGAACAGCAACTCACCTTGAAAAAATAATGTACAAAGAGTAGGAGTAACTGCTCGTGTTGAGTGGAACTCGACATTGCACACTTGTGCCATATTCCTTTCTCAATCCTAGTGGCAGGTATGTGTCATGCTGCCTCCCTGGTGTTACCTTCATCCTTTTCCACCTTTCCTCTTCTTTCTGGAGGAACGGCATTTCACCTTGAAAAAATAATGTACAAAGAGTAGGAGTAACTGCTCGTGTTGAGTGGAACTCGACATTGCACACTTGTGCCATATTCCTTTCTCAATCCTAGTGGCAGGTATGTGTCATGCTGCCTCCCTGGTGTTACCTTCATCCTTTTCCACCTTTCCTCTTCTTACTGGAGGAACGGCAACTCACCTTGAAAAAATAATGTACAACGAGTAGGAGTAACTGCTCGTGTTGAGTGGAACTCGACATTGCACACTTGTGCCATATTCCTTTCTCAATCCTAGTGGCAGGTATGTGTCATGCTGCCTCCCTGGTGTTACCTTCATCCTTTTTTACCTTTCCTCTTCTTTCTGGAGGAACGGCAACTCACCTTGAAAAAATAATGTACAAAGAGTAGGAGTAACTGCTCGTGTTGAGTGGAACTCGACATTGCACACTTGTGCCATATTCCTTTCTCAATCCCAGTGCAGGTATGTGTCATGCTGCCTCCCTGGTGTTACCTTCATCCTTTTCCACCTTTTCTCTTTTTTCTGGAGGAACGGCAACTCACCTTGAAAAAATAATGTACAAAGAGTAGGAGTAACTGCTCGTGTTGAGTGGAACTCGACATTGCACACTTGTGCCATATTCCTTTCTCAATCCTAGTGGCAGGTATGTGTCATGCTGCCTCCCTGGTGTTACCTTCATCCTTTTCCACCTTTCCTCTTCTTTCTGGAGGAACGGCAACTCACCTTGAAAAAATAATGTACAAAGAGTAGGAGTAACTGCTCGTGTTGAGTGGAACTCGACATTGCACACTTGTGCCATATTCCTTTCTCAATCCTAGTGGCAGGTATGTGTCATGCTGCCTCCCTGGTGTTACCTTCATCCTTTTTCACCTTTCCTCTTCTTTCTGGAGGAACGGCAACTCACCTTGAAAAAATAATGTACAAAGAGTAGGAGTAACTGCTCGTGTTGAGTGGAACTCGACATTGCACACTTGTGCCATATTCCTTTCTCAATCCTAGTGGCAGGTATGTGTCATGCTGCCTCCCTGGTGTTACCTTCATCCTTTTCCACCTTTCCTCTTCTTTCTGGAGGAACGGCAACTCACCTTGAAAAAATAATGTACAAAGAGTAGGAGTAACTGCTCGTGTTGAGTGGAACTCGACATTGCACACTTGTGCCATATTCCTTTCTCAATCCTAGTGGCAGGTATGTGTCATGCTGCCTCCCTGGTGTTACCTTCATCCTTTTCCCCTTTCCTCTTCTTTCTGGAGGAACGGCAACTCACCTTGAAAAAATAATGTACAAAGAGTAGGAGTAACTGCTCGTGTTGAGTGGAACTCGACATTGCACAATTGTGCCATATTCCTTTCTCAATCCTAGTGGCAGGTATGTGTCATGCTGCCTCCCTGGTGTTACCTTCATCCTTTTCCACCTTTCCTCTTCTTTCTGGAGGAACGGCAACTCACCTTGAAAAAATAATGTACAAAGAGTAGGAGTAACTGCTCGTGTTGAGTGGAACTCGACATTGCACACTTGTGCCAGAATAAACCTTTACTAAACCTTTATGTAGGTTTAGTATATAACTAACTAACAACTTTACCCACTTTATTTTCAGACGCGTTTTGATGAGACGTAGCCATCCTTAGTTTAGTTCACAAACACAACTGCAACTATCATTTTAATCCACGCAACATTTAGGTCAGTGTATTTCCCTTAGGGAGGTATGTAATCAGCATACCTATAGAATTAGCAATCTTCTGGCCCCGCGATTTGGAAGGAATCTCCGAGCTCTTCTCAGTTCCCTCCTGTCCTTAAAAAACTACCGTCATAAATAAAAGATTTCAGGCGTTATTTCTGTCACTTGAATAAATAAAATTTAGTAATTAGTTTTATTAATTTTTAGGCTACACACACACACACACTTACGCGCGATCATGTGTATGTGTGTGTGGAGCTTAAAAATAAAAAATTTGAATTAATAAAAGTTAATAAATAAGTCTTGTATTTGTATATCTTTAGTTGTTATATTCACTTGATTTATATATATAATATATATATATATATATATATATATATATATATATATATATATATATATATATATTAAAACAACACAGGTTATTCAAATACAAGAATATTTATTACTTCATATCCAAAGCTTTTCGTTGGCAAACAGTACCAACATCATCAGGAATGAAAATTACAATCAATGTATTTTATATATATATATATATATATATATATATATATATATATATATATACATATATACGTTAAATGCTTGTTTTAATTAAATATAAGAAACTCTCAAGAGAGGGTTTAATAATGGCTAAAATTGCCAATACTTGTACAGCTCGTCTTCGTCCGCTGAGAAGCAACAATCCAATTTACATAATTATCTACCATCAGATGTGCCACCAGGCTATATATATTTTCCTCGACATTTTGTAATTTATTTTTAATCGATTCAATTCGTTTCAGTATCGATACTCGACCTCTGGGTGTAGTGTTTTTTTTCTTGATCGACTTCATCAATAGCGTGTATTCGTAAGAACGGCAAGCCCTGTTAAGTTGATTATGATAATGAATAATAATTGTATCACGCCACTAAGCCTGTGACTACGTTCGCTATCTTCACAGTGATGAATGTATCGCATGACTAAGGCTTAACCTGTGACTACGTTCGCTATCTCCACAGTGATGAATGTATCACATGACTAAGGCTTGACCTGTGACTACGTTCGCTATCTTCACAGTGACGATTGTATCACATGACTAAGGCTTAACCTGTGACTACGTTCGCTATCTTCACAGTGATGATTGTATCACATGACTAAGGCTTAACCTAGTACTACGTTCGCTATCTCCACAGTGATAAATGTATAGCATGACTAAGGCTTAACCTGTGACTACGTTCGCTATCTCCACAGTGATGAATGTATCACATGACTAAGGCTTGACCTGTGACTACGTTCGCTATCTCCACAGTGATGAATGTATCACATGACTAAGGCTTAACCTGTGACTACGTTCGCTATCTTCACAGTGATGATTGTATCACATGACTAAGGCTTAACCTAGTACTACGTTCGCTATCTCCACAGTGATAAATGTATCACATGACTAAGGCTTAACCTAGTACTACGTTCGCTATCTCCACAGTGATGAATGTATCGTATGACGAAGGCTTAACCTGTGACTACGTTCGCTATCTCCACAGTGATGAATGTATCACATGACTAAGGCTTGACCTGTGACTACGTTCGCTATCTTCACAGTGACGATTGTATCACATGACTAAGGCTTAACCTGTGACTACGTTCGCTATCTTCACAGTGATGATTGTATCACATGACTAAGGCTTAACCTAGTACTACGTTCGCTATCTCCACAGTGATAAATGTATAGCATGACTAAGGCTTAACCTGTGACTACGTTCGCTATCTCCACAGTGATGAATGTATCGCATGACTAAGGCTTAACCTGTGACTACGTTCGCTATCTCCACAGTGATGAAAGTATCGCGTGAATAAGGCATGACCTGTGGCTACGTTCGCTATCACCACAGTGATGATTGTATCACATGACTAAGGCTTAACCTGTGACTACGTTCGCTATCTTCACAGTGATGATTGTATCACATGACTAAGGCTTAACCTAGTACTACGTTCGTTATCTCCACAGTGATGAATGTTTCGCATGACCTGTGACTACGTTCGCTATCTTCACAGTGATGATTGTATCACATGACTATGGCTTAACCTGTGACAACGTTCGGTATCTCCACAGTGATGAATGTTTCGCATGACCTGTGGCTACGTTCGCTATCTCCACAGTGACGATTGTATCGCATGACTAAGCCTCAACCTGTGACTACGTTCGCTATCTTCACAGTGATTATTGTATCGCGTGACTAAGGCTTAATCTGTGACTACGTTCGCTATCTCCACAGTGATGATTGTTTTATGTGACTAAGCCTCAACCTCTGACTACATTCGCTATCTTCACAGTGATGATTGTATCGCATGACTAAGGCTTAACCTGTACTACGTACGCTTTCTTCACAGTGATGATTGTTTCACATGACTAAGCTTCAACTTGTGACTACGTACGCTATCTTCACAGTGATGATTGTATCGCATGACTAAGGCATAACCTGTGACTACGTACGCTATCTTCATAGTGATGATTGTATCATGTGACTAAGTCTCAACCTGTGACTACGTTCTCTATTTTCACAGTTATGATTGTATCGTTTGACTAAGGCTTAACCTGTGACTACGTACGCTATCTTCACAGTGATGAATGAATCTCATGACTAAGCCTCAACCTGTGACTACGTTCTCTATCTTCACAATTATGATTGTATCGCATAACTAAGGCTTAACCTGTGACTACGTACGCATTCTTCACAGTGATTATTGTATCGCATGACTAAGGCTTAACCTGTGACTACGTTCTCTATCTTCACAGTTATGATTGTATCGTTTGACTAAGGCTTAACCTGTGACTACGCACGCTATCTTCACACTGATGAATGTATCGCATGACTAAGCCTCAACCTGTGACTACGTTCTCCATCTTCACAGTGAATATTGTATCGCATGACTAAGGCTTAACCTGTGACTACGTACGCTATCTTCACAGTGATGAATGTATCACATGACTAAGCCTCAACCTGTGACTACGTTCTCTATCTTCACAGATATGATTGTATCTTTTGACTAAGGCTTAACCTGTGACTACGTACGCTATCTTCACACTGATGAATGTATCATGTGACTAAAGCTTAACCTGTGATAACGTTCGGTATCTTCACAGTGATGAATGTATCGTTTGACTAAGGGTTAACCTGTGACTACGTACGCTATCTTCACAGTGATGATTGTATCACATGAGTAAGACTTAACCTGTGACTACGCACGCTATCTCCACAGTGATGATTGTATCGTTTGACTAAGGCTTAACCTGTGACTACGTTCGCTATCTTCACAGTGATGATTGTATCGCATGACCTGTCACTACGTTCGCTATCTTCACAGTGATGAATGTATCGTTTGACTAAGTGTTAACCTGTGACTACGTACGCTATCTTCACAGTGATGATTGTATCACATGAGTAAGACTTAACCTGTGACTACACACGCTATCTCTACAGTGATGATTGTATCGTTTGACTAAGGTTTACTTGTGACTACGTTCGCTATCTCCACAGTGATGATTGTATCGTTTGACTAAGGCTTAACCTGTGAATACCTACGCCATCTACACAGTGGTGATTGTATCGCATGACTAAGGCTTAACCTGTGACTATGTTCGCTATCTCCACAGTGATGATTGTATCATGCGACTAAGGCTTAACCTGTGATTATGTTCGGTATCTTCACAGTGATGATTGTATCATGTGACTAAGGCTTAACCTGTGACTACGTACGCTATCTTCACAGCGATGAATGTATCGTATGACTAAGGCCTTACCTGTGACTACGTTCGCTATCTTCACAGTGATGATTGTATCACATGACTAAGGCTTAACCTGTGACTACGTACGCTATCTTCACAGTGATGAATGTATCGCATGACTGAGCCTCAACCTGTTACTACGTTCGCTATCTCCACAGTGATGATTGTATCATGTGACTAAGGCTTAACCTGTGACAACGTTCGGTATCTCCACAGTGATGAATGTATCGCATGACCTGTGACTACTTCCGCTATCTTCACAGTGATGATTGTATCGTTTGACTAAGGCTTAACCTGTGACTACGTTCGCTATCTCCACATTGACGATTGTATCATGTGACTAAGGCTTAACCTGTGATAACGTTCGGTATCTTCAGAATTATGATTGTATCGTATGACTAAGGCCTTACCTGTGACTACGTTCGCTATCTTCACAGTGATGATTGTATCACATGATTAAGGTTTAACCTGTGACTACGTACGCTATCTTCACACTGATGAATGTATCGCATGACTGAGCCTCAACCTGTGACTACGTTCGCAATCTCCACAGTGATGATCGTATCATGTGACTAAGTCTTAACCTGTGACAACGTTCGGTATCTCCACAGTGATGAATGTATCGCATGACCTGTGACTACTTCCGCTATCTCCACAGTGATGATTGTATCATGTGACAAAGTATTAACCTGTGACTACGTTCGCTATCTCCACAGTGATGATTGTATCATGTGACTAAGGCTTAACCTGTGACTACGGACGCTATCTTCACAGTGATGAATGTATCGCATGACTAAGCCTCAACCTGTGACTACGTTCGCAATCTCCACAGTGATGATCGTATCATGTGACTAAGTCTTAACCTGTGACAACGTTCGGTATCTCCACAGTGATGAATGTATCGCATGACCTGTGACTACTTCCGCTATCTTCACAGTGATGATTGTATCGTTTGACTAAGGCTTAACCTGTGACTACGTTCGCTATCTTCACAGTGATGATTGTATCACATGACTAAGGCTTGACCTGTGACTACGCACGCTATCTCCACAGTGATGATTGTATCATGTGACTAAGGCTTAACCTGAGACAACGTTCGGTATCTCCACAGTGATGAATGTATCGCATGACCTGTGACTACGTTCGCTATATTCACAGTGATGATTGTATCGTTTGACTAAGGACTTACCTGTGACTACGTTCGCTATCTTCACAGTGATGATTGTATCACATGACTAAAGCTTGACCTGTGACCACTTCCGCTATCTTCACAGTGATGATTGTATCGTTCGACTAAGGGTTATCCTGTGACTACGTACGCTATCTTCACAGTGATGAATGTATCGTATGACTAAGGACTTACCTGTGACTACGTTCGCTATCTCCACAGTGATGATTGTATCATGTGACTAAGTCTTAACCTGTGACAACGTTCGGTATCTCCACAGTGATGAATGTATCGCATGACCTGTGACTACTTCCGCTATCTCCACAGTGATGATTGTATCATGTGACAAAGTATTAACCTGTGACTACGTTCGCTATCTCCACAGTGATGATTGTATCATGTGACTAAGGCTTAACCTGTGACTACGGACGCTATCGTCACAGTGATGAATGTATCACATGACTAAGCCTCAACCTGTGACTACGTTCACAATCTCCACAGTGATGATCGTATCATGTGACTAAGTCTTAACCTGTGACTACGTTCACAATCTCCAAAGTGATGATCGTATCATGTGACTAAGGCTTAACCTGTGACTACGGACGCTATCTTCACAGTGATGAATGTATCGCATGACTAAGCCTCAACCTGTGACTACGTTCGCAATCTCCACAGTGATGATCGTATCATGTGACTAAGTCTTAACCTGTGACAACGTTCGGTATCTCCACAGTGATGAATGTATCGCATGACCTGTGACTACTTCCGCTATCTTCACAGTGATGATTGTATCGTTTGACTAAGGGTTAACCTGTGACTACGTACGCTATCTTCACAGTGATGAATGTATCGCATGACTAAGGACTTACCTGTGACTACGTTCGCTATCTTCACAGTGATGATTGTATCACATGACTAAGGCTTGACCTGTGACTACTTCCGCTATCTTCACAGTGATGATTGTATCGTTTGACTAAGGGTTAACCTGTGGCTACGTACGCTATCTTCACAGTGATGAATGTATCGTATGACTAAGGACTTACCTGTGACTACGTTCCCTATCTCCACAGTGATGATTGTATCATGTGACTAAGGCTTAACCTGTGACTACGCACGCTATCTTCACACTGATGAATGTATCGCATGACTAAGCCTCAACCTGTGACTACGTTCTCCATCTTCACAGTGAATATTGTATCGCATGACTAAGGCTTAACCTGTGACTACGTACGCTATCTTCACAGTGATGAATGTATCACATGACTAAGCCTCAACCGGTGACTACGTTCTCTATCTTCACAGATATGATTGTATCTTTGGCTAAGGCTTAACCTGTGACTACGTACGCTATCTTCACACTGATGAATGTATCATGTGACTAAAGCTTAACCTGTGATAACGTTCGGTATCTTCACAGTGATGAATGTGTCGTTTGACTAAGGGTTAACCTGTGACTACGTACGCTATCTTCACAGTGATGATTGTATCACATGAGTAAGACTTAACCTGTGACTACGCACGCTATCTCCACAGTGATGATTGTATCGTTTGACTAAGGCTTAACTTGTGACTACGTTCGCTATCTTCACAGTGATGATTGTATCGCATGACCTGTCACTACGTTCGCTATCTTCACAGTGATGAATGTATCGTTTGACTAAGTGTTAACCTGTGACTACGTACGCTATCTTCTCAGTGATGATTGTACCACATGAGTAAGACTTAACCTGTGACTACACACGCTATCTCTACAGTGATGATTGTATCGTTTGACTAAGGTTTACTTGTGACTACGTTCGCTATCTCCACAGTGATGATTGTATCGTTTGACTAAGGCTTAACCTGTGACTACCTACGCCATCTACACAGTGATGATTGTATCGCATGACTAAGGCTTAACCTGTGACTATGTTCGCTATCTCCACAGTGATGATTGTATCATGCGACTAAGGCTTAACCTGTGATTATGTTCGGTATCTTCACAGTGATGATTGTATCATGTGACTAAGGCTTAACCTGTGACTACGTACGCTATCTTCACAGCGATGAATGTATCGTATGACTAAGGACTTACCTGTGACTACGTTCGCTATCTCCACAGTGATGATTGTATCATGTGACTAAGTCTTAACCTGTGACAACGTTCGGTATCTCCACAGTGATGAATGTATCGCATGACCTGTGACTACTTCCGCTATCTCCACAGTGATGATTGTATCATGTGACAAAGTATTAACCTGTGACTACGTTCGCTATCTCCACAGTGATGATTGTATCATGTGACTAAGGCTTAACCTGTGACTACGGACGCTATCGTCACAGTGATGAATGTATCACATGACTAAGCCTCAACCTGTGACTACTTTCACAATCTCCACAGTGATGATCGTATCATGTGACTAAGTCTTAACCTGTGACTACGTTCACAATCTCCACAGTGATGATCGTATCATGTGACTAAGGCTTAACCTGTGACTACGGACGCTATCTTCACAGTGATGAATGTATCGCATGACTAAGCCTCAACCTGTGACTACGTTCGCAATCTCCACAGTGATGATCGTATCATGTGACTAAGTCTTAACCTGTGACAACGTTCGGTATCTCCACAGTGATGAATGTTTCGCATGACCTGTGACTACTTCCGCTATCTTCACAGTGATGATTGTATCGTTTGACTAAGGCTTAACCTGTGACTACGTTCGCTATCTTCACAGTGATGATTGTATCACATGATTAAGGCTTAACCTGTGACTACGTACGCTATCTTCACACTGATGAATGTATCGCATGACTGAGCCTCAACCTGTGACTACGTTCGCAATCTCCACAGTGATGATCGTATCATGTGACTAAGTCTTAACCTGTGACAACGTTCGGTATCTCCACAGTGATGAATGTATCGCATGACCTGTGACTACTTCCGCTATCTCCACAGTGATGATTGTATCATGTGACAAAGTATTAACCTGTGACTACGTTCGCTATCTCCACAGTGATGATTGTATCATGTGACTAAGGCTTAACCTGTGACTACGGACGCTATCTTCACAGTGATGAATGTATCGCATGACTAAGCCTCAACCTGTGACTACGTTCGCAATCTCCACAGTGATGATCGTATCATGTGACTAAGTCTTAACCTGTGACAACGTTCGGTATCTCCACAGTGATGAATGTATCGCATGACCTGTGACTACTTCCGCTATCTTCACAGTGATGATTGTATCGTTTGACTAAGGCTTAACCTGTGACTACGTTCGCTATCTTCACAGTGATGATTGTATCACATGACTAAGGCTTGACCTGTGACTACGCACGCTATCTCCACAGTGATGATTGTATCATGTGACTAAGGCTTAACCTGAGACAACGTTCGGTATCTCCACAGTGATGAATGTATCGCATGACCTGTGACTACGTTCGCTATATTCACAGTGATGATTGTATCGTTTGACTAAGGACTTACCTGTGACTACGTTCGCTATCTTCACAGTGATGATTGTATCACATGACTAAAGCTTGACCTGTGACCACTTCCGCTATCTTCACAGTGATGATTGTATCGTTCGACTAAGGGTTATCCTGTGACTACGTACGCTATCTTCACAGTGATGAATGTATCGTATGACTAAGGACTTACCTGTGACTACGTTCGCTATCTCCACAGTGATGATTGTATCATGTGACTAAGTCTTAACCTGTGACAACGTTCGGTATCTCCACAGTGATGAATGTATCGCATGACCTGTGACTACTTCCGCTATCTCCACAGTGATGATTGTATCATGTGACAAAGTATTAACCTGTGACTACGTTCGCTATCTCCACAGTGATGATTGTATCATGTGACTAAGGCTTAACCTGTGACTACGGACGCTATCGTCACAGTGATGAATGTATCACATGACTAAGCCTCAACCTGTGACTACGTTCACAATCTCCAAAGTGATGATCGTATCATGTGACTAAGTCTTAACCTGTGACTACGTTCACAATCTCCACAGTGATGATCGTATCATGTGACTAAGGCTTAACCTGTGACTACGGACGCTATCTTCACAGTGATGAATGTATCGCATGACTAAGCCTCAACCTGTGACTACGTTCGCAATCTCCACAGTGATGATCGTATCATGTGACTAAGTCTTAACCTGTGACAACGTTCGGTATCTCCACAGTGATGAATGTATCGCATGACCTGTGACTACTTCCGCTATCTTCACAGTGATGAATGTATCGCATGACTAAGGACTTACCTGTGACTACGTTCGCTATCTTCACAGTGATGATTGTATCACATGACTAAGGCTTGACCTGTGACTACTTCCGCTATCTTCACAGTGATGATTGTATCGTTTGACTAAGGGTTAACCTGTGGCTACGTACGCTATCTTCACAGTGATGAATGTATCGTATGACTAAGGACTTACCTGTGACTACGTTCGCTATCTCCACAGTGATGATTGTATCATGTGACTAAGGCTTAACCTGTGACTACGCACGCTATCTTCACACTGATGAATGTATCGCATGACTAAGCCTCAACCTGTGACTACGTTCTCCATCTTCACAGTGAATATTGTATCGCATGACTAAGGCTTAACCTGTGACTACGTACGCTATCTTCACAGTGATGAATGTATCACATGACTAAGCCTCAACCGGTGACTACGTTCTCTATCTTCACAGATATGATTGTATCTTTGGCTAAGGCTTAACCTGTGACTACGTACGCTATCTTCACACTGATGAATGTATCATGTGGCTAAAGCTTAACCTGTGATAACGTTCGGTATCTTCACAGTGATGAATGTGTCGTTTGACTAAGGGTTAACCTGTGACTACGTACGCTATCTTCACAGTGATGATTGTATCACATGAGTAAGACTTAACCTGTGACTACGCACGCTATCTCCACAGTGATGATTGTATCGTTTGACTAAGGCTTAACTTGTGACTACGTTCGCTATCTTCACAGTGATGATTGTATCGCATGACCTGTCACTACGTTCGCTATCTTCACAGTGATGAATGTATCGTTTGACTAAGTGTTAACCTGTGACTACGTACGCTATCTTCACAGTGATGATTGTACCACATGAGTAAGACTTAACCTGTGACTACACACGCTATCTCTACAGTGATGATTGTATCGTTTGACTAAGGTTTACTTGTGACTACGTTCGCTATCTCCACAGTGATGATTGTATCGTTTGACTAAGGCTTAACCTGTGACTACCTACGCCATCTACACAGTGGTGATTGTATCGCATGACTAAGGCTTAACTTGTGACTATGTTCGCTATCTCCACAGTGATGATTGTATCATGCGACTAAGGCTTAACCTGTGATTATGTTCGGTATCTTCACAGTGATGATTGTATCATGTGACTAAGGCTTAACCTGTGACTACGTACGCTATCTTCACAGCGATGAATGTATCGTATGACTAAGGCCTTACCTGTGACTACGTTCGCTATCTTCACAGTGATGATTGTATCACATGATTAAGGCTTAACCTGTGACTACGTACGCTATCTTCACACTGATGAATGTATCGCATGACTGAGCCTCAACCTGTGACTACGTTCGCAATCTCCACAGTGATGATCGTATCATGTGACTAAGTCTTAACCTGTGACAACGTTCGGTATCTCCACAGTGATGAATGTATCGCATGACCTGTGACTACTTCCGCTATCTCCACAGTGATGATTGTATCATGTGACAAAGTATTAACCTGTGACTACGTTCGCTATCTCCACAGTGATGATTGTATCATGTGACTAAGGCTTAACCTGTGACTACGGACGCTATCGTCACAGTGATGAATGTATCACATGACTAAGCCTCAACCTGTGACTACGTTCACAATCTCCACAGTGATGATCGTATCATGTGACTAAGTCTTAACCTGTGACTACGTTCGGTATCTCCACAGTGATGAATGTATCGCATGACCTGTGACTACGTTCGCTATATTCACAGTGATGATTGTATCGTTTGACTAAGGACTTACCTGTGACTACGTTCGCTATCTTCACAGTGATGATTGTATCACATGACTAAAGCTTGACCTGTGACCACTTCCGCTATCTTCACAGTGATGATTGTATCGTTCGACTAAGGGTTATCCTGTGACTACGTACGCTATCTTCACAGTGATGAATGTATCGTATGACTAAGGACTTACCTGTGACTACGTTCGCTATCTCCACAGTGATGATTGTATCATGTGACTAAGGCTTAACCTGTGACTACGGACGCTATCTTCACAGTGATGAATGTATCGCATGACTGAGCCTCAACCTGTGACTACGTTCGCAATCTCTACAGTGATGATCGTATCATGTGACTAAGTCTTAACCTGTGACAACGTTCGGTATCTCCACAGTGATGAATGTATCGCATGACCTGTGACTACTTCCGCTATCTCCACAGTGATGATTGTATCATGTGACAAAGTATTAACCTGTGACTACGTTCGCTATCTCCACAGTGATGATTGTATCATGTGACTAAGGCTTAACCTGTGACTACGGACGCTATCGTCACAGTGATGAATGTATCACATGACTAAGCCTCAACCTGTGACTACGTTCACAATCTCCACAGTGATGATCGTATCATGTGACTAAGTCTTAACCTGTGACTACGTTCACAATCTCCACAGTGATGATCGTATCATGTGACTAAGGCTTAACCTGTGACTACGGACGCTATCTTCACAGTGATGAATGTATCGCATGACTAAGCCTCAACCTGTGACTACGTTCGCAATCTCCACAGTGATGATCGTATCATGTGACTAAGTCTTAACCTGTGACAACGTTCGGTATCTCCACAGTGATGAATGTATCGCATGACCTGTGACTACTTCCGCTATCTTCACAGTGATGATTGTATCGTTTGACTAAGGGTTAACCTGTGACTACGTACGCTATCTTCACAGTGATGAATGTATCGCATGACTAAGGACTTACCTGTGACTACGTTCGCTATCTTCACAGTGATGATTGTATCACATGACTAAGGCTTGACCTGTGACTACTTCCGCTATCTTCACAGTGATGATTGTATCGTTTGACTAAGGGTTAACCTGTGGCTACGTACGCTATCTTCACAGTGATGAATGTATCGTATGACTAAGGACTTACCTGTGACTACGTTCGCTATCTCCACAGTGATGATTGTATCATGTGACTAAGGCTTAACCTGTGACTACGCACGCTATCTTCACACTGATGAATGTATCGCATGACTAAGCCTCAACCTGTGACTACGTTCTCCATCTTCACAGTGAATATTGTATCGCATGACTAAGGCTTAACCTGTGACTACGTACGCTATCTTCACAGTGATGAATGTATCACATGACTAAGCCTCAACCTGTGACTACGTTCTCTATCTTCACAGATATGATTGTATCTTTGGCTAAGGCTTAACCTGTGACTACGTACGCTATCTTCACACTGATGAATGTATCATGTGACTAAAGCTTAACCTGTGATAACGTTCGGTATCTTCACAGTGATGAATGTATCGTTTGACTAAGGGTTAACCTGTGACTACGTACGCTATCTTCACAGTGATGATTGTATCACATGAGTAAGACTTAACCTGTGACTACGCACGCTATCTCCACAGTGATGATTGTATCGTTTGACTAAGGCTTAACTTGTGACTACGTTCGCTATCTTCACAGTGATGATTGTATCGCATGACCTGTCACTACGTTCGCTATCTTCACAGTGAAGAATGTATCGTTTGACTAAGTGTTAACCTGTGACTACGTACGCTATCTTCACAGTGATGATTGTACCACATGAGTAAGACTTAACCTGTGACTACACACGCTATCTCTACAGTGATGATTGTATCGTTTGACTAAGGTTTACTTGTGACTACGTTCGCTATCTCCACAGTGATGATTGTATCGTTTGACTAAGGCTTAACCTGTGACTACCTACGCCATCTACACAGTGATGATTGTATTGCATGACTAAGGCTTAACCTGTGACTATGTTCGCTATCTCCACAGTGATTATTGTATCATGCGACTAAGGCTTAACCTGTGATTATGTTCGGTATCTTCACAGTGATGATTGTATCATGTGACTAAGGCTTAACCTGTGACTACGTACGCTATCTTCACAGCGATGAATGTATCGTATGACTAAGGCCTTACCTGTGACTACGTTCGCTATCTTCACAGTGATGATTGTATCACATGACTAAGGCTTAACCTGTGACTACGTACGCTATATTCACAGTGATGAATGTATCGCATGACTGAGCCTCAACCTGTTACTACGTTCGCTATCTCCACAGTGATGATTGTATCATGTGACTAAGGCTTAACCTGTGACTACGGACGCTATGATGAATGTATCGCATGACTAAGCCTCAACCTGTGACTACGTTCACAATCTCCACAGTGATGATCGTATCATGTGACTAAGTCTTAACCTGTGACTACGTTCGCTATCTCCACAGTGATGATTGCATCATGTGACTAAGGCTTAACCTGTGACTACGGACGCTATCTTCACAGTGATGAATGTATCGCATGACTAAGCCTCAACCTGTGACTACGTTCGCAATCTCCACAGTGATGATCGTATCATGTGACTAAGTCTTAACCTGTGACAACGTTCGGTATCTCCGCAGTGATGAATGTTTCGCATGACCTGTGACTACTTCCGCTATCTCCACAGTGATGATTGTATCATGTGACAAAGTATTAACCTGTGACTATGTTCGCTATCTCCACAGTGATGATTGTATCATGTGACTAAGGCTTAACCTGTGACTACGCACGCTATCTCCACAGTGATGATTGTATCGTTTGACTAAGGCTTAACTTGTGACTACGTTCGCTATCTTCACAGTGATGATTGTATCGCATGACCTGTCACTACGTTCGCTATCTTCACAGTGATGATTGTATCGTTTGACTAAGGCTTAACCTGTGACTACGTTCGCTATCTTCACAGTGATGATTGTATCACATGACTAAGGCTTGACCTGTGACTACGCACGCTATCTCCACAGTGATGATTGTATCATGTGACTAAGGCTTAACCTGAGACAACGTTCGGTATCTCCACAGTGATGAATGTATCGCATGACCTGTGACTACGTTCGCTATATTCACAGTGATGATTGTATCGTTTGACTAAAGACTTACCTGTGACTACGTTAGCTATCTTCACAGTGATGATTGTATCACATGACTAAGGCTTGACCTGTGACTACTTCCGCTATCTTCACAGTGATGATTGTATCGTTTGACTAAGGGTTATCCTGTGACTACGTACGCTATCTTCACAGTGATGAATGTATCGTATGACTAAGGACTTACCTGTGACTACGTTCGCTATCTCCACAGTGATGATTGTATCATGTGACTAAGGCTTAACCTGTGACTACGGACGCTATCTTCACAGTGATGAATGTATCGCATGACTGAGCCTCAACCTGTGACTACGTTCGCAATCTCCACAGTGATGATCGTATCATGTGACTAAGTCTTAACCTGTGACAACGTTCGGTATCTCCACAGTGATGAATGTATCGCATGACCTGTGACTACTTCCGCTATCTCCACAGTGATGATTGTATCATGTGACAAAGTATTAACCTGTGACTATGTTCGCTATCTCCACAGTGATGATTGTATCATGTGACTAAGGCTTAACCTGTGACTACGGACGCTATCTTCACAGTGATGAATGTATCGCATGACTAAGCCTCAACCTGTGACTACGTTCGCAATCTCCACAGTGATGATCGTATCATGTGACTAAGTCTTAACCTGTGACAACGTTCGGTATCTCCACAGTGATGAATGTATCGCATGACCTGTGACTACTTCCGCTATCTTCACAGTGATGATTGTATCGTTTGACTAAGGCTTAACCTGTGACTACGTTCGCTATCTTCACAGTGATGATTGTATCACATGACTAAGGCTTGACCTGTGACTACGCACGCTATCTCCACAGTGATGATTGTATCATGTGACTAAGGCTTAACCTGAGACAACGTTCGGTATCTCCACAGTGATGAATGTATCGCATGACCTGTGACTACGTTCGCTATATTCACAGTGATGATTGTATCGTTTGACTAAATACTTACCTGTGACTACGTTCGCTATCTTCACAGTGATGATTGTATCACATGACTAAGGCTTGACCTGTGACTACTTCCGCTATCTTCACAGTGATGATTGTATCGTTTGACTAAGGGTTATCCTGTGACTACGTACGCTATCTTCACAGTGATGAATGTATCGTATGACTAAGGACTTACCTGTGACTACGTTCGCTATCTCCACAGTGATGATTGTATCATGTGACTAAGGCTTAACCTGTGACTACGGACGCTATCTTCACAGTGATGATTGTATCACATGACTAAGCCTCAACCTGTGACTACGTTCACAATCTCCACAGTGATGATCGTATCATGTGACTAAGTCTTAACCTGTGACTACGTTCACAATCTCCACAGTGATGATCGTATCATGTGACTAAGGCTTAACCTGTGACTACGGACGCTATCTTCACAGTGATGAATGTATCGCATGACTAAGCCTCAACCTGTGACTACGTTCGCAATCTCCACAGTGATGATCGTATCATGTGACTAAGTCTTAACCTGTGACAACGTTCGGTATCTCCACAGTGATGAATGTATCGCATGACCTATGACTACTTCCGCTATCTTCACAGTGATGATTGTATCGTTTGACTAAGGGTTAACCTGTGACTACGTACGCTATCTTCACAGTGATGAATGTATCGCATGACTAAGGACTTACCTGTGACTACGTTCGCTATCTTCACAGTGATGATTGTATCACATGACTAAGGCTTGACCTGTGACTACTTCCGCTATCTTCACAGTGATGATTGTATCGTTTGACTAAGGGTTACCCTGTGACTACGGACGCTATCTTCACAGTGATGAATGTATCGCATGACTAAGCCTCAACCTGTGACTACGTTCGCAATCTCCACAGTGATGATCGTATCATGTGACTAAGTCTTATCCTGTGACAACGTTCGGTATCTCCACAGTGATGAATGTATCGCATGACCTGTGACTACTTCCGCTATCTTCACAGTGATGAATGTATCGCATGACTGAGCCTCAACCTGTGACTACGTTCGCAATCTCCACAGTGATGATCGTATCATGTGACTAAGTCTTAACCTATGACAACGTTCGGTATCTCCACAGTGATGAATGTATCGCATGACCTGTGACTACTTCCGCTATCTTCACAGTGATGAATGTATCGCATGACTGAGCCTCAACCTGTGACTACGTTCGCAATCTCCACAGTGATGATTGTATCATGTGACTAAGGCTTAACCTGTGACTACGGACGCTATCTTCACAGTGATGAATGTATCGCATGACTAAGGCTTGACCTGTGACTACTTCCGCTATCTTCACAGTGATGATTGTATCGTTTGACTAAGGGTTAACCTGTGACTACGTACGCTATCTTCACAGTGATGAATGTATCGTATGACTAAGGGTTAACCTGTGACTACGTACGCTATCTTCACAGTGATGAATGTATCGTATGACTAAGGACTTACCTGTGACTACGTTCGCTATCTCCACAGTGATGATTGTATCATGTGACTAAGGCTTAACCTGTGACTACTTCCGCTATCTTCACAGTGATGAATGTATCGCATGACTGAGCCTCAACCTGTGACTACGTTCGCAATCTCCACAGTGATGATCGTATCATGTGACTAAGTCTTAACCTGTGACAACGTTCGGTATCTCCACAGTGATGAATGTATCGCATGACCTGTGACTACTTCCGCTATCTCCACAGTGATGATTGTATCATGTGACAAAGTATTAACCTGTGACTACGTTCGCTATTTCCACAGTGATGATTGTATCATGTGACTAAGGCTTAACCTGTGACTACGTACGCTATCTTCACAGTGATGAATGTATCGCATGACTAAGCCTCAACCTGTGACTACGTTCGCAATCTCCACAGTGATGATCGTATCATGTGACTAAGTCTTTTCCTGTGACAACGTTCGGTATCTCCACAGTGATGAATGTATCGCATGACCTGTGACTACTTCCGCTATCTTCACAGTGATGAATGTATCGCATGACTGAGCCTCAACCTGTGACTACGTTCGCAATCTCCACAGTGATGATCGTATCATGTGACTAAGTCTTAACCTGTGACAACGTTCGGTATCTCCACAGTGATGAATGTATCGCATGACCTGTGACTACTTCCGCTATCTTCACAGTGATGATTGTATCGTTTGACTAAGGGTTAACCTGTGACTACGTACGCTATCTTCACAGTGATGAATGTATCGTATGACTAAGGACTTACCTGTGACTACATTCGCTATCTCCACAGTGATGATTGTATCATGTGACTAAGGCTTAACCTGTGACTACGGACGCTATCTTCACAGTGATGAATGTATCGCATGACTAAGCCTCAACCTGTGACTACGTTCGCAATCTCCACAGTGATGATCGTATCATGTGACTAAGTCTTAACCTGTGACAACGTTCGGTATCTCCACAGTGATGAATGTATCGCATGACCTGTGACTACTTCCGCTATCTTCACAGTGATGAATGTATCGTATGACTAAGGACTTACCTGTGACTACGTTCGCTATCTTCACAGTGATGATTGTATCACATGACTAAGGCTTGACCTGTGACTACGCACGCTATCTCCACAGTGATGATTGTATCATGTGACTAAGGCTTAACCTGAGACAACGTTCGGTATCTCCTCAGTGATGAATGTATCGCATGACCTGTGACTACGTTCGCTATATTCACAGTGATGATTGTATCGTTTGACTAAGGCTTAACCTGTGACAACGTTCGGTATCTCCACAGTGATGAATGTATCGCATGACTTGTGACTACGTTCGCTATATTCACAGTGATGATTGTATCGTTTGACTAAGTCTTAACCTGTGACAACGTTCGGTATCTCCACAGTGATGAATGTATCGCATGACCTGTGACTACGTTCGCTATATTCACAGCGATGATTGTATCATGTGACTAAGTCTTAACCTGTGACAACGTTCGGTATCTCCACAGTGATGAATGTATCGCATGACCTGTGACTACGTTCGCTATCTTCACAGCGATGATTGTATCATGTGACTAAGGCTTAACCTGTGACAACGTTCGGTATCTCCACAGTGATGAATGTATCGCATGACCTGTGACTACGTTCGCTATCTTCACAGCGATGATTGTATCATGTGACTAAGGCTTAACCTGAGACATCGTTCGGTATCTCCACAGTGATGAATGTATCGCATGACCTGTGACTACGTTCGCTATATTCACAGTGATGATTGTATCGTTTGACTAAGGCTTAACCTGTGACTATGTTCGCTATCTCCACAGTGATGATTGTATCATGCGACTAAGGCTTAACCTGTGATAATGTTCGGTATCTTCACAGTGATGATTATATCATGTGACTAAGGCTTAACCTCTGATTACGTACGCTATCTTCACAGTGATGATTGTATCGCATGACTAAGGGTTAACCTGTGACTATGTTCGCTATCTCCACAGTGATGATTGTATCATGCGACTAAGGCTTAACCTGTGATAATGTTCGGTATCTTCACAGTGATGATTGTATCATGTGACTAAGGCTTAACCTGTGATTACGTACGCTATCTTCACAGTGATGAATGTATCGTATGACTAAGGCCTTACCTGTGACTACGTTCGCTATCTTCACAGTGATGATTGTATCGCATGACTAAGGGTTAACCTGTGACTATGTTCGCTATCTCCACAGTGATGATTGTATCATGCGACTAAGGCTTAACCTGTGTTAATGTTCGGTATCTTCACAGTGATGATTGTATCATGTGACTAAGGCTTAACCTGTGATTACGTACGCTATCTTCACAGTGATGAATGTATCGTATGACTAAGGCCTTACCTGTGACTACGTTCGCTATCTTCACAGTGATGATTGTATCGCATGACTAAGGCTTAACCTGTGACTACGTACGCTTTCTTCACAGTGATGATTGTATTACATGACTAAGCTTCAACCTGTGACTACGTACGCTATCTTCACAGTGATGATTGTATCGCATGACTAAGGCATAACCTGTGACTACATTTGCTATCTTCACAGTGATGAATGTATCACATGACTAAGCCTCAACCTGTGACTACGTTCTCTATCTTCATGTTATGATTGTATCGTTTGACTAAGGCTTAACCTGTGACTACGTACGCTATCTACACAGTGATGAATGAATCACATGACTAAAGCTTAACCTGTGACTACGTTCGCTATCTCCACAGTGATGATTGTGTCATGCGACTAAGGCTTAACCTGTGATAATGTTCGGTATCTTCACAGTGATGATTGTATCATGTGACTAAGGCTTAACCTGTGACTACGTACGCTATCTTCACATTGATAATTGTATCATGTGACTCAGCCTCACCTGTCACTACGTTCGCTATCTTCACAGTGATGATTGTATCGCGTGACTAAGGCATAACCTGTGATTACGTACGCTATCTTCACAGTGATGATTGTATCGCATGACTAAGGCTTAACCTGTGACTACGTACGCTATCTTCACAGTGATGATTGTATCGCATGACTAAGGCTTAACCTGTGACTACGTTCGCTATCTTCACAGAGATGATTGTATCGCATGACTAAGTGTTAACCTGTGATTACGTACGCTATCTTCACAGTGATGATTGTATCGCATGACTAAGGGTTAACCTGTGACTACGTACGCTATCTTCACAGTGATGAATGTATCACATGACTAAGCCTCAACCTGTGACTACGTTCTCTATTTTCACAATTATGATTGTATCGCATGACTAAGGCCTAACCTGTGACTACGTACCCTATCTTCACAGTGAATATTGTATCGCATGACTAAGGCTTAACCTGTGACTACGTACGCTATCTTTACAGTGATGAATGTATCACATGACTAAGCCTCAACCTGTGACTACGTTCTCTATCTTCACAGTTATGATTGAATCGTTTGACTAAGGCTTAACCTGTGACTACATACGCTATCTTCACACTGATGAATGTATCATGTGACTAAAGCTTAACCTGTGATAACGTTCGGTATCTTCACAGTGATGAATGTATCGTTTGACTAAGGGTTAACCTGTGACTACGTACGCTATCTTCACAGTGATGATTGTATCACATGAGTAAAGCTTAACCTGTGACTACGCACGCTATCTCCACAGTGATGATTGTATCGTTTGACTAAGGCTTAACCTGTGACTACGTACGTTATCTACACAGTGATGAATGTATCACATGACTAAGGCTTAACCTCTGACTACGTTCGCTATCTCCACAGGGATGATTGTATCGCATGACTAAGGCTTAACCTGTGACTACGTTCGCTATCTCCACAGTGACGATTGTATCATGTGACTAAGGCTTAACCTTTGACTACGTACGCTATCTTCACAGTGACGATTGTATCGCGTGACTATGGCTTAACCTGTGACAACGTTCGGTATCTCCACAGTGATGATTGTATCCCGTGACTAAGCCTCAACCTGTGACTACGTTCGCTATCTCCACAGGGATGATTGTATCGCATGACTATGGCTTAACCTGTGACAACGTTCGGTATCTCCACAGTGATGATTGTATCGCGTGACTAAGCCTCAACCTGTGACTACGTTCGCTATCTTCACAGGGATAATTTTATCATGTGACTAAGCCTCAACCTGTGACTACGTTCGCTATCTTCACAGTGATGATTGTATCGCGTGACTAAGGCTTAATCTGTGACTACGTTCGCTATCTCCACAGTGATGATTGTATCACATGACTAAGCCTCAAACTGTGACTACGTTCTCTATTTTCACAGTTATGATTGTATCGTTTGACTAAGGCCTAACCTGTGACTACGTGCGCTATCTTCACAGTGATGAATGAATCACATGACTAAGCCTCAACCTGTGACTACGTTCTCTATCTTCCCAATTATGATTGTATCGCATGACTAAGGCTTAACCTGTGACTACGTACGCTATCTTCACAGTGATTATTGTATCGCATGACTAAGGCTTAACCTGTGACTACGTACGCTATCTTCACACTGATGAATGTATCACATGACTAAGCCCTAACCTGTGACTACGTTCTCTATCTTCACAGTTATGATTGTATCGTTGGACTAAGGCTTAACCTGTGACTACGCACGCTATCTTCACACTGATGAATGTATCACATGACTAAGCCCTAACCTGTGACTACGTTCTCTATCTTCACAGTTATGATTGTATCGTTTGACTAAGGCTTAACCTGTGACTACGCACGCTATCGTCACACTGATGAATGTATCACATGACTAAGCCTCAACCTGTGACTATGTTCTCCATCTTCACAGTGAATATTGTATCGCATGACTAATGCTTAACCTGTGACTACGTACGCTATCTTCACAGTAATGAATGTATCACATGACTAAGCCTCAACCTGTGACTACGTTCTCTATCTTCACAGTTATGATTGTATCGTTTGACTAAGGCTTAACCTGTGACTATGTTCGCTATCTCCACAGTGATGATTGTATCATGCGACTAAGGCTTAACCTGTGATAATGTTCGGTATCTTCACAGTGATGATTATATCATGTGACTAAGGCTTAACCTCTGATTACGTACGCTATCTTCACAGTGATGATTGTATCGCATGACTAATGGTTAACCTGTGACTATGTTCGCTATCTCCACAGTGATGATTGTATCATGCGACTAAGGCTTAACCTGTGTTAATGTTCGGTATCTTCACAGTGATGATTGTATCATGTGACTAAGGCTTAACCTGTGATTACGTACGCTATCTTCACAGTGATGAATGTATCGTATGACTAAGGCCTTACCTGTGACTACGTTCGCTATCTTCACAGTGATGATTGTATCGCATGACTAAGGGTTAACCTGTGACTATGTTCGCTATCTCCACAGTGATGATTGTATCATGCGACTAAGGCTTAACCTGTGTTAATGTTCGGTATCTTCACAGTGATGATTGTATCATGTGACTAAGGCTTAACCTGTGATTACGTACGCTATCTTCACAGTGATGAATGTATCGTATGACTAAGGCCTTACCTGTGACTACGTTCGCTATCTTCACAGTTATGATTGTATCGTTTGACTAAGGCTAAACCTGTGACTACGTTCGCTATCTCCACAGTGACGATTGTATCATGTGACTAAGGCCTAACCTGTGATAACGTTCGGTATCTTCACAATTATGATTGTATCGCATGACTAAGGCTTAAACTGTGACTACGTACGCTTTCTTCACAGTGATGATTGTATCATGTTACTAAGCCTCAACCTGTGACAACGTTCGCTATCTTCACAGTGATGATTGTATCATGCGACTAAGGCTTAACCTGTGATAATGTTCGGTATCTTCACAGTGATGATTGTATCATGTGACTAAGGCTTAACCTGTGATTACGTACGCTATCTTCACAGTGATGAATGTATCGTATGACTAAGGCCTTACCTGTGACTACGTTCGCTATCCTCACAGTGATGATTGTATCGCATGACTAAGGGTTAACCTGTGACTATGTTCGCTATCTCCACAGTGATGATTGTATCATGCGACTAAGGCTTAACCTGTGTTAATGTTCGGTATCTTCACAGTGATGATTGTATCGCATGACTAAGGCTTAACCTGTGACTACGTACGCTTTCTTCACAGTGATGATTGTATTACATGACTAAGCTTCAACCTGTGACTACGTACGCTATCTTCACAGTGATGATTGTATCGCATGACTAAGGCATAACCTGTGACTACATTCGCTATCTTCACAGTGATGAATGTATCACATGACTAAGCCTCAACCTGTGACTACGTTCTCTATCTTCATGTTATGATTGTATCGTTTGACTAAGGCTTAACCTGTGACTACGTACGCTATCTACACAGTGATGAATGTATCACATGACTAAAGCTTAACCTGTGACTACGTTCGCTATCTCCACAGTGATGATTGTGTCATGCGACTAAGGCTTAACCTGTGATAATGTTCGGTATCTTCACAGTGATGATTGTATCATGTGACTAAGGCTTAACCTGTGACTACGTACGCTATCTTCACATTGATAATTGTATCATGTGACTCAGCCTCACCTGTCACTACGTTCGCTATCTTCACAGTGATGATTGTATCGCGTGACTAAGGCATAACCTGTGATTACGTACGCTATCTTCACAGTGATGATTGTATCGCATGACTAAGGCCTAACCTGTGACTACGTACGCTATCTTCACAGTGATAATTGTATCGCATGACTAAGGCTTAACCTGTGACTACGTTCGCTATCTTCACAGAGATGATTGTATCGCATGCCTTAGGGTTAACCTGTGATTACGTACGCTTTCTTCACAGTGATGATTGTATCATGTGACTAAGCCTCAACCTGTGACAACGTTCGCTATCTTCACAGTGATGATTGTATCGCATGACTAAGGCTTAACCTGTGACTACGTACGCTTTCTTCACAGTGAAGATTGTATTACATGACTAAGCTTCAACCTGTGACTACGTACGCTATCTTCACAGTGATGATTGTATCGCATGACTAAGGCATAACCTTTGACTACATTCGCTATCTTCACAGTGATGAATGTATCACATGACTAAGCCTCAACCTGTGACTACGTTCTCTATCTTCATGTTATGATTGTATCGTTTGACTAAGGCTTAACCTGTGACTACGTACGCTATCTTCACAGTGATGAATGTATCACATGACTAAGCCTCATCCTGTGACTACGTTCTCTATTTTCACAATTATGATTGTATCGCATGACTAAGGCCTAACCTGTGACTACGTACCCTATCTTCACAGTGAATATTGTATCGCATGACTAAGGCTTAACCTGTGACTACGTACGCTATCTTTACAGTGATGAATGTATCACATGACTAAGCCTCAACCTGTGACTACGTTCTCTATCTTCACAGTTATGATTGAATCGTTTGACTAAGGCTTAACCTGTGACTACATACGCTATCTTCACACTGATGAATGTATCATGTGACTAAAGCTTAACCTGTGATAACGTTCGGTATCTTCACAGTGATGAATGTATCGTTTGACTAAGGGTTAACCTGTGACTACGTACGCTATCTTCACAGTGATGATTGTATCAAATGAGTAAAGCTTAACCTGTGACTACGCACGCTATCTCCACAGTGATGATTGTATCGTTTGACTAAGGCTTAACCTGTGACTACGTACGTTATCTACACAGTGATGAATGTATCACATGACTAAGGCTTAACCTCTGACTACGTTCGCTATCTCCACAGGGATGATTGTATCGCATGACTAAGGCTTAACCTGTGACTACGTTCGCTATCTCCACAGTGACGATTGTATCATGTGACTAAGGCTTAACCTGTGACTATGTACGCTATCTTCACAGTGACGATTGTATCATGTGACTAAGCCTCAACCTTTGACTACGTTCGCTATCTTCATAGGGATAATTTTATCATGTGACTAAGCCTCAACCTGTGACTACGTTCGCTATCTTCACAGTGATGATTGTATCGCGTGACTAAGCCTCAACCTGTGACTACGTTCGCTATCTTCACAGGGATAATTTTATCATGTGACTAAGCCTCAACCTGTGACTACGTTCGCTATCTTCACAGTGATGATTGTATCGCGTGACTAAGCCTCAACCTGTGACTACGTTCGCTATCTTCACAGGGATAATTTTATCATGTGACTAAGCCTCAACCTGTGACTACGTTCGCTATTTTCACAGTGATGATTGTATCGCGTGACTAAGCCTCAACCTGTGACTACGTTCGCTATCTTCACAGGGATAATTTTATCATGTGACTAAGCCTCAACCTGTGACTACGTTCGCTATCTTCACAGGGATAATTTTATCATGTGACTAAGCCTCAACCTGTAACAACGTTCGGTATCTCCACAGTGATGATTGTATCGCGTGACTAAGCCTCAACCTGTGACTACGTTCGCTATCTTCACAGGGATAATTTTATCATGTGACTAAGCCTCAACCTGTGACTACGTTCGCTATCTTCACAGTGATGATTGTATCGCGTGACTAAGGCTTAATCTGTGACTACGTTCGCTATCTCCACAGTGATGATTGTATCACATGACTGTGGCTTAACCTGTGACTACGTACGCTATCTCCACAGTGACGATTGTATCATGTGACTAAACCTCAACCTGTGACTACGTTCGCTATCTTCATAGGGATAATTTTATCATGTGACTAAGCCTCAACCTGTGACTACGTTCGCTATCTTCACAGTGATGAATGAATCACATGACTAAGCCTCAACCTGTGACTACGTTCTCTATCTTCCCAATTATGATTGTATCGCATGACTAAGGCTTAACCTGTGACTACGTACGCTATCTTCACAGTGAATATTGTATCGCATGACTAAGGCTTAACCTGTGACTACGTACGCTATCTTCACACTGATGAATGTATCACATGACTAAGCCCTAACCTGTGACTACGTTCTCTATCTTCACAGTTATGATTGTATCGTTTGACTAAGGCTTAACCTGTGACTACGCACGCTATCGTCACACTGATGAATGTATCACATGACTAAGCCTCAACCTGTGACTACGTTCTCCATCTTCACAGTGAATATTGTATCGCATGACTAATGCTTAACCTGTGACTACGTACGCTATCTTCACAGTAATGAATGTATCACATGACTAAGCCTCAACCTGTGACTACGTTCTCTATCTTCACAGTTATGATTGTATCGTTTGACTAAGGCTTAACCTGTGACTACGTACGCTATCTTCACACTGATGAATGTATCATGTGACTAAAGCTTAACCTGTGATAACGTTCGGTATCTTCACAGTGATGAATGTATCGTTTGACTAAGGGTTAACCTGTGACTACGTACGCTATCTTCACAGTGATGATTGTATCACATGAGTAAGGCTTAACCTGTGACTACGCACGCTATCTCCACAGTGATGATTGTATCGTTTGACTAAGGCTTAACCTGTGACCACGTACGCCATCTACACAGTGATGATTGTATCGCATGACTAAGGCTTAACCTGTGACTATGTTCGCTATCTCCAAACTGATGAATGTATCATGTGACTAAAGCTTAACCTGTGATAACATTCGGTATCTTCACAGTGATGAATGTATCGTTTGACTAAGGGTTAACCTGTGACTACGTACGCTATCTTCACAGTGATGATTGTATCACATGAGTAAGGCCTAACCTGTGACTACGCACGCTATCTCCACAGTGATGATTGTATCGTTTGACTAAGGCTTAACCTGTGACTACGCACGCTATCTCCACAGTGATGATTGTATCGTTTGACTAAGGCTTAACCTGTGACCACGTACGCCATCTACACAGTGATGATTGTATCGCATGACTAAGGCTTAACCTGTGACTATGTTCGCTATCTCCACAGTGATGATTGTATCATGTGACTAAGGCTTAACCTGTGACTACGTTCGGTATCTCCTCAGTGATGAATGCATCACATGACTAAGCCTCAACCTGTGACTACGTTCTCTATCTTCACAATTATGATTGTATCGCATGACTAAGGCTTAACCTGTGATTACGTACGCTATCTTCATAGTGATGATTGTATCATGTGACTAAGGCTTAACCTGTGACAACGTTCTGTATCTCCTCAGTGATGATTGTATCACATGACTAAGCCTCACCCTGTGACTACGTTCTCTATCTTCACAATTATGATTGTATCGCATGACTAAGGCTTAACCTGTGATTACGTACGCTATCTTCATAGTGATGATTGTATCGCGTGACTAAGGCTTAACCTGTGACTACGTTCGCTATCTTCACAGTGATGATTGTATCACATGACTAAGCCTCAGCCTGTGACTACGTTCTCTATCTTCACAGTTATGATTGTATCGTTTGACTAAGGCTTAACCTGTGACTACGTACGCTATCTTCACACTGATGAATGTATCATGTGACTAAAGCTTACCCCGTGATAACGTTCGGTATCTTCACAGAGATGAATGTATCGTTTGACTAAGGGTTAACCTGTGACTACGTACGCTATCTTCACAGTGATGATTGTATCACATGAGTAAGGCTTAACCTGTGACTACGCACGCTATCTCCACAGTGATGATTGTATCGTTTGACTAAGGCTTAACCTGTGACTACGTACGCCATCTACACAGTGATGATTGTATCGCATGACTAAGGCTTAACCTGTGACTATGTTCGCTATCTCCACAGTGATGATTGTATCATGCGACTAAGGCTTAACCTGTGATAATGTTCGGTATCTTCACAGTGATGATTGTATCATGTGACTAAGGCTTAACCTGTGACTACGTACGCTATCTTCACAGCGATGAATGTATCGTATGACTAAGGCCTTACCTGTGACTACGTTCGCCATCTTCACAGTGATGATTGTATCACATGACTAAGGCTTAACCTGTGACTACGTACGCTATCTTCACAGTGATGAATGTATCACATGACTAAGCCTCAACCTGTGACTACGTTCGCTATCTTCACAGTGATGATTGTATCATGTGACTAAGGCTTAACCTGTGACAACGTTCGGTATCTCCTCAGTGATGAATGCATCACATGACTAAGCCTCAACCTGTGACTACGTTCTCTATCTTCACAATTATGATTGTATCGCATGACTAAGGCTTAACCTGTGATTACCTACGCTATCTTCATAGTGATGATTGTATCGCGTGACTAGGGCTTAACCTGTGACTACGTACGCTATCTCCACAGTGACGATTGTATCATGTGACTAAACCTCAACCTGTGACTACGTTCGCTATCTTCATAGGGATAATTTTATCATGTGACTAAGCCTCAACCTGTGACTACGTTCGCTATCTTCACAGTGATGAATGAATCACATGACTAAGCCTCAACTTGTGACTACGTTCTCTATCTTCCCAATTATGATTGTATCGCATGACTAAGGCTTAACCTGTGACTACGTACGCTATCTTCACAGTGAATATTGTATCGCATGACTAAGGCTTAACCTGTGACTACGTACGCTATCTTCACACTGATGAATGTATCACATGACTAAGCCCTAACCTGTGACTACGTTCTCTATCTTCACAGTTATGATTGTATCGTTGGACTAAGGCTTAACCTGTGACTACGCACGCTATCTTCACACTGATGAATGTATCACATGACTAAGCCCTAACCTGTGACTACGTTCTCTATCTTTACAGTTATGATTGTATCGTTTGACTAAGGCTTAACCTGTGACTACGCACGCTATCGTCACACTGATGAATGTATCACATGACTAAGCATCAACCTGTGACTACGTTCTCCATCTTCACAGTGAATATTGTATCGCATGACTAATGCTTAACCTGTGACTACGTACGCTATCTTCACAGTAATGAATGTATCACATGACTAAGCCTCAACCTGTGACTACGTTCTCTATCTTCACAGTTATGATTGTATCGTTTGACTAAGGCTTAACCTGTGACTACGTACGCTATCTTCACACTGATGAATGTATCATGTGACTAAAGCTTAACCTGTGATAACGTTCGGTATCTTCACAGTGATGAATGTATCGTTTGACTAAGGGTTAACCTGTGACTACGTACGCTATCTTCACAGTGATGATTGTATCACATGAGTAAGGCTTAACCTGTGACTACGCACGCTATCTCCACAGTGATGATTGTATCGTTTGACTAAGGCTTAACCTGTGACCACGTACGCCATCTACACAGTGATGATTGTATCGCATGACTAAGGCTTAACCTGTGACTATGTTCGCTATCTCCACAGTGATGATTGTATCATGCGACTAAGGCTTAACCTGTGATAATGTTCGGTATCTTCACAGTGATGAATGTATCGTTTGACTAAGGCTTAACCTGTGACTACGCACGCTATCTCCACAGTGATGATTGTATCGTTTGACTAAGGCTTAACCTGTGACCACGTACGCCATCTACACAGTGATGATTGTATCGCATGACTAAGGCTTAACCTGTGACTATGTTCGCTATCTCCACAGTGATGATTGTATCATGTGACTAAGGCTTAACCTGTGACTACGTACGCTATCTTCACAGCGATGAATGTATCGTATGACTAAGGCCTTACCTGTGACTACGTTCGCTATCTTCACAGTGATGATTGTATCACATGACTAAGGCTTAACCTGTGACTACGTACGCTATCTTCACAGTGATGAATGTATCACATGACTAAGCCTCAACCTGTGACTACGTTCGCTATCTTCACAGTGATAATTGTATCATGTGACTAAGGCTTAACCTGTGACAACGTTCGGTATCTCCTCAGTGATGAATGCATCACATGACTAAGCCTCAACCTGTGACTACGTTCTCTATCTTCACAATTATGATTGTATCGCATGACTAAGGCTTAACCTGTGATTACGTACGCTATCTTCATAGTGATGATTGTATCATGTGACTAAGGCTTAACCTGTGACAACGTTCTGTATCTCCTCAGTGATGATTGTATCACATGACTAAGCCTCAACCTGTGACTACGTTCTCTATCTTCACAATTATGATTGTATCGCATGACTAAGGCTTAACCTGTGATTACGTACGCTATCTTCATAGTGATGATTGTATCGCGTGACTAAGGCTTAACCTGTGACTACGTTCGCTATCTTCACAGTGATGATTGTATCACATGACTAAGCCTCAACCTGTGACTACGTTCTCTATCTTCACAGTTATGATTGTATCGTTTGACTAAGGCTTAACCTGTGACTACGTACGCTATCTTCACACTGATGAATGTATCATGTGACTAAAGCTTACCCCGTGATAACGTTCGGTATCTTCACAGAGATGAATGTATCGTTTGACTAAGGGTTAACCTGTGACTACGTACGCTATCTTCACAGTGATGATTGTATCACATGAGTAAGGCTTAACCTGTGACTACGCACGCTATCTCCACAGTGATGATTGTATCGTTTGACTAAGGCTTAACCTGTGACTACGTACGCCATCTACACAGTGATGATTGTATCGCATGACTAAGGCTTAACCTGTGACTATGTTCGCTATCTCCACAGTGATGATTGTATCATGCGACTAAGGCTTAACCTGTGATAATGTTCGGTATCTTCACAGTGATGATTGTATCATGTGACTAAGGCTTAACCTGTGACTACGTACGCTATCTTCACAGCGATGAATGTATCGTATGACTAAGGCCTTACCTGTGACTACGTTCGCCATCTTCACAGTGATGATTGTATCACATGACTAAGGCTTAACCTGTGACTACGTACGCTATCTTCACAGTGATGAATGTATCACATGACTAAGCCTCAACCTGTGACTACGTTCGCTATCTTCACAGTGATGATTGTATCATGTGACTAAGGCTTAACCTGTGACAACGTTCGGTATCTCCTCAGTGATGAATGCATCACATGACTAAGCCTCAACCTGTGACTACGTTCTCTATCTTCACAATTATGATTGTATCGCATGACTAAGGCTTAACCTGTGATTACCTACGCTATCTTCATAGTGATGATTGTATCGCGTGACTAGGGCTTAACCTGTGACTACGTACGCTATCTCCACAGTGACGATTGTATCATGTGACTAAACCTCAACCTGTGACTACGTTCGCTATCTTCATAGGGATAATTTTATCATGTGACTAAGCCTCAACCTGTGACTACGTTCGCTATCTTCACAGTGATGAATGAATCACATGACTAAGCCTCAACTTGTGACTACGTTCTCTATCTTCCCAATTATGATTGTATCGCATGACTAAGGCTTAACCTGTGACTACGTACGCTATCTTCACAGTGAATATTGTATCGCATGACTAAGGCTTAACCTGTGACTACGTACGCTATCTTCACACTGATGAATGTATCACATGACTAAGCCCTAACCTGTGACTACGTTCTCTATCTTCACAGTTATGATTGTATCGTTGGACTAAGGCTTAACCTGTGACTACGCACGCTATCTTCACACTGATGAATGTATCACATGACTAAGCCCTAACCTGTGACTACGTTCTCTATCTTTACAGTTATGATTGTATCGTTTGACTAAGGCTTAACCTGTGACTACGCACGCTATCGTCACACTGATGAATGTATCACATGACTAAGCATCAACCTGTGACTACGTTCTCCATCTTCACAGTGAATATTGTATCGCATGACTAATGCTTAACCTGTGACTACGTACGCTATCTTCACAGTAATGAATGTATCACATGACTAAGCCTCAACCTGTGACTACGTTCTCTATCTTCACAGTTATGATTGTATCGTTTGACTAAGGCTTAACCTGTGACTACGTACGCTATCTTCACACTGATGAATGTATCATGTGACTAAAGCTTAACCTGTGATAACGTTCGGTATCTTCACAGTGATGAATGTATCGTTTGACTAAGGGTTAACCTGTGACTACGTACGCTATCTTCACAGTGATGATTGTATCACATGAGTAAGGCTTAACCTGTGACTACGCACGCTATCTCCACAGTGATGATTGTATCGTTTGACTAAGGCTTAACCTGTGACCACGTACGCCATCTACACAGTGATGATTGTATCGCATGACTAAGGCTTAACCTGTGACTATGTTCGCTATCTCCACAGTGATGATTGTATCATGCGACTAAGGCTTAACCTGTGATAATGTTCGGTATCTTCACAGTGATGAATGTATCGTTTGACTAAGGCTTAACCTGTGACTACGCACGCTATCTCCACAGTGATGATTGTATCGTTTGACTAAGGCTTAACCTGTGACCACGTACGCCATCTACACAGTGATGATTGTATCGCATGACTAAGGCTTAACCTGTGACTATGTTCGCTATCTCCACAGTGATGATTGTATCATGTGACTAAGGCTTAACCTGTGACTACGTACGCTATCTTCACAGCGATGAATGTATCGTATGACTAAGGCCTTACCTGTGACTACGTTCGCTATCTTCACAGTGATGATTGTATCACATGACTAAGGCTTAACCTGTGACTACGTACGCTATCTTCACAGTGATGAATGTATCACATGACTAAGCCTCAACCTGTGACTACGTTCGCTATCTTCACAGTGATAATTGTATCATGTGACTAAGGCTTAACCTGTGACAACGTTCGGTATCTCCTCAGTGATGAATGCATCACATGACTAAGCCTCAACCTGTGACTACGTTCTCTATCTTCACAATTATGATTGTATCGCATGACTAAGGCTTAACCTGTGATTACGTACGCTATCTTCATAGTGATGATTGTATCATGTGACTAAGGCTTAACCTGTGACAACGTTCTGTATCTCCTCAGTGATGATTGTATCACATGACTAAGCCTCAACCTGTGACTACGTTCTCTATCTTCACAATTATGATTGTATCGCATGACTAAGGCTTAACCTGTGATTACGTACGCTATCTTCATAGTGATGATTGTATCGCGTGACTAAGGCTTAACCTGTGACTACGTTCGCTATCTTCACAGTGATGATTGTATCACATGACTAAGCCTCAACCTGTGACTACGTTCTCTATCTTCACAGTTATGATTGTATCGTTTGACTAAGGCTTAACCTGTGACTACGTACGCTATCTTCACACTGATGAATGTATCATGTGACTAAAGCTTACCCCGTGATAACGTTCGGTATCTTCACAGAGATGAATGTATCGTTTGACTAAGGGTTAACCTGTGACTACGTACGCTATCTTCACAGTGATGATTGTATCACATGAGTAAGGCTTAACCTGTGACTACGCACGCTATCTCCACAGTGATGATTGTATCGTTTGACTAAGGCTTAACCTGTGACTACGTACGCCATCTACACAGTGATGATTGTATCGCATGACTAAGGCTTAACCTGTGACTATGTTCGCTATCTCCACAGTGATGATTGTATCATGCGACTAAGGCTTAACCTGTGATAATGTTCGGTATCTTCACAGTGATGATTGTATCATGTGACTAAGGCTTAACCTGTGACTACGTACGCTATCTTCACAGCGATGAATGTATCGTATGACTAAGGCCTTACCTGTGACTACGTTCGCCATCTTCACAGTGATGATTGTATCACATGACTAAGGCTTAACCTGTGACTACGTACGCTATCTTCACAGTGATGAATGTATCACATGACTAAGCCTCAACCTGTGACTACGTTCGCTATCTTCACAGTGATGATTGTATCATGTGACTAAGGCTTAACCTGTGACAACGTTCGGTATCTCCTCAGTGATGAATGCATCACATGACTAAGCCTCAACCTGTGACTACGTTCTCTATCTTCACAATTATGATTGTATCGCATGACTAAGGCTTAACCTGTGATTACCTACGCTATCTTCATAGTGATGATTGTATCGCGTGACTAGGGCTTAACCTGTGACTACGTACGCTATCTTCACAGTGATGATTGTATAGCATTACTAAGGCTTAACCTGTGACTACGCACGCTATCTTCATAGTGATGATTGTATCGCGTGACTAGGGCTTAACCTGTGACTACGTACGCTATCTTCACAGTGATGAATGTATCACATGACTAAGGCTTAACCTGTGACTACGTTCTCTATCTTCACAGTTATGATGGTATCGTTTGACTAAGGCTTAACCTGTGACTACGTACGCTATCTTCACACTGATGAATGTATCACATGACTAAGCCCTAACCTGTGACTACGTTCTCTATCTTCACAGTTATGATTGTATCGTTTGACTAAGGCTTAACCTGTGACTACGTACGCTATCTTCACAGTGATGAATGTATCACATGACTAAGGCTTAACCTGTGACTACGTACGCTTTTTTCACAGTGATGATTGTATCACATGACTAAGGCTTAACCTGTGACTACGTACGCTATCTTCACACTGATGAATGTATCACATGACTAAGCCCTAACCTGTGACTACTTTCTCTATCTTCACAGTTATGATTGTATCGTTTGACTAAGGCTTAACCTGTGACTACGTACGCTATCTTCACACTGATGAATGTATCACATGACTAAGCCCTAACCTGTGACTACGTTCTCTATCTTCACAGTTATGATTGTATCGTTTGACTAAGGCTTAACCTGTGACCACGTACGCCATCTACACAGTGATGATTGTATCGCATGACTAAGGCTTAACCTGTGACTATGTTCGCTATCTCCACAGTGATGATTGTATCATGTGACTAAGGCTTAACCTGTGACTACGTACGCTATCTTCACAGCGATGAATGTATCGTATGACTAAGGCCTTACCTGTGACTACGTTCGCTATCTTCACAGTGATGATTGTATCATGTGACTAAGGCTTAACCTGTGACAACGTTCGGTATCTCCTCAGTGATGAATGCATCACATGACTAAGCCTCAACCTGTGACTACGTTCTCTATCTTCACAATTATGATTGTATCGCATGACTAAGGCTTAACCTGTGATTACGTACGCTATCTTCATAGTGATGATTGTATCATGTGACTAAGGCTTAACCTGTGACAACGTTCTGTATCTCCTCAGTGATGATTGTATCACATGACTAAGCCTCAACCTGTGACTACGTTCTCTATCTTCACAATTATGATTGTATCGCATGACTAAGGCTTAACCTGTGATTACGTACGCTATCTTCATAGTGATGATTGTATCGCGTGACTAAGGCTTAACCTGTGACTACGTTCGCTATCTTCACAGTGATGATTGTATCACATGACTAAGCCTCAACCTGTGACTACGTTCTCTATCTTCACAGTTATGATTGTATCGTTTGACTAAGGCTTAACCTGTGACTACGTACGCTATCTTCACACTGATGAATGTATCATGTGACTAAAGCTTACCCCGTGATAACGTTCGGTATCTTCACAGAGATGAATGTATCGTTTGACTAAGGGTTAACCTGTGACTACGTACGCTATCTTCACAGTGATGATTGTATCACATGAGTAAGGCTTAACCTGTGACTACGCACGCTATCTCCACAGTGATGATTGTATCGTTTGACTAAGGCTTAACCTGTGACTACGTACGCCATCTACACAGTGATGATTGTATCGCATGACTAAGGCTTAACCTGTGACTATGTTCGCTATCTCCACAGTGATGATTGTATCATGCGACTAAGGCTTAACCTGTGACTATGTTCGCTATCTCCACAGTGATGATTGTATCATGTGACTAAGGCTTAACCTGTGACTACGTACGCTATCTTCACAGCGATGAATGTATCGTATGACTAAGGCCTTACCTGTGACTACGTTCGCTATCTTCACAGTGATGATTGTATCACATGACTAAGGCTTAACCTGTGACTACGTACGCTATCTTCACAGTGATGAATGTATCACATGACTAAGCCTCAACCTGTGACTACGTTCGCTATCTTCACAGTGATGATTGTATCATGTGACTAAGGCTTAACCTGTGACAACGTTCGGTATCTCCTCAGTGATGAATGCATCACATGACTAAGCCTCAACCTGTGACTACGTTCTCTATCTTCACAATTATGATTGTATCGCATGACTAAGGCTTAACCTGTGATTACGTACGCTATCTTCATAGTGATGATTGTATCATGTGACTAAGGCTTAACCTGTGACAACGTTCTGTATCTCCTCAGTGATGATTGTATCACATGACTAAGCCTCAACCTGTGACTACGTTCTCTATCTTCACAATTATGATTGTATCGCATGACTAAGGCTTAACCTGTGATTACGTACGCTATCTTCATAGTGATGATTGTATCGCGTGACTAAGGCTTAACCTGTGACTACGTTCGCTATCTTCACAGTGATGATTGTATCACATGACTAAGCCTCAACCTGTGACTACGTTCTCTATCTTCACAGTTATGATTGTATCGTTTGACTAAGGCTTAACCTGTGACTACGTACGCTATCTTCACACTGATGAATGTATCATGTGACTAAAGCTTACCCCGTGATAACGTTCGGTATCTTCACAGAGATGAATGTATCGTTTGACTAAGGGTTAACCTGTGACTACGTACGCTATCTTCACAGTGATGATTGTATCACATGAGTAAGGCTTAACCTGTGACTACGCACGCTATCTCCACAGTGATGATTGTATCGTTTGACTAAGGCTTAACCTGTGACTACGTACGCCATCTACACAGTGATGATTGTATCGCATGACTAAGGCTTAACCTGTGACTATGTTCGCTATCTCCACAGTGATGATTGTATCATGCGACTAAGGCTTAACCTGTGATAATGTTCGGTATCTTCACAGTGATGATTGTATCATGTGACTAAGGCTTAACCTGTGACTACGTACGCTATCTTCACAGCGATGAATGTATCGTATGACTAAGGCCTTACCTGTGACTACGTTCGCCATCTTCACAGTGATGATTGTATCACATGACTAAGGCTTAACCTGTGACTACGTACGCTATCTTCACAGTGATGAATGTATCACATGACTAAGCCTCAACCTGTGACTACGTTCGCTATCTTCACAGTGATGATTGTATCATGTGACTAAGGCTTAACCTGTGACAACGTTCGGTATCTCCTCAGTGATGAATGCATCACATGACTAAGCCTCAACCTGTGACTACGTTCTCTATCTTCACAATTATGATTGTATCGCATGACTAAGGCTTAACCTGTGATTACCTACGCTATCTTCATAGTGATGATTGTATCGCGTGACTAGGGCTTAACCTGTGACTACGTACGCTATCTTCACAGTGATGATTGTATCGCATGACTAAGGCTTAACCTGTGACTACGCACGCTATCTTCATAGTGATGATTGTATCGCGTGACTAGGGCTTAACCTGTGACTACGTACGCTATCTTCACAGTGATGATTGTATCGCATAACTAAGGCTTAACCTGTGGCTACGTACGCTATCTTCACACTGATGAATGTATCACATGACTAAGCCACAACCTTAGACTACGTTCTCTATCTTCACAGTTATGATTGTATCGTTTGACTAAGGCATAACCTGTGACTACGTACGCTATCTTCACAGTGATGATTGTATCGCATGACTAAGGCTTAACCTGTGGCTACGTACGCTATCTTCACACTGATGAATGTATCACATGACTAAGCCACAACCTTAGACTACGTTCTCTATCTTCACAGTTATGATTGTATCGTTTGACTAAGGCATAACCTGTGACTACGTACGCTATCTTCACACTGATGAATGTATCACATGACTAAGGCTTAACCTGTGACTACGTACGCTATCTTCACAGTGATGAATGTATCACATGACTAAGGCTTAACCTGTGACTACGTTCTCTATCTTCACAGTTATGATGGTATCGTTTGACTAAGGCTTAACCTGTGACTACGTACGCTATCTTCACACTGATGAATGTATCACATGACTAAGCCCTAACCTGTGACTACGTTCTCTATCTTCACAGTTATGATTGTATCGTTTGACTAAGGCATAACCTGTGACTACGTACGCTATCTTCACAGTGATGAATGTATCACATGACTAAGGCTTAACCTGTGACTACGTACGCTTTTTTCACAGTGATGATTGTATCACATGACTAAGGCTTAACCTGTGACTACGTACGCTATCTTCACACTGATGAATGTATCACATGACTAAGCCCTAACCTGTGACTACTTTCTCTATCTTCACAGTTATGATTGTATCGTTTGACTAAGGCTTAACCTGTGACTACGTACGCTATCTTCACACTGATGAATGTATCACATGACTAAGCCCTAACCTGTGACTACGTTCTCTATCTTCACAGTTATGATTGTATCGTTTGACTAAGGCTTAACCTGTGACTACGTACGCTATCTTCACACTGATGAATGTATCACATGACTAAGCCCTAACCTGTGACTACGTTCTCTATCTTCACAGTTATGATTGTATCGTTTGACTAAGGCATAACCTGTGATTACGTACGCTATCTTCACAGTGATGAATGTATCACATGACTAAGCTTCAACCTGTGACTACGTACGCTATCTTCACAGTTATGGTTGTATCGTTTGACTAAGAATTAACCTATGACTACCGACGTATTATAAATTTGTAAGCAAGGATATGTACGACAGGTATTCTATTGGCTAAAGTAGTGGTCAGGTCTACTAAACATCAGTCTACGTAGTTCTTGGGTGACCAACCACTATCCCTTGCGAGGTATTGGAAGAGACTGTGTTGTTTCGTTAAGTGAATTTAATGGCAACACTTCTGCAGTTGAGTGTTTTTAAATCTTAAAATACCACAAAACTTTCATACGTTCGCCTGGCCTAAGTAATCTATCTCTGTTTGTTTGTGGCGTCCATAAAAGCCGTCATTAGGTGGAGATATTTTCTCACGCTCGCTCACACACACACACACACACACACACACACACACACACACACACACACACACACACACACACACACACACACACACACACACACACATTCATGAAACACTTAGATTTATTAATAAGTTTAATTTAAACGTAACGAAAATCTTTGGATTCGGCTCTTCTTACAATTACTGACCATATTAAAGGTGGCATAATAAGGTAACAATGTGCACTCATTTAGTCTTGGTAAAGGTTAACTACAATATTATCTTCATTTGGAGAATGATAATATTCTAAGACATTTGTTAATTTTGAACATACACAAGACGCTTTCTGGTAAAGAGTACATACTCTCGTGTCACTGCCTGAAGGTAAGTCTACTTAAATATGGGAAATATCAATATTGTTTGTTGACAAGTTTATTAGTAATGACCATTAAACGGTTGTTTACATTAGAAACGAGTAGTTTTGGCGTTTCTGGTCTTCCTTAGTTATGCGAGCATAAGACTCCACTCATAAAAATGTTATTCATGTTTGATTGTAGTTTCATGTATGATTCTCAGCAGAGACTTCAACTCTCAAGGAGAAAAGTTAATTAGAGTGTTTTGTTTCAGAATGTGTTTGGCCACCAAGTCATGCGCATTGGTCTAAATAAGTGAAAGTAATGGCGGAGCTTGTAAGGAACGGAAACGCTGGCGAAGTGATTTAAACGGCATTCCAGCGTTGGGCCATGTAGCGTGTAATTGGCGGCTTCGCTGATACAACATCGTTACTTGACATATTACGGTAGCAGAGGGCTCCGAATCCATAACATGGAACTTTCGTATAGCAATCACTCGTTGGTTTTCTGATAGTTATTAAGAACCATTCATTGAATATATTTACTTGGGCGAGGCTTATTGTGACGCGATTGGGGTTGTTTTTTCTTTTTTTAAATATAGTCTACGTTTTTTGGAGCAACCTCAGAAACAGTGAAGATTCGAAAAACGTCATTGGTAATGTAAAATAAGCAAGATGGACCATCCAACACTGCCAATTTCACAGCAAGACTTTCCATCTGTGTTAGTTTCACAGCAAAGAGTTCCAGCTGTAGTAGTTCCATATTAAAATGTTCCAGCTGTACTTGTTCCACAGCAAGGAGTTCCAGCGGTACTAGTTCCACAGCAAGGAGTTGCAGGTATACTAGTTCCATAGCAAGGCGTTCCAGCTGTACTAGTTCCCCAGGAGGGAGTTCCAGGTATATTAGTTCCACAGCAAAGCGTTACAGAACTATCAATTCCATAGCAAGGAGTTTCAGCTGTACTAGTTCCACAGCAAGGAGTTGCAGGTATACTAGTTCCATAGCAAGGAGTTCCAGCTGTACTAGTTCCCCAGGAGGGAGTTCCAGGTATATTAGTTCAACAGCAAAGCGTTACAGAACTATCAATTCCATAGCAAGGAGTTCCAACTGTACTAGTTCCACAGCAAGGAGTTGCAGGTATACTAGTTCCATAGCAAGGAGTTCCAGCTGTACTAGTTCCCCAGGAGGGAGTTCCAGGTATATTAGTTCCACAGCAAAGCGTTACAGAACTATCAATTCCATAGCAAGGAGTTCCAACTGTACTAGTTCCATATCAAGAAGTTCCAGCTGTACTAGTTCCACAGCAAGGAGTTGCAGGTATACTAGTTCCATAGCAAGGAGTTCCAGCTGTACTTGTTCCACAGCAAGGAGTTCCAGCGGTACTAGTTCCACAGCAAGGAGTTGCAGGTATACTAGTTCCATAGCAAGGCGTTCCAGCTGTACTAGTTCCCCAGGAGGGAGTTCCAGGTATATTAGTTCCACAGCAAAGCGTTACAGAACTATCAATTCCATAGCAAGGAGTTCCAACTGTACTTGTTCCACAGCAAGGAGTTGCAGGTATACTAGTTCCATAGCAAGGAGTTCCAGCTGTACTAGTTCCCCAGGAGGGAGTTCCAGGTATATTAGTTCCACAGCAAAGCGTTACAGAACTATCAATTCCATAGCAAGGAGTTCCAACTGTACTAGTTCCATATCAAGAAGTTCCAGCTGTACTAGTTCCACAGCAAGGAGTTGCAGGTATACTAGTTCCATAGCAAGGAGTTATAGCTGTACTAGTTCCCCAGGAGGGAGTTCCAGGTATATTTGTTCCACAGCAAAGCGTTACAGAACTATCAATTCCATAGCAAGGAGTTCCAACTGTACTAGTTCCATATCAAGAAGTTCCAGCTGTACTAGTTCCACAGCAAGGAGTTGCAGGTATACTAGTTCCATAGCAAGGAGTTCCAGCTGTACTAGTTCCCCAGGAGGGAGTTCCAGGTATATTAGTTCCATAGCAAAGCGTTACAGAACTATCAATTCCATAGCAAGGAGTTCCAACTGTACTAGTTCCATATCAAGAAGTTCCAGCTGTACTAGTTCCACAGCAAGGAGTTGCAGGTATACTAGTTCCATAGCAAGGAGTTCCAGCTGTACTAGTTCCCCAGGAGGGAGTTCCAGGTATATTAGTTCCATAGCAAAGCGTTACAGAACTATCAATTCCATAGCAAGGAGTTCCAACTGTACTAGTTCCATATCAAGAAGTTCCAGCTGTACTAGTTCCACAGCAAGGAGTTGCAGGTATACTAGTTCCATAGCAAGGAGTTCCAGCTGTACTAGTTCCCCAGGAGGGAGTTCCAGGTATATTAGTTCCATAGCAAAGCGTTACAGAACTATCAATTCCATAGCAAGGAGTTCCAACTGTACTAGTTCCATATCAAGAAGTTCCAGCTGTACTAGTTCCACAGCAAGGAGTTGCAGGTATACTAGTTCCCCAGGAGGGAGTTCCAGCTGTACTAGTTCCCCAGGAGGGAGTTCCAGGTATATTAGTTCCATAGCAAAGCGTTACAGAACTATCAATTCCATAGCAAGGAGTTCCAACTGTACTAGTTCCATATCAAAAAGTTCCAGCTGTACTTGTTCCACAGCAAGGAGTTCCAGCGGTACTAGTTCCACAGCAAGGAGTTGCCGGTAAACTAGTTCCACAGCAAAGCGTTACAGAACTATCAATTCCATAGCAAGGAGTTCCAGCTGTACTAGTTCCATATCAAAAAGTTCCAGCTGTACTTGTTCCACAGCAAGGAGTTCCAGCGGTACTAGTTCCACAGCAAGGAGTTGCCGGTAAACTAGTTCCATAGCAAAGCGTTACAGAACTGTCAATTCCATAGCAAGGAGTTCCAACTGTACTAGTTCCATATCAAGAAGTTCCAGCTGTACTAGTTCCACAGCAAGGAGTTGCAGGTATACTAGTTCCATAGCAAGGAGTTTCAGCTGTACTAGTTCCCCAGGAGGGAGTTCCAGGTATATTAGTTCCACAGCAAAGCGTTACAGAACTATCAATTCCATAGCAAGGAGTTCCAGCTGTACTAATTCCCCAGGAGGGAATGCCAGGTATATTAGTTCCACAGCAAAGCGTTACAGAACTATCAATTCCATAGCAAGGAGTTCCAACTGTACTAGTTCCATATCAAGAAGTTCCAGCTGTACTTGTTCCACATCAAGGCGTTCCAGCTCTGAGATTACCAGTTGACTCGTCCAGGTTTTTCGGCAGTGGCCAATGACAAACTTGAAACTGCAGGAATAAAATGATGCGGAAATTAAAACAATTTATATAAATTCAAACAATATACAAGTTAAAATATATAATACACTGCAAGATAAGCGTGTTACAATCATATATATATATATATATATATATATATATATATATATATATATATATATAATATTAAATATGGTGATATGTTTTCTTGTATATATAGTTAATAAATTAAAAATATTTCAAAAACAAGAATACTTTTAATGAATATATTTATTCAAAGCTTTTCGCCGATTAAATAGTATCAGCATCTTCAGGAAAAAAATTATCTAATAAAATACTTTTACAAAATTAAATCATATGTGCTACAAATATAGTCTTAATCGTAAGACATATGATTTAATTTTGTAAAAGTATTTTATTAGATAATTTTTTTCCTGAAGATGCTGATACTATTTAATCGGCGAAAAGCTTTGAATAAATATATTCATTAAAAGTATTCTTTTTTTTTAAATATTTTTAATTTATTAAATATATATATATATATATATATATATATATATATATAATTTTTATTTCCAACCATATTCGCAATAGTCTAATACAATGTGCACAAATTGCATACGTATCCTGCTCGCTATTGTTTCAAAAATCTACTTTTGTCTCTCATTGTATTTATTATTTCTTCACATTTTCTATACGTTGTAATTTGCTGCACCCATTCTACATTTTCGTAAACGTAAGCATGATGAGTTGAACAATGCAATTCCAAGTGTTTCGTTCAAGTTAAACCACCATTAGCACTTTTACACAGCCTCGTGTTGTAAACACAGTATTTACAAAATAAAAAAAGCGCAAAGGCCATTCGCCTTCGAAGTATAAAATATGTTCACACATTAATTACACTAAGTAATTTACGGCCGCAATAAATCGCCGGCAATGCCTTCTAAATTGTGTAGCCATGAGGCCACGCTAGCCTTTCCACGTTTACGACTTATATAGGTTCAAATGTTATTCAATTTCGCAAACCTGTTCTATGCGTTAGTTATAAAAATACAAGTTTCGCTTAATGATGCATTGCAGCTGCCGCTCTGATTTGCATAGCAAACTTTTCTGAAACCAATTTATGAAACGATTTTTACTCCTCTAAGACTCTGTAAGCCACCCTCTAACATTATACCCCAGAAGAGATTAGGTTGGCTTCTGTTCACTCCTAACCTGTTTCCCTTTCTCTGGCACCAGAGTATTACCATGTCTCATAGCTAGATCTATCATTACGCCAAACCCGGGACATCCATAGGTCTATCCCGACGTAATAATCTGTGCGACTCGAACTACTTTCCTATCCTACTGACGACAGCTTTTTGGCGATAGTTCTTCCTACTTCTTGTCACAAATCTTCGTCCCCAGCTGTTAGGACATTTACTACTACTTAATGAAGGACGATGAAACTGAAAGCACAAAGGTAGAACTATGTGGGTCCGCTATTTAGGTTGTCCCCAATACCTGTATAAAAGAACCTGCACTGTCAAGCCGTGCTGGAGGACCTGGACAGACAGAGCTCCAACCAGAGCCTACGGATTCGATTGATTTCAGAAGTAATCGGGGTCAGTAGAACCTTACTGACAATCGAGGTTTCCCGTCCACTTTCGGATGGCCTTCCCGAAGGATTGGGGACTCGGATCAAGAGATGTCCGCAGTCCCATCTGCCGAGACATAGACGATAGGGGAAACGGTTCTAGTTTCAGTCAAGGAGATTTTATTATTTTGAAGTAGTATATACGATGTCTTGTAAGCTGCTATAGAAGGCAAATGTGTGTGTGTGTGTGTAAATTGTATTGCTTTATATAATTTTGAATATACCATATCATAGCGAAGGGTATATCACACACGCATGTGTTGATGTATTACGCTTTATCCTCGTAAATATTTTAACTTATTTCTAGTAACAAGCACGCTTTTAAAAAGAATGCCAAAGAAGTGATATTAACAAAAATGTGTTAAGCCAAGCTAAGCATAATTTTATTTCAGTCACTTTTCATTAAATAATTACAATTATTATAAATGAAGTAACATAACCTATGCGTTAAAACTGCTGTTCTACCACATAACCTATAACATAAAATCTGTTGTTTTATGAAATCATATGTTATCACTTATTTCATGCCAAATAAGACGAAACTACTAAATTGCATACCTTGCCCCTTTTGTGAAACGTTTTCTCCTGTATAAATCTAAAACTATTCAACTAAATTAAATTAATTAATTAATATTTGAAAAACTGTATTAACACCAAGATCATCCACTACAAGTTTAGAAAAATGTACTACTGTATAAGGAATTCAGTGGATGTATATATATATATAAGGAGAGTGTGAACTAATAAAAGGCATTGAAACAAGTTTTAATTCATATTTCAGTGTAAAAAATTGAGAGCATTATTTTTTTTATTTTTTAAAATTACTAGTGCTTTTACGATATTTTAAAAAGTATTTTTCATTAAAATGAATTCAGAAAAATGTGTAAGACGTTTAAAATGAAAGAATAAATCCTTTCGGCTGTAACGCGGAGTTGGATGAACAATAATTGGAGCAATAAGGATGAGTTTGTACTCGAAGAGGATTACATTCGTCAGACGATATTAGAACCGACGGGACGCAATTATTTCACGAAAAGACAATATGAAATTGCTTCTTTTCTTTGCAGAAATGTTTTTATAAAAATATTCAATACAGATTGCTCTGGAAATAGAACCAATCGCATCCGAGCTCATCGGATTGTCTTCTTTCCGAGGGGGAAGGAAGAGAGCGAGACAATGGCATCATTAAAGGGAATGTTGGATGTAACCGGTAATTACAGGAGGAACACCTAGCCAGTCACGCCTACCACAGAGCTGTAATTATAAGTCACCCTTTTAGCACCACCCTTAAAGTCACCTACAAGTATTCCCGGGAGAGTGTTACGAGTAGGTGTCGCGTTTATATCTCCGGCCAACTAATTACAAAAATTACAGTCCATGGACGCGCAAAAAGCCGGGCTCGTTAATGTGATTAAAACTTTGACGTGCTTGCAATGCGTTCTCTCTTGGGAAGAGATTCTATGAACGGAGAGCACATCACATCACATGGCCACAAGAAAATAACATGATGATCCCTTGGTACTGAGAATAGGGGAAATTATGACATCGCGCAGACAATGAAGACGTAATCTGAACCGGGGAGAAAAGAAACGTTTACGTGATAGGTTGTTGGTTTTTAAAATTTAGATGGAAAAATTACAATCTCTATAGACCTATTGTCTTTTTGTACCTTCTAAATACAAAATTACACAGGATTTACCATTAAAGGTTAAGGTAGGGGCAGAAATATTAACCCGTGTTGGAATCTCTGATGCAAGTGTACTCTCAAGGACAGTAAGGAAGGAAAGTACGGATAGTATTAAGGCTAAGGTACTGTAGGATGAGGGGATACCACGTCAGTAAGAGCACATTGCTTAGAAACATCCTTTGGATATCATACAATTCACAGCATTATCAGGATTGTATGAAAAACATGGAATTATATATATGTGATAGCTGTTTGTCCGCCCGTACAGACAAGCTTTCCAGAAGTAGCTATATCTGGTACACCACCACTCCAAGAAATAAATTTAGTTGAAAAATTACTAAAACTTGAAGCTCAAATGTAACAACAATTAGCCAACTATGAAATATCGCAATGAGTTTTCAAACAGATAAACTAATTATATATATATATATATATATATATATATATATATATATATATATATATATATATAGATAGATAGATAGATAGATAGATAGATAGATAGATAGATAAAATATAACATACGATAGATAAGATATAGATAAAATGATCGCGTAAAGTGCGTTTTGAATGGGCTGCACGCTGCCCCGCGCCGCTTCACTTTCAAGGCTGCATCGTACTTTGAGCGTTCGGTCGTGCCCCAAAGATCGTGTGCAAAGGAACCCAGTGTAACTGAGTAGTGTAAATGTATTGTTCCTGATCGGATCGCGGGATCGGAAATACGCTTAGGCCGCGTTACGTAAGCTTGCACGAGCGCACGCGTTCACAGTGATGAAAAGGCCATCCTGCATTCATAGCAAGTTCTTTTAAATTCTTCAACATAAGCAAAACATTGGAATCATCGTGTGTTTCATTGAAGTGATAAAAGCAGCTGATCAGGGAAACCAGCCAGGTCAAATTGGTCCTATTTTTATGGGTATCTCCTAGTAAGTACGTATTTACGACTATGCCTTTGAAAGTAAATCTATGAGATTTGTTTTATTCTTCTTCTTTTAAATATACTATTATCCACGATCTCTCTCCCTTTCTGTCATTTTTTATCTTTTACAGTTTCTATATTTCTATCTATCTGTCGCTTTGTGTATCTCTCCCTCTCTCCCCTCTTCCCCCCTCTCTCTCTATTTACTTGTTTTGCTGTCTCTTTCTTCTTTTACTGTATATTCCAGTCTGTCTACTTCTCTCTCTGTCTCTATTTTCTCATTTTTGTGTCTGTCTCTCCCTTTTTTTATTGTATCTCTCAGTGTCTCTATTTCTATCTGTCTGTCTGTCTCTCTTTCTCTCTCTCTCTCTCTCTCTTTTCTCCTCTTTGTGTGTGTCTTTCCATTTCTTTAATGTATACCTTATCTCTCATTCTCACTGATTCTATCTTTCTTTGTCTCTCTTTAATTCTCTCTCTGTCTCTCCCTTATTCTGTATTTATCCCTTTCAGTCTCTCTGTTTCTATCTGCTTTTTTCTCTATCTGTTTCTATCTATCTTTATTTTCTTTTTTTTGCCTTTCTTTTTTTTCTCTTTATTGTACCTCTAAGTCTCTCTGCTCTTAGCTGTACCTATCTCTTTATATCTCTCTATTACTCTCCCTTTATCGGTCTTTATTTCTTCCCGTCTCTTTGTTTATACGTGTCTTTTTCCTTGTTTCTATCTCTCTCTATTTTCATCTCTTTTTGTCTGTCTCTCTCAGTCTTTCTGCTTCTATCTGCTTCTTGCTCTTTACTTCTCTCTTTGTCGTTCTCAAACAGTGGAAAATGGGACGAAATAGTAGAACAAAAGAGGAAAATTATTTATCTTCAGCTAAAAAAGTTGAAAGGCAACTTACCTTCACTTGTTTTTTGGATAAGGAATATAAGCAGAATTTTACTTTTTAATATTTCTATAGAAAACCTACATGAACTGGTTCTCAATTGATGGTTCTCATGAAATACGAATCGAATGAAAGCATATTGATATACGAAAACGAAAATCTCTTAACAGCTTAATGACGTCACAGTTGATTGGCGGTTCCTATTTATTTGTAAAGATAGAAATCACGAAGATTTCGGCACGCGGTAATATCACCACTAAATTGGATTATTTCTGCTCATATATTTAAAACGGATATCGTCTGATACCGCTCTAAACAGATTTACCAAGCTACAATTAGCGTTCATTCTCTCGGACATTCTGGTTTATTCTGATTGGCGGCGTTTGGTTGCACACAGCTACGGCCGCTCGCAATAACAATATACTTTTATAACGGACATTAAGGATTCAGAATCATGTAGGAAAGCTTAGTCCTCGTTAAACCCAGGAGCAGGACACAAAGCACAGCTCATGAATACTGCGTAAAGGTTGCGTTGTAAAGGCCGTGATCAGAGGATCGTATTCACAGAGCTATCAGTTGTTTGTACTCTTTATTCGTAAAGAGAGAATATATATAGCGTACGCGCCAAAATAAACAGTTTAAGATTTTATTTTGTTTACATAGTTCAACAAACACATAGAAGTAAAAAGAAGTTAAATCGGTTATACTTGGGTATAAACTTGTTCTGTATGACCACCTTTCCCTTTTGTGGCAGCACTTGCACCGTTATTGTAGGATTTGCATAATTTTGGTGAAGGTTATGCTCGTTATACACAAAAGCCCTTCTGCTGTGTTAAAACACTCCCGATCTTCAAGATTTTTCAACAATCCCAGCGTTACTAGACGGTTTTTTGTGAAATTGTTCCTGAAAAAGCAATGGAGCGGACAAGCTTGTCCCGCCAGCAAGTCCATTCCAAATGAGCGAAAATATTTATCTACGATAAAAGTTTTCTTTTCAGTAGTTAGCACCATGACAGCAAAAACTAACCTCAAATGAAATACGCCAACACGGGTACAACGGAACAATCAAAATTCGGCACAGCAGATCCAGAAGGCAACAGCTGATTAGTACTGTTTGTTTTGTCGCATACTGTATAATATATTAATATATATATATATATATATATATATATATATATATATATATATAAGAATATAGCTTCAGAATTTTAATTTTTTAAAAGTTTCTAAATGGGTTAAATTACACGCCCAGTTAAAGGGGTTATAACTGTGATTTATAAGAATTACTTTGGCGATAATGGCGTTCAGTGTTTGCGACACTCACGCGGCCTTGTACCAAAGTACGTTATGGGCAATTCCGAACAATACCTGACTACACGATCCGCGGGCAAATGTCAACCGCATCGCTCAGGACAGCGGCCTTGGGGAGAGTCCTTATCGGCGTCGTGTACCAGCTCTCGTCAACGGGACACGCAGCTGTCCTGATAAGGCGATCAGATTACCCCATGGAAATTGCACCACGAACATTCAAGGCCGACGTTGTGACGGCTTCCCATAAGCAGAAGTAATGCAAAGAAATATCTAGATTATTTTATTTTAATTTTTACAACGAATTTTACTTAAAGCATGAAACACTGCGAGCTTTGTGGCTGCGTTTAGGGACATCTCATGCGGGGACACACAAGATTACGTGTAGGAGAGTATGTCTTTCTGAATGTATAGGCACGTAGGAACATATAATGCTGACTGTAAGGATATGTGGAGACTTATAAGGCTACGTATAGGGGCATATATTTTTGTAGATGAATAGGCACGTAGGAACATATAATGCTGACTGTAAGAATATGTGGCGACATATAAGGGTACGTGTAGGGGTATATATGTGTCTGAATGTATATGCACGTAGGAACATATAAAGCTGACAGTAAGGATATGTGGGGACTTATAAGGCTACGTGTAGGGGTATATATGTGTCTGAATGTATATGCACGTAGAAACATATAGGGCTGACTGTAAGGATATGTGGGGACATATAAGGGTACGTCCAAGGGTATATATGTTTCTGTATGAATAGGCACGTAAGAACATATAATGCTGATTGTAAGGATATGTGGCGACATAAAAGGCTACGTTTAGGGATATATATGTGTCTGAATGTATATGCACGTAGAAACATATAGGGCTGACTGTAAGGATATGTGGGGACATATAAGGCTACGTCCAAGGGTATATATGTTTCTGTATGAATAGGCACGTAAGAACATATAATGCTGATTGTAAGGATATGTGGCGACATAAAAGGCTACGTTTAGGGATATATATGTGTCTGAATGTATATGCACGTAGAAACATATAGGGCTGACTGTAAGGATATGTGGGGACATATAAGGCTACATCCAAGGGTATATATTTTTCTAGATGTATAGTCACGTAGGAACATATAATGCTGACTGTAAGGATATGTGGCGACATATAAGGCTACGTTTAGGGATATATATGTGTCTGAATGTATATGCACGTAGAAACATATAGGGCTGACTGTAAGGATATGTGGGGACATATAAGGCTACGTTTAGGGATATATATGTGTCTGAATGTATATGCACGTAGAAACATATAGGGCTGACTGTAAGGATATGTGGGGACATATAAGGCTACGTCCAAGGGTATATATGTTTCTGTATGAATAGGCACGTAAGAACATATAATGCTGATTGTAAGGATATGTGGCGACATAAAAGGCTACGTTTAGGGATATATATGTGTCTGAATGTATATGCACGTAGAAACATATAGGGCTGACTGTAAGGATATGTGGGGACATATAAGGCTACGTCCAAGGGTATATATGTTTCTGTATGAATAGGCACGTAAGAACATATAATGCTGATTGTAAGGATATGTGGCGACATAAAAGGCTACGTTTAGGGATATATATGTGTCTGAATGTATATGCACGTAGAAACATATAGGGCTGACTGTAAGGATATGTGGGGACATATAAGGCTACATCCAAGGGTATATATTTTTCTAGATGTATAGTCACGTAGGAACATATAATGCTGACTGTAAGGATATGTGGCGACATATAAGGCTACGTTTAGGGATATATATGTGTCTGAATGTATATGCACGTAGAAACATATAGGGCTGACTGTAAGGATATGTGGGGACATATAAGGCTACGTTTAGGGATATATATGTGTCTGAATGTATATGCACGTAGAAACATATAGGGCTGACTGTAAGGATATGTGGGGACATATAAGGCTACATCCAAGGGTATATATTTTTCTAGATGTATAGTCACGTAGGAACATATAATGCTGACTGTAAGGATATGTGGCGACATATAAGGCTACGTTTAGGGATATATATGTGTCTGAATGTATATGCACGTAGAAACATATAGGGCTGACTGTAAGGATATGTGGGGACATATAAGGCTACGTTTAGGGATATATATGTGTCTGAATGTATATGCACGTAGAAACATATAGGGCTGACTGTAAGGATATGTGGGGACATATAAGGCTACGTCCAAGGGTATATATGTTTCTGTATGAATAGGCACGTAAGAACATATAATGCTGATTGTAAGGATATGTGGCGACATAAAAGGCTACGTTTAGGGATATATATGTGTCTGAATGTATATGCACGTAGAAACATATAGGGCTGACTGTAAGGATATGTGGGGACATATAAGGCTACATCCAAGGGTATATATTTTTCTAGATGTATAGTCACGTAGGAACATATAATGCTGACTGTAAGGATATGTGGCGACATATAAGGCTACGTTTAGGGATATATATGTGTCTGAATGTATATGCACGTAGAAACATATAGGGCTGACTGTAAGGATATGTGGGGACATATAAGGCTACGTTTAGGGATATATATGTGTCTGAATGTATATGCACGTAGAAACATATAGGGCTGACTGTAAGGATATGTGGGGACATATAAGGCTACGTCCAAGGGTATATATGTTTCTGTATGAATAGGCACGTAAGAACATATAATGCTGATTGTAAGGATATGTGGGGACATATAAGGCTACGTTTAGGGATATATATGTGTCTGAATGTATATGCACGTAGAAACATATAGGGCTGACTGTAAGGATATGTGGGGACATATAAGGCTACATCCAAGGGTATATATTTTTCTAGATGTATAGTCACGTAGGAACATATAATGCTGACTGTAAGGATATGTGGCGACATATAAGGCTACGTTTAGGGATATATATGTGTCTGAATGTATATGCACGTAGAAACATATAGGGCTGACTGTAAGGATATGTGGGGACATATAAGGCTACGTTTAGGGATATATATGTGTCTGAATGTATATGCACGTAGAAACATATAGGGCTGACTGTAAGGATATGTGGGGACATATAAGGCTACGTCCAAGGGTATATATGTTTCTGTATGAATAGGCACGTAAGAACATATAATGCTGATTGTAAGGATATGTGGCGACATAAAAGGCTACGTTTAGGGATATATATGTGTCTGAATGTATATGCACGTAGAAACATATAGGGCTGACTGTAAGGATATGTGGGGACATATAAGGCTACATCCAAGGGTATATATTTTTCTAGATGTATAGTCACGTAGGAACATATAATGCTGACTGTAAGAATATGTGGCGACATATAAGGCTACGTTTAGGGATATATATGTGTCTGAATGTATATGCACGTAGAAACATATAGGGCTGACTGTAAGGATATGTGGGGACATATAAGGCTACGTTTAGGGATATATATGTGTCTGAATGTATATGCACGTAGAAACATATAGGGCTGACTGTAAGGATATGTGGGGACATATAAGGCTACGTCCAAGGGTATATATGTTTCTGTATGAATAGGCACGTAAGAACATATAATGCTGATTGTAAGGATATGTGGGGACATATAAGGCTACGTTTAGGGATATATATGTGTCTGAATGTATATGCACGTAGAAACATATAGGGCTGACTGTAAGGATATGTGGGGACATATAAGGCTACGTCCAAGGGTATATATGTTTCTGTATGAATAGGCACGTAAGAACATATAATGCTGATTGTAAGGATATGTGGCGACATAAAAGGCTACGTTTAGGGATATATATGTGTCTGAATGTATATGCACGTAGAAACATATAGGGCTGACTGTAAGGATATGTGGGGACATATAAGGCTACATCCAAGGGTATATATTTTTCTAGATGTATAGTCACGTAGGAACATATAATGCTGACTGTAAGGATTTGTGGCGACATAAAAGGCTACGTTTAGGGATATATATGTGTCTGAATGTATATGCACGTAGAAACATATAGGGCTGACTGTAAGGATATGTGGGGACATATAAGGGTACGTCCAAGGGTATATATGTTTCTGTATGAATAGGCACGTAAGAACATATAATGCTGATTGTAAGGATATGTGGCGACATAAAAGGCTACGTTTAGGGATATATATGTGTCTGAATGTATATGCACGTAGAAACATATAGGGCTGACTGTAAGGATATGTGGGGACATATAAGGCTACGTCCAAGGGTATATATGTTTCTGTATGAATAGGCACGTGAGAACATATAATGCTGATTGTAAGGATATGTGGCGACATAAAAGGCTACGTTTAGGGATATATATGTGTCTGAATGTATATGCACGTAGAAACATATAGGGCTGACTGTAAGGATATGTGGGGACATATAAGGCTACATCCAAGGGTATATATTTTTCTAGATGTATAGTCACGTAGGAACATATAATGCTGACTGTAAGGATATGTGGCGACATAAAAGGCTACGTTTAGGGATATATATGTGTCTGAATGTAAATGCACGTAGAAATATATAGGGCTGACTGTAAGGATATGTGGGGACATATAAGGCTACATCCAAGGATATATATGTTTCTCTATTTATAGGCACGTAGGAACATATAGAGCTGACAGTAAGGATATGTGGGGACTTATAAGGCTACATCCAAGGGAATATATGTTTCTGTATGTATATGCACGTAGGAACATATAAAGCTGACAGTAAGGATATGTGGCGACATATAAGGCTACGTTTATGGGTATATATGTGTCTGAATGTATATGCACCTAGGAACATAATAGGGCTGACTGTAATTATATGTGGCGACATATAAGGGTACGTGTAGGGGAATATATTTTTCTAGATGTATAGACACGTAGAGCATATATGGCTGACTGTAAGGATGTGGCGACATATAACGCTACGTGTAGGGGTATATATGTGTCTGAATGTATATGCAACTAGGAACATATAGGGCCGACTGTAATTATATGTGGCGACATATAAGGGTACGTGTAGGGGTATATATTTTTCTAGATGTATAGACACGTAGAGCATATATGGCTGACTGTAAGGATGTGGCGACATATAACGCTACGTGTAGGGGTATATATGTGTCTGAATGTATATGCAACTAGGAACATATAGGGCTGACTGTAATTATATGTGGCGACATATAAGGGTACGTGTAGGGGTATATATTTTTCTAGATGTATAGGGACGTAGGCACATATAAAGCTGACAGTAAGGATATGTGGCGACATATAAGGGTACGTGTAGGGATATATATGTTTCTGTATTTATAGGCACGTAGGAACATATAGAGCTGACAGTAAGGATATGTGGGGACTTATAAGGCTACATCCAAGGGAATATATGTTTCTGTATGTATAGGCACGTAGGAACATATAAAGCTGACAGTAAGGATATGTGAGGACTTATAAGTCTACGTGTAGGGGCGTATATTTTTCTAGATGTATAGGCACGTAGGACCATATAATGCTGACTGTAAGGATATGTGGCGACATATAAGGCTACGTTTATGGGTATATATGTGTCTGAATGTATATGCACCTAGGAACATAATAGTTCTGACTGTAATTATATGTGGCGACATATAAGGGTACGTGTAGGGGTATATATTTTTCTAGATGTATAGACACGTAGAGCATATATGGCTGACTGTAAGGATGTGGCGACATATAACGCTACGTGTAGGGGTATATATGTGTCTGAATGTATATGCAGCTAGGAACATATAGGGCTGACTGTAATTATATGTGGCGACATATAAGGGTACGTGCAGGGGTATATATTTTTCTAGATGTATAGGCACGTAGGCACATATAATGCTGTCTGTAGGGATATGTGGCGACTTATAAGGCTACGTTTAGGGGTATATATGTGTCTGAATGTATATGCAACTAGGAACATATAGGGCTGACTGTAATTATATGTGGCGACATATAAGGGTACGTGTAGGGGTATATATTTTTCTAGATGTATAGACACGTAGAGCATATATGGCTTACTGTAAGGATGTGGCGACATATAAGGCTACGTGTAGGGGTATATATGTGTCTGAATGTATAGTCACGCAGAGCATATATGGCTGACTGTAAAAATATATGGCGACTTATAAGGCTACGTTTAGGGGTATATATGTGTCTGAATGTATATGCACATAGGAACATATAGGGCTGACTGTAAGGATATGTGGCGACATATAGGGCTACGTGTAGGGGTATATATTTTTCTAGATGTATAGGCACGTAGGAACATATAATGCTGACTGTAAGGTAATGTGACGACATATAAGGCTACGTTTATGGGTATATATGTGTCTGAATGTATATGCACCTAGGAACATATAATTCTAACTGTAAGAATATGTGGCGGCATATAAGGGTACGTGTAGGGGTATATATGTTTCTGGATGTATATGCACGTAGGAACATATAATGCTAACTGTAAGAATATGTGGCGACATATAAGGGTACGTGTAGGGGTATATATGTGTCTGAATGTATATGCACGTAGGAACATATAGGTCTGACTGTAAGGATATGTGGGGACAAATAAGACTACGTGTAGGGGCATATATGTTTCTAGATGTAGGCTATAGGTACATAGGAACATATAGTGTTAACTGTAGGAATATGTGGCGACATATAAGGGTACGTGTAGGGGTATATATGTGTCTGAATGTATATGCACGTAGGAACATATAATGCTGACTGTAAGGTTATGTGGCAACATATAAGGGTACGTGTAGGGGTATATATGTGTCTGAATGTATATGCACCTAGGAACATATAGGGCTGACTGTAAGGATATGTGGCGACATATAAGGCTACTTGTAGGGGTATATATGTGTCTGAATGTATAGTCACGTAGAGCATATATGGCTGACTGTAAAAATATGTGGCGACTTATAAGGCTACGTTTAGGGGTATATATGTGTCTGAATGTATATGCAACTAGGAACATATAGGGCTGACTGTAATTATATGTGGCGACATATAAGGGTACGTGTAGGGGTATATATTTTTCTAGATGTATAGACACGTAGAGCATATATGGCTGACTGTAAGGATATGTGGCGACATATAAGGGTACGTGTAGGGGTATATATGTGTCTGAATGTATAGTCACGTAGAGCATATATGGCTGACTGTAAAAATATGTGGCGACTAAAGAGGCTACGTTTAGGGGTATATATGTGTCTGAATGTATATGCACCTAGGAACATATAGGGCTGACTGTAAGGATATGTGGCGACATATAAGGCTACGTGTAGGGGTAAATATTTTTCTAGATGTATAGGTACGTAGGAACATATAATGATGACTGTAAGGTTATGTGGCGACATATAAGGCTACGTTTATGGGTATATATGTGTCTGAATGTATATGCACCTAGGAACATATAGGGCTGACTGTGAGGATATGTGGCGACATATAAGGCTACGTGTAGGGGCATATATGTTTCTAGATGTAGGCTATAGGTACATAGGAACATATAGTGTTAACTGTAGGCATATGTGGCGACATATAAGGGTACGTGTAGGGGTATATATGTTTCTGGATGTATAGTCACGTAGAGCATATATGGCTGACTGTAAAAATATGTGGCGACATATAAGGCTACGTTTAGGGGTACATATGTGTCTGAATGTATATGCACGTAGGAACATATAATGCTAACTGTAAGAATATGTGGCGACATATAAGCGTACGTGTAGGGGTATATATTTGTCTGAATGAATATGCACGTAGGAACATGTAGGACTGACTGTAAGGATATGTGGGGACAAATAAGACTACGTGTAGGGGCATATATGTTTCTAGATGTAGGCTATAGGTACATAGGAACATATAGTGTTAACTGTAGGCATATGTGGCGACATATAAGGGTACGTGTAGGGGTATATATGTTTCTGGATGTATAGTCACGTAGAGCATATATGGCTGACTGTAAAAATATGTGGCGACTAAAGAGGCTACGTTTAGGGGTATATATGTGCCTGAATGTATATGCACGTAGGAACATGTAGGACTGACTGTAAATATATGTGGGGACAAATAAGACTACGTGTAGGGGCATATATGTTTCTAGATGTAGGCTATAGGTACATAGGAACATATAGTGTTAACTGTAGGCATATGTGGCGACATATAAGGGTACGTGTAGGGGTATATATGTTTCTGGATGTATAGTCACGTAGAGCATATATGGCTGACTGTAAAAATATGTGGCGACATATAAGGCTACGTTTAGGGGTACATATGTGTCTGAATGTATATGCACGTAGGAACATATAATGCTAACTGTAAGAATATGTGGCGACATATAAGCGTACGTGTAGGGGTATATATGTGTCTGAATGAATATGCACGTAGGAACATATAATGCTGACTGTAAAAATATGTGGCGACATATAAGGCTACGTGTAGGGGTATATATGTGCCTGAATGTATATGCACGTAGGAACATGTAGGACTTACTGTAAGGATATGTGGGGACAAATAAGACTACGTGTAGGGGCATATATGTTTCTAGATGTAGGCTATAGGTACATAGGAACATATAGTGTTAACTGTAGGCATATGTGGCGACATATAAGGGTACGTGTAGGGGTATATATGTTTCTGGATGTATAGTCACGTAGAGCATATATGGCTGACTGTAAAAATATGTGGCGACATATAAGGCTACGTTTAGGGGTACATATGTGTCTGAATGTATATGCACGTAGGAACATATAATGCTAACTGTAAGAATATGTGGCGACATATAAGCGTACGTGTAGGGGTATATATGTGTCTGAATGAATATGCACGTAGGAACATATAATGCTGACTGTAAAAATATGTGGCGACATATAAGGGTACGTGTAGGGGTATATATGTTTCTGGATGTATATGCACGTAGGAACATATAATGCTAACTGTAAGAATATGTGGCGACATATAAGGGTACGTGTAGGGGTATATATGTTTCTAGATGTAGGCTATATGCACCTAGGAACATATAGGGCTGACTGTAAGGATATGTGGCGACATATAGGGCTACGTGTAGGGGTATATATTTTTCTAGATGTATAGGCACGTAGGAACATATAATGCTGACTGTAAGGTTATGTGACGACATATAAGGCTACGTTTATGGGTAAATATGTGTCTCAATGTATATGCACCTAGGAACATATAATTCTAACTGTAAGAATATGTGGCGACATATAAGGGTACGTGTAGGGGTATATATGTTTCTGGATGTTTATGCACGTAGGAACATATATTGCTAACTGTAAGAATATGTGGCGACATATAAGGGTACGTGTAGGGGTATATATGTGTCTGAATGTATATGCACGTTGGAACATATAATGCTATCTGTAAGAATATGTGGCGACATATAAGCGTACGTGTAGGGGTATATATGTGTCTGAATGAATATGCACGTAGGAACATATAATGCTGACTGTAAAAATATGTGGCGACATATAAGGGTACGTGTAGGGGTATATATGTGCCTGAATGTATATGCACGTAGGAACATATAGGACTGACTGTAAGGATATGTGGGGACAAATAAGACTACGTGTAGGGGCATATATGTTTCTAGATGTAGGCTATAGGTACATAGGAACATATAGTGTTAACTGTAGGAATATGTGGCGACATATAAGGGTACGTGTAGGGGTATATATGTTTCTGGATGTAGCCTATAGGGACGTAGAATATATAGGGATGACGGTAAGGATATGTGGGGGCATATAAAGCCAAGTGTAGGGGCATATATGTTTCTAGATGTATTGGCACGTAGAAACATACAGGGCCGAGTGTAGAGATATGTGGGGGACATATAATGCTACATCTAGGGGCATATATGTTTTTATATGTATAGGCATGTAGGGTTGAATGTAGGAACTACATGTAATGCTACAAGTACGAGAAGACACGTATCTGCATGTATGGACATAAAAAACTGAATGTAGGAAAATATAAGGCCGTATAAGACATATAAGGTTATATGTAGGAGCATGTAGAAAGGGGAATATAGGACTAATTTTAGTTTCGTATAATGTAGGGACATATGTGTCAGCCTACATGTGCCTGCTTGTGTTATTATATGTATGTTATAACATGTATGGCAATGTAAGGGGTTATGTAGGGACAGTATGTATGTACATATAAGTGACTGCATGAAAGAACATACTGTACATGGCTGTAAGTGTTATCGTACAAGGCTGAATATATTATCATGTAGGGTTGGAGGAAGGGATATATAGGGGCATACAAGGCTGTATATAGGGGCATATATGTTAATGTTTATAGACGTATATAACTAGCTGTATGCACATGTATTCAACTAATATCTTACACCAGAAAGTTTCATGTACCTAATCCTCCATTTTCAGGCGTCTGTGACCTACCATGGACATCGGGTGCTCGGAGATCCCTTAGAGAATGCCATCGACCGTTTCTATAAATCAATGATGACAACAAGATGAGCGGCAGAAGCTGCTAGTACAGTCACAGCGTAAAGTGAGCTTAGCAATCGCGTCTCACAAGACAGCCACTAGTTTGGCATTTCAGAGACTCCGCGTATGTTCCACCACACTAATGATGGCAGTCTCCTGCCAAGACGAGCGCGAGTGCTGTAGATATGATTGGCGCCCTATCAAAACCGTTTAAAAATGCGCGTACGCGTCCCTGAAAACCGTAAATTGCAAGTTAAATGTAAAAGGTTTAACTCGGTACACTCTGGTTCAAGAATATTATACCTATAATGGGCGGCTTTATATTTGCTAAGCTTGAAGGAGGTGAACAGTTTCACGGTTTAGAGCTGAATTATCTTCCAATCACTGAATGGCTTGACTTTGTTTTGCAGGGTTATATTGTTTATTGATAAGTTTTTGTATTTTAAGTCTAAGGTTGTGTCGCAGGTTTGGAACACTATTCGGGTACTAGTTAGGGCACTTGGCTTAACTCAGCAGAGGCACATCCAGGAGTCTCGGATGTTGTAGTGTACTTGGTGCCACAGGTTGTCCTGGCATGAGGTAGGCTGAACCCTGAGGGCGATATAAAGTTGGCTACCCTGAAATAAAAAGTAAAATCGTATAGAAAGAGAAAGATCAGTAACACCAACTTGCTAAATAAAGTAACAGGAAAGTGTGGAGGATGGTTTGTTACTTTAAGGGTCAGGGTAGGCAGTGATAGGCAGTAGGTGCTGTCCTTCCCAGTGTTACATGTAGCGAGTGTCCTGCAAACGTGACTCCCCACACACGGCATTACGAGATATGTATAGCCACCTCCTTATTGCTCTCCGTGCCAGTGGGAGCTGGAGGACACCACGACTGCCTCCTCCAAACCCATCATGATCTCCTGCTCCTGACTAAATCACCCACACCCATGGTTTGTTGTAGATGTTATGTATTAATACGGCCAATATGTTCAAACTATCATCACCTGTGAAGGTAATGGAGACAAACCTGAAGGAGCTGGAAGACACCACGACTATCCTCCTCCACACCCATCATGATCTCCTGCTTCTGACTAAATCACCCACATCCATGGTTTGTTGTAGATGTTATGTATTAATACGGCCAATATGTTCAAACTATCATCACCTGTGAAGGTAATGGAGACAAACCTGAAGGAGCTGGAAGACACCACGACTGTGAAAACATTTTCTCTGTTTGTAATAACTAGCCATTAGTTACCAGTGCCTTCTAAAGTTTAGTCTAAGATCTCAAGTCACTTTGTGAAAACATGTTCTCTGTTTGTAATAGGTTTCAGATTAGTTTTAGGCTGCGTTGTGTTAGTTAGTTAGCTCTAAGCTATTTTAAGTTATAAGGAGGCAAAGTGTTTGTGCTTCAATCTGTTCTTGTTTATCCTTAGTTAGGTCCGTATGTTTCCTCACACTAACATCTTGACAAATAAAGTAATATAAAGAAAATAAAATTTCAAATTTAAAAAAGAAAGGGACCAAAATCATCGAACCAGTCCTTCTCTGTAAAAAATAAAGACAACCTTCCCTGCATAGCAGTAAAACGTCGTACCACTTTGTCAACGCTCATCTTTTATACCAGCCCACAAAAATATTTTTCCTATATTCCTATCGGGTTAAAGACGCTGCTAGCTCTCAGGACATCAAACCTTTTTCCTTAGCTATCTGAATGTGAGCAAAGCAGTTTTATGCTTCTTCCTTAATCTTGCTCAAGATCCGAAATATGTTCTACATCCGCAGGTAGTCGTAACGACCAAACCGTCCCACCATACAGATAGCCAGGTAAGCACTCGAATAATTCCAAGTGGAAATAAACAGATTAACGTATTTAGATCACGAGTTGAGCATCTGTCAAGAGTGACGTCAGCACAAAGGAATGTCCAGGCGCATTGTATGGTAATTCTGCGTAAGCTTATGAATATTCCTCGCGCTCACTCCTACAAACGCCTTAATGCATACAAGCACTAATCCTGCTATTGGAATATATATCTATCATTTTATTTTATAAGGAATTGTTCAGGATAAAACCTCAATCACAGTATTATCAAAACATAACCCATTGTCTTTGCGTTTCGAAAAGCAATTATTTACTTTGAATACGAAATGTCTCATTTTATAATCGCGTCGGCGTTACACAGGAGTGGCCAGGACGTATAGAAGCAACGCAAGTATAGTTTGTTTCTGTAGATTATACTCCTCTTACACCAGCAAGCTTGTTGCAAGTATTACTGCAAATGCCACAAGAGAGTTGAGGCGTTACACAGGAGTGGCCAGGACGTATAGAAGCAACGCAAGTATTGTTTCTTTCTGTAGATTATACTCCTCTTACACTATCTAGCTTGTTGCAAGTATTACTGCAAGTGCCACAAGAGAGTTTAGGCGTCACACAGGAGTGACCAAGACGTATAGAAGCAACGCAAGTATCGTTTGTTTCTGTAGATTATACTCCTCCTACACTAGCTAGCATGTTGCAAGTATTACTGCAAGTGCCACAAGAGAGTTTAGGCGTCACACAGGAGTGACCAAGACGTATAGAAGCAACGCAAGTATCGTTTGTTTCAGTAGATTATACTCCTCCTGCACTAGCTAGCTTGTTGCAAGTATTACTGCAAGTGCCACAAGAGAGTTTAGGCGTCACACAGGAGTGACCAAGACGTATAGAAGCAACGCAAGTATCGTTTGTTTCTGTAGATTATACTCCTCCTACACTAGCTAGCTTGTTGCAAGTATTACTGCAAGTGCCACAAGAGAGTTTAGGCGTCACACAGGAGTGGCCAGGACGTATAGAAGCAACGCAAGTATAGTTTGTTTCTGTAGATTATACTCCTCTTACACCAGCAAGCTTGTTGCAAGTATTACTGCAAATGCCACAAGAGAGTTGAGGCGTTACACAGGAGTGGCCAGGACGTATAGAAGCAACGCAAGTATAGTTTGTTTCTGTAGATTATACTCCTCTTACACCAGCAAGCTTGTTGCAAGTATTACTGCAAATGCCACAAGAGAGTTGAGGCGTTACACAGGAGTGGCCAGGACGTATAGAAGCAACGCAAGTATAGTTTGTTTCTGTAGATTATACTCCTCTTACACCAGCAAGCTTGTTGCAAGTATTACTGCAAATGCCACAAGAGAGTTGAGGCGTTACACAGGAGTGGCCAGGACGTATAGAAGCAACGCAAGTATCGTTTGTTTCTGTAGATTATCCTCCTCCTACACTAGCTAGCTTGTTGCAAGTATTACTGCAAGTGCCACAAGAGAGTTTAGGCGTCACACAGGAGTGGCCAGGACGTATAGAAGCAACGCAAGTATAGTTTGTTTCTGTAGATTATACTCCTCTTACACCAGCAAGCTTGTTGCAAGTATTACTGCAAATGCCACAAGAGAGTTGAGGCGTTACACAGGAGTGGCCAGGACGTATAGAAGCAACGCAAGTATAGTTTGTTTCTGTAGATTATACTCCTCTTACACCAGCAAGCTTGTTGCAAGTATTACTGCAAATGCCACAAGAGAGTTGAGGCGTTACACAGGAGTGGCCAGGACGTATAGAAGCAACGCAAGTATCGTTTGTTTCTGTAGATTATCCTCCTCCTACACTAGCTAGCTTGTTGCAAGTATTACTGCAAGTGCCACAAGAGAGTTTAGGCGTCACACAGGAGTGGCCAGGACGTATAGAAGCAACGCAAGTATAGTTTATTTCTGTAGATTATACTCCTCTTACACCAGCAAGCTTGTTGCAAGTATTACTGCAAATGCCACAAGAGAGTTGAGGCGTTACACAGGAGTGGCCAGGATGTATAGATGCAAAGCAAGTATCGTTTGTTTCTGTAGATTATAATCCTCTTACACCAGCAAGCTTGTTGCAAGTATTACTGCAAATGCCACAAGAGAGTTGAGGCGTTACACAGGAGTGGCCAGGACGTATAGAAGCAACGCAAGTATTGTTTCTTTCTGTAGATTATACTCCTCCTACACTAGCTAGCTTGTTGCAAGTATTACTGCAAGTGCCACAAGAGAGTTTAGGCGTCACACAGGAGTGGCCAGGACGTATAGATGCAAAGCAAGTATCGTTTGTTTCTGTAGATTATACTCCTCTTACACTATCTAGCTTGTTGCAAGTATTACTGCAAGTGCCACAAGAGAGTTTAGGCGTCACACAGGAGTGGCCAGGACGTATAGATGCAAAGCAAGTATCGTTTGTTTCTGTAGATTATCCTCCTCTTACACCAGCTAGCTTGTTGCAAGTATTACTGCAAGTGCCACAAGAGAGTTGAGGCGTTACACAGGAGTGGCCAAGACGTATAGAAGCAACGCAAGTATCGTTTGTTTCTGTAGATTATACTCCTCTTACACCAGCAAGCTTGTTGCAAGTATTACTGCAAGTGCCACAAGAGGGTATAGGCGTCACACAGGAGTGGCCAAGACGTATAGAAGCAACGCAAGTATCGTTTGTTTCTGTAGATTATACTCCTCCTACACTAGCTAGATTGTTGCAAGTATTACTGCAAGTGCCACAAGAGGGTATAGGCGTCACACAGGAGTGGCCAAGACGTATAGAAGCAACGCAAGTATCGTTTGTTTCTGTAGATTATACTCCTCTTACACCAGCAAGCTTGTTGCAAGTATTACTGCAAGTGCCACAAGAGGGTATAGGCGTCACACAGGAGTGGCCAAGACGTATAGAAGCAACGCAAGTATCGTTTGTTTCTGTAGATTATACTCCTCTTACACTAGCTAGCTTGTTGCAAGTATTACAGCAAGTGCCGCAAGGGGGTTTAGGCGTTACACAGGAGTGGCCAGGATGTATAGAAGCAACGCAAATATCGTTTGTTTCTTTAGATTATCCTCCTCCTACACTAGCTAGCTTGTTGCAAGTATTACTGCAAGTACCACAAGAGAGTTTAGGCGTTACACAGGAGTGGCCAGGAGGTATAGAAGCAACGCAAGTATGGTTTGTTTCTTTAGCTTATCCTCCTCCTACATTAGCTAGCTTGTTGCAAGTATTACTGCAAGTGCCACAAGAGAGTTTAGGCGTCACACAGGAGAGGCCAAGACGTATAGAAGCAACGCAAGTATGGTTTGTTTCTTTAGATTATCCTCCTCCTACACTAGCTAGCTTGTTGCAAGTATTACTGCAAGTGCCACAAGAGAGTTTAGGCGTTACACAGGAGTGGCCAGGAGGTATAGAAGCAACGCAAGTATCGTTTGTTTCTGTAGATTATCCTCCTCCTACACTAGCTAGCTTGTTGCAAGTATTACAGCAAGTGCCACTAGAGAGTTTAGGCGTCACACAGGGGAGGCCAGGAGGTATAGAAGCAACGCAAGTATCGTTTGTTTCTGTAGATTATCCTCCTCCTACACTAGCTAGCTTGTTGCAAGTATTACAGCAAGTGCCACAAGAGAGTTTAGGCGTCACACAGGAGTGGCCAGGACGTATAGAAGCAACGCAAGTGTCGTTTGTTTCTGTAGATTATCCTCCTCCTACACTAGCTAGCTTGTTGCAAGTATTACTGCATGTGCCGCAAGAGAGTTTTGGCGTTACACAGGAGTGGCCAAGACGTATAGAAGCAACGCAAGTATCGTTTGTTTCTGTAGATTATACTCCTCCTCCACTAGCTAGCTTGTTGCAAGTATTACTGCAAGTGCCGCAAGAGAGTTTTGGCGTTACACAGGAGTGGCCAGGAGGTATAGAAGCAACGCAAGTATCGTTTGTTTCTGTAGATTATACTCCTCCTCCACTAGCTAGCTTGTTGCAAGTATTACTGCAAGTGCCACAAGAGAGTTTAGGCGTTACACAGGAGAGGCCAAGACGTATAGAAGGAACACAAGTATCGTTTGTTTCTGTAGATTATACTCCTCCTCCACTAGCTAGCTTATTGCAAGTATTACTGCAAGTGCCGCAAGAGAGTTTAGGCGTTACACAGGAGTGGCCATTAGGTATCGAAGCAACGCAAGTATCGTTTGTTTCTGTAGATTATACTCCTCCTCCACTAGCTAGCTTGTTGCAAGTATTACTGCAAGTGCCGCAAGAGAGTTTAGGCGTTACACAGGAGTGGCCAGGAGGTATAGAAGCAACGCAAGTATCGTTTGTTTCTGTAGATTATACTCCTCCTCCACTAGCTAGCTTGTTGCAAGTATTACTGCAAGTGCCACAAGAGAGTTTAGGCGTTACACAGGAGTGGCCAGGACGTATAGAAGCAACGCAAGTATCGTTTGTTTCTGTAGATTATCCTCCTCCTCCACTAGCTAGCTTGTTGCAAGTATTACTGCAAGTGCCACAAGAGAGTTTAGGCGTCACACAGGAGTGGCCAGGACGTATAGAAGCAACGCAAGTATCGTTTGTTTCTGTAGATTATCCTCCTCCTACACTAGCTAGCTTGTTGCAAGTATTACTGCAAGTGCCACAAGAGGGTTTAGGCGTCACACAGGAGAGGCCAAGACGTATAGAAGCAACGCAAGTATCGTTTGTTTCTGTAGATTATCCTCCTCCTACATTAGCTAGCTTGTTGCAAGTATTACTGCAAGTGCCACTAGAGGGTTTTGGCGTCACACAGGAGAGGCCAAGACGTATAGAAGCAACGCAAGTATGGTTTGTTTCTTTAGATTATCCTCCTCCTACACTAACTAGCTTGTTGCAAGTATTACTGCAAGTGCCACAAGAGAGTTTAGGCGTTACACAGGAGTGGCCAGGAGGTATAGAAGCAACGCAAGTATGGTTTGTTTCTTTAGATTATCCTCCTCCTACATTAGCTAGCTTGTTGCAAGTATTACTGCAAGTGCCACAAGAGAGTTTAGGCGTTACACAGGAGTGGCCAGGAGGTATAGAAGCAACGCAAGTATCGTTTGTTTCTGTAGATTATCCTCCTCCTACACTAGCTAGCTTGTTGCAAGTATTACTGCAAGTGCCACAAGAGAGTTTAGGCGTAACACAGGAGTGGCCAGGAGGTATAGAAGCAACGCAAGTATCGTTTGTTTCTGTAGATTATCCTCCTCCTACACTAGCTAGCTTGTTGCAAGTATTACTGCAAGTGCCACAAGAGAGAGTAGGCGTTACACAGGAGTGGCCAGGAAGTATAGAAGCAACGCAAGTATCGTTTGTTTCTGTAGATTATCCTCCTCCTACACTAGCTAGCTTGTTGCAAGTATTACTGCAAGTGCCACAAGAGAGTTTAGGCGTTACACAGGAGTGGCCAGGAGGTATAGAAGCAACGCAAGTATCGTTTGTTTCTGTAGATTATCCTCCTCCTACACTAGCTAGCTTGTTGCAAGTATTACTGCAAGTGCCACAAGAGAGTTTAGGCGTTACACAGGAGTGGCCAGGAGGTATAGAAGCAACGCAAGTATCGTTTGTTTCTGTAGATTATCCTCCTCCTACACTAGCTAGCTTGTTGCAAGTATTACTGCAAGTGCCACAAGAGAGTTTAGGCGTTACACAGGAGTGGCCAGGAGGTATAGAAGCAACGCAAGTATCGTTTGTTTCTCTAGATTATCCTCCTCCTACACTAGCTAGCTTGTTGCAAGTATTACAGCAAGTGCCACTAGAGAGTTTAGGCGTCACACAGGGGAGGCCAGGAGGTATAGAAGCAACGCAAGTATCGTTTGTTTCTGTAGATTATCCTCCTCCTACACTAGCTAGCTTGTTGCAAGTATTACAGCAAATGCAACAAGAGGGTTTAGGCGTTACACAGGAGAGGCCAAGACGTATAGAAGCAACACAAGTATCGTTTGTTTCTGTAGATTATCCTCCTCCTACACTAGCTAGCTTGTTGCAAGTATTACTGCAAGTGCCGCAAGAGAGTTTTGGCGTTACACAGGAGTGGCCAAGACGTATAGAAGCAACGCAAGTATCGTTTGTTTCTGTAGATTATACTCCTCCTCCACTAGCTAGCTTGTTGCAAGTATTACTGCAAGTGCCGCAAGAGAGTTTTGGCGTTACACAGGAGTGGCCAGGAGGTATAGAAGCAACGCAAGTATCGTTTGTTTCTGTAGATTATACTCCTCCTCCACTAGCTAGCTTGTTGCAAGTATTACTGCAAGTGCCACAAGAGAGTTTAGGCGTTACACAGGAGTGGCCAGGACGTATAGAAGCAACGCAAGTATCGTTTGTTTCTGTAGATTATCCTCCTCCTCCACTAGCTAGCTTGTTGCAAGTATTACTGCAAGTGCCGCAAGAGAGTTTAGGCGTTACACAGTAGTGGCCAGGAGGTATCGAAGCAACGCAAGTATCGTTTGTTTCTGTAGATTATACTCCTCCTCCACTAGCTAGCTTGTTGCAAGTATTACTGCAAGTGCCGCAAGAGAGTTTAGGCGTTACACAGGAGTGGCCAGGAGGTATAGAAGCAACGCAAGTATCGTTTGTTTCTGTAGATTATACTCCTCCTCCACTAGCTAGCTTGTTGCAAGTATTACTGCAAGTGCCACAAGAGAGTTTAGGCGTTACACAGGAGTGGCCAGGACGTATAGAAGCAACGCAAGTATCGTTTGTTTCTGTAGATTATCCTCCTCCTCCACTAGCTAGCTTGTTGCAAGTATTACTGCAAGTGCCAAAAGAGAGTTTAGGCGTCACACAGGAGTGGCCAGGACGTATAGAAGCAACGCAAGTATCGTTTGTTTCTGTAGATTATACTCCTCCTACACTAGCTAGCTTGTTGCAAGTATTACTGCAAGTGCCACGAGAGGATTTAGGCGTCACACAGGAGAGGCCAGGACGTATAGAAGCAACGCAAGTATCGTTTGTTTCTGTAGATTATAATCCTCTTACACTAGCTAGCTTGTTGCAAGTATTACTGCAAGTGCCACGAGAGGATTTAGGCGTCACACAGGAGATGCCAGGACGTATAGAAGCATCGCAAGTATCGTTTGTTTCTGTAGATTATAATCCTCCTACACTAGCTAGCTTGTTGCAAGTATTACTGCAAGTGCCACAAGAGGGTTTAGGCGTTACACAAGAGAGGCCAGGACGTATAGAAGCAACGCAAGTATCGTTTGTTTCTGTAGATTATCCTCCTCCTACACTAGCTAGCTTGTTGCAAGTATTACTGCAAGTGCCACAAGAGGGTTTAGGCGTTACACAAGAGAGGCCAGGACGTATAGAAGCAACGCAAGTATCGTTTGTTTCTGTAGATTATCCTCCTCCTACACTAGCTAGCTTGTTGCAAGTATTACTGCAAGTGCCACAAGAGGGTTTAGGCGTTACACAAGAGAGGCCAGGACGTATAGAAGCAACGCAAGTATCGTTTGTTTCTGTAGATTATAATCCTCTTACACTAGCTAGCTTGTTGCAAGTATTACTGCAAGTGCCACAAGAGAGTTTAGGCGTTACACAGGAGTGGCCAGGACGTATAGAAGCAACGCAAGTATCGTTTGTTTCTGTAGATTATAATCCTCTTACACTAGCTAGCTTGTTGCAAGTATTACTGCAAGTGCCACGAGAGGATTTAGGCGTCACACAGGAGATGCCAGGACGTATAGAAGTAACGCAAGTATCGTATGTTTCTGTAGATTATAATCCTCTGACTCTAGCTAGCTTGTTGCAAGTATTACTGCAAGTGCCACGAGAGGATTTAGGCGTCACACAGGAGATGCCAGGACGTATAGAAGTAACGCAAGTATCGTATGTTTCTGTAGATTATCCTCCTCCTACACTAGCTAGCTTGTTGCAAGTATTACTGCAAGTGCCACGAGAGGATTTAGGCGTCACACAGGAGATGCCAGACGTATAGAAGCAACGCAAGTATCGTTTGTTTCTGTAGATTATAATCCTCTTACACTAGCTAGCTTGTTGCAAGTATTACTGCAAGTGCCACGAGAGGATTTAGGCGTCACACAGGAGATGCCAGGACGTATAGAAGTAACGCAAGTATCGTATGTTTCTGTAGATTATCCTCCTCTTACACTAGCTAGCTTGTTGCAAGTATTACTGCAAGTGCCACTAGAGGGTTTAGGCGTCACACAGGAGAGGCCAAGACGTATAGAAGCAACGCAAGTATCGTTTGTTTCGTTAGATTATCCTCCTCCTACACTAGCTAGCTTGTTGCAAGTATTACTGCAAGTGCCACAAGAGGGTTTAGGCGTTACACAAGAGAGGCCAGGACGTATAGAAGCAACGCAAGTATCGTTTGTTTCTGTAGATTATCCTCCTCCTACACTAGCTAGCTTGTTGCAAGTATTACTGCAAGTGCCACAAGAGAGTTAAGCGTTAAACAGGAGAGGCCAGGACGTATTGACGCAACGCAAGTATCGTTTGTTTCTGTAGATTATCCTCCTCTTACACTAGCTAGCTTGTTGCAAGTATTACTGCAAGTGCCACTAGAGGGTTTAGGCGTCACACAGGAGAGGCCAAGACGTATAGAAGCAACGCAAGTATCGTTTGTTTCGTTAGATTATCCTCCTCCTACACTAGCTAGCTTGTTGCAAGTATTACTGCAAGTGCCACAAGAGAGTTTAGGCGTTACACAGGAGTGGCCAGGAGGTATAGAAGCAACGCAAGTATCGTTTGTTTCTGTAGATTATCCTCCTCCTACACTAGCTAGCTTGTTGCAAGTATTACAGCAAGTGCCACTAGAGAGTTTAGGCGTCACACAGGAGAGGCCAGGAAGTATAGAAGCAACGCAAGTATCGTTTGTTTCTGTAGATTATCCTCCTCCTACACTAGCTAGCTTGTTGCAAGTATTACTGCAAGTGCCACAAGAGAGTTTAGGCGTTACACAGGAGAGGCCAGGACGTATAGAAGCAACGCAAGTATCGTTTGTTTCTGTAGATTATCCTCCTCCTACACTAGCTAGCTTGTTGCAAGTATTACAGCAAGTGCAACAAGAGGGTTTAGGCGTCACACAGGAGTGGCCAAGACGTATAGAAGCAACACAAGTATCGTTTGTTTCTGTAGATTATCCTCCTCCTACACTAGCTAGCTTGTTGCAAGTATTACTGCAAGTGCCACAAGAGAGTTTAGGCGTTACACAGGAGTGGCCAAGACGTATAACAGCAACGCAAGTATCGTTTGTTTCTGTAGATTATCCTCCTCCTCCACTAGCTAGCTTGTTGCAAGTATTACTGCAAGTGCCACAAGAGAGTTTTGGCGTTACACAGGAGTGGCCAGGAGGTATAGAAGCAACGCAAGTATCGTTTGTTTCTGTAGATTATCCTCCTCATACACTAGCTAGCTTGTTGCAAGTATAACTACAAATGCCACAAGAGAGTTTAGGCGTTACACAGGAGTGGCCAGGACGTATAGAAGCAACGCAAGTATCGTTTGTTTCTGTAGATTATACTCCTCCTCCACTAGCTAGCTTGTTGCAAGTACTACTGCAAGTGCCACAAGAGAGTTTAGGCGTTACACAGAAGAGGCCAGGACCTATAGAAGCAACGCAAGTATCGTTTGTTTCTGTAGATTATACTCCTACACTAGCTAGCTTGTTGCAAGTATTACTGCAAGTGCCACAAGAGAGTTTAAGCGTTACACAGGAGTGGCCAGGACGTATAGAAGCAACGCAAGTATCGTTTGTTTCTGTAGATTATACTCCTCCTACACTAGCTAGCTTGTTGCAAGTATTACTGCAAGTGCCACAAGAGAGTTTAAGCGTTAAACAGGAGAGGCCAGGACGTATTGACGCAACGCAAGTATCGTTTGTTTCTGTAGATTATACACCTCCTACACTGGCTAGCTTGTTGAACGTATTACTGCAAGTGCCACAAGAGAGTTTAGGCGTTACACAGGAGTGGCCAGGACGTATAGAAGCAACGCATGTATCGTTTGTTCCTGTAGATTATCCTCCTCCTACACTAGCTAGCTCGTTGCAAGTATTACTGCAAGTGCCACAAGAGAGTTTAGGCGTTACACAGGAGTTGCCAGGACGTATAGAAGCAACGCAAGTATCGTTTGTTTCTGTAGATTATCCTCCTCCTACACTAGCTAGCTCGTTGCAAGTATTACTGCATGTGCCACAAGAGAGTTTAGGCGTTACACAGGAGTGGCCAGGACGTATAGAAGCAACGCAAGTATCGTTTGTTTCTGTAGATTATAATCCTCTTACACTAGCTAGCTTGTTGCAAGTATTACTGCAAGTGCCACGAGAGGATTTAGGCGTCACACAGGAGATGCCAGGACGTATAGAAGCAACGCAAATATCGTATGTTTCTGTAGATTATAATCCTCTTACTCTAGCTAGCTTGTTGCAAGTATTACTGCAAGTGCCACAAGAGGGTTTAGGCGTTACACAAGAAAGGCCAGGACGTATAGAAGCAACGCAAGTATCGTTTGTTTCTGTAGATTATCCTCCTCCTACACTAGCTAGCTTGTTGCAAGTATTACTGCAAGTGCCACAAGAGAGTTTAAGCGTTAAACAGGAGAGGCCAGGACGTATTGACGCAACGCAAGTATCGTTTGTTTCTGTAGATTATCCTCCTCTTACACTAGCTAGCTTGTTGCAAGTATTACTGCAAGTGCCACTAGAGGGTTTAGGCGTCACACAGGAGAGGCCAAGACGTATAGAAGCAACGCAAGTATCGTTTGTTTCGTTAGATTATACTCCTCCTCCACTAGCTAGCTTGTTGCAAGTATTACTGCAAGTGCCACAAGAGAGTTTAGGCGTTACACAGAAGAGGCCAGGACCTATAGAAGCAACGCAAGTATCGTTTGTTTCTGTAGATTATATTCCTACACTAGCTAGCTTGTTGCAAGTATTACTGCAAGTGCCACAAGAGAGTTTAGGCGTTACACAGGAGTGGCCAGGACGTATAGAAGCAACGCAAGTATCGTTTGTTTCTGTAGATTATACTCCTCCTACACTAGCTAGCTTGTTGCAAGTATTACTGCAAGTGCCACAAGAGAGTTTAAGCGTTAAACAGGGGAGGCCAGGACGTATTGACGCAACGCAAGTATCGTTTGTTTCTGTAGATTATCCTCCTCCTACACTAGCTAGCTTGTTGCAAGTATTACTGCAAGTGCCACAAGAGAGTTTAGGCGTTACACAGGAGAGGCCAGGACGTATAGAAGCAACGCAAGTATCGTTTGTTTCTGTAGATTATCCTCCTCCTACACTAGCTAGCTTGTTGCAAGTATTACAGCAAGTGCAACAAGAGGGTTTAGGCGTCACACAGGAGTGGCCAAGACGTATAGAAGCAACACAAGTATCGTTTGTTTCTGTAGATTATCCTCCTCCTACACTAGCTAGCTTGTTGCAAGTATTACTGCAAGTGCCACAAGAGAGTTTAGGCGTTACACAGGAGTGGCCAAGACGTATAACAGCAACGCAAGTATCGTTTGTTTCTGTAGATTATCCTCCTCCTCCACTAGCTAGCTTGTTGCAAGTATTACTGCAAGTGCCACAAGAGAGTTTTGGCGTTACACAGGAGTGGCCAGGAGGTATAGAAGCAACGCAAGTATCGTTTGTTTCTGTAGATTATCCTCCTCATACACTAGCTAGCTTGTTGCAAGTATAACTACAAATGCCACAAGAGAGTTTAGGCGTTACACAGGAGTGGCCAGGACGTATAGAAGCAACGCAAGTATCGTTTGTTTCTGTAGATTATACTCCTCCTCCACTAGCTAGCTTGTTGCAAGTACTACTGCAAGTGCCACAAGAGAGTTTAGGCGTAACACAGAAGAGGCCAGGACCTATAGAAGCAACGCAAGTATCGTTTGTTTCTGTAGATTATACTCCTACACTAGCTAGCTTGTTGCAAGTATTACTGCAAGTGCCACAAGAGAGTTTAAGCGTTACACAGGAGTGGCCAGGACGTATAGAAGCAACGCAAGTATCGTTTGTTTCTGTAGATTATACTCCTCCTACACTAGCTAGCTTGTTGCAAGTATTACTGCAAGTGCCACAAGAGAGTTTAAGCGTTAAACAGGAGAGGCCAGGACGTATTGACGCAACGCAAGTATCGTTTGTTTCTGTAGATTATACACCTCCTACACTGGCTAGCTTGTTGAACGTATTACTGCAAGTGCCACAAGAGAGTTTAGGCGTTACACAGGAGTGGCCAGGACGTATAGAAGCAACGCATGTATCGTTTGTTCCTGTAGATTATCCTCCTCCTACACTAGCTAGCTCGTTGCAAGTATTACTGCAAGTGCCACAAGAGAGTTTAGGCGTTACACAGGAGTTGCCAGGACGTATAGAAGCAACGCAAGTATCGTTTGTTTCTGTAGATTATCCTCCTCCTACACTAGCTAGCTCGTTGCAAGTATTACTGCATGTGCCACAAGAGAGTTTAGGCGTTACACAGGAGTGGCCAGGACGTATAGAAGCAACGCAAGTATCGTTTGTTTCTGTAGATTATAATCCTCTTACACTAGCTAGCTTGTTGCAAGTATTACTGCAAGTGCCACGAGAGGATTTAGGCGTCACACAGGAGATGCCAGGACGTATAGAAGCAACGCAAATATCGTATGTTTCTGTAGATTATAATCCTCTTACTCTAGCTAGCTTGTTGCAAGTATTACTGCAAGTGCCACAAGAGGGTTTAGGCGTTACACAAGAAAGGCCAGGACGTATAGAAGCAACGCAAGTATCGTTTGTTTCTGTAGATTATCCTCCTCCTACACTAGCTAGCTTGTTGCAAGTATTACTGCAAGTGCCACAAGAGAGTTTAAGCGTTAAACAGGAGAGGCCAGGACGTATTGACGCAACGCAAGTATCGTTTGTTTCTGTAGATTATCCTCCTCTTACACTAGCTAGCTTGTTGCAAGTATTACTGCAAGTGCCACTAGAGGGTTTAGGCGTCACACAGGAGAGGCCAAGACGTATAGAAGCAACGCAAGTATCGTTTGTTTCGTTAGATTATACTCCTCCTCCACTAGCTAGCTTGTTGCAAGTATTACTGCAAGTGCCACAAGAGAGTTTAGGCGTTACACAGAAGAGGCCAGGACCTATAGAAGCAACGCAAGTATCGTTTGTTTCTGTAGATTATATTCCTACACTAGCTAGCTTGTTGCAAGTATTACTGCAAGTGCCACAAGAGAGTTTAGGCGTTACACAGGAGTGGCCAGGACGTATAGAAGCAACGCAAGTATCGTTTGTTTCTGTAGATTATACTCCTCCTACACTAGCTAGCTTGTTGCAAGTATTACTGCAAGTGCCACAAGAGAGTTTAAGCGTTAAACAGGGGAGGCCAGGACGTATTGACGCAACGCAAGTATCGTTTGTTTCTGTAGATTATACACCTCCTACACTGGCTAGCTTGTTGAACGTATTACTGCAAGTGCCACAAGAGAGTTTAGGCGTTACACAGGAGTGGCCAGGACGTATAGAAGCAACGCATATATCGTTTGTTCCTGTAGATTATCCTCCTCCTACACTAGCTAGCTCGTTGCAAGTATTACTGCAAGTGCCACAAGAGAGTTTAGGCGTTACACAGGAGTTGCCAGGACGTATAGAAGCAACGCAAGTATCGTTTGTTTCTGTAGATTATCCTCCTCCTACACTAGCTAGCTCGTTGCAAGTATTACTGCATGTGCCACAAGAGAGTTTAGGCGTTACACAGGAGTGGCCAGGACGTATAGAAGCAACGCAAGTATCGTTTGTTTCTGTAGATTATAATCCTCTTACACTAGCTAGCTTGTTGCAAGTATTACTGCAAGTGCCACGAGAGGATTTAGGCGTCACACAGGAGATGCCAGGACGTATAGAAGCAACGCAATTATCGTATGTTTCTGTAGATTATAATCCTCTTACTCTAGCTAGCTTGTTGCAAGTATTACTGCAAGTGCCACAAGAGGGTTTAGGCGTTACACAAGAAAGGCCAGGACGTATAGAAGCAACGCAAGTATCGTTTGTTTCTGTAGATTATCCTCCTCCTACACTAGCTAGCTTGTTGCAAGTATTACTGCAAGTGCCACAAGAGAGTTTAAGCGTTAAACAGGAGAGGCCAGGACGTATTGACGCAACGCAAGTATCGTTTGTTTCTGTAGATTATCCTCCTCTTACACTAGCTAGCTTGTTGCAAGTATTACTGCAAGTGCCACTAGAGGGTTTAGGCGTCACACAGGAGAGGCCAAGACGTATAGAAGCAACGCAAGTATCGTTTGTTTCGTTAGATTATCCTCCTCCTACACTAGCTAGCTTGTTGCAAGTATTACTGCAAGTGCCACAAGAGAGTTTAGGCGTTACACAGGAGTGGCCAGGAGGTATAGAAGCAACGCAAGTATCGTTTGTTTCTGTAGATTATCCTCCTCCTACACTAGCTAGCTTGTTGCAAGTATTACAGCAAGTGCCACTAGAGAGTTTAGGCGTCACACAGGAGAGGCCAGGAAGTATAGAAGCAACGCAAGTATCGTTTGTTTCTGTAGATTATCCTCCTCCTACACTAGCTAGCTTGTTGCAAGTATTACTGCAAGTGCCACAAGAGAGTTTAGGCGTTACACAGGAGAGGCCAGGACGTATAGAAGGAACGCAAGTATCGTTTGTTTCTGTAGATTATCCTCCTCCTACACTAGCTAGCTTGTTGCAAGTATTACAGCAAGTGCAACAAGAGGGTTTAGGCGTCACACAGGAGTGGCCAAGACGTATAGAAGCAACACAAGTATCGTTTGTTTCTGTAGATTATCCTCCTCCTACACTAGCTAGCTTGTTGCAAGTATTACTGCAAGTGCCACAAGAGAGTTTAGGCGTTACACAGGAGTGGCCAAGACGTATAACAGCAACGCAAGTATCGTTTGTTTCTGTAGATTATCCTCCTCCTCCACTAGCTAGCTTGTTGCAAGTATTACTGCAAGTGCCACAAGAGAGTTTTGGCGTTACACAGGAGTGGCCAGGAGGTATAGAAGCAACGCAAGTATCGTTTGTTTCTGTAGATTATCCTCCTCATACACTAGCTAGCTTGTTGCAAGTATAACTACAAATGCCACAAGAGAGTTTAGGCGTTACACAGGAGTGGCCAGGACGTATAGAAGCAACGCAAGTATCGTTTGTTTCTGTAGATTATACTCCTCCTCCACTAGCTAGCTTGTTGCAAGTACTACTGCAAGTGCCACAAGAGAGTTTAGGCGTTACACAGAAGAGGCCAGGACCTATAGAAGCAACGCAAGTATCGTTTGTTTCTGTAGATTATACTCCTACACTAGCTAGCTTGTTGCAAGTATTACTGCAAGTGCCACAAGAGAGTTTAGGCGTTACACAGGAGTGGCCAGGACGTATAGAAGCAACGCAAGTATCGTTTGTTTCTGTAGATTATACTCCTCCTACACTAGCTAGCTTGTTGCAAGTATTACTGCAAGTGCCACAAGAGAGTTTAAGCGTTAAACAGGAGAGGCCAGGACGTATTGACGCAACGCAAGTATCGTTTGTTTCTGTAGATTATACACCTCCTACACTGGCTAGCTTGTTGAACGTATTACTGCAAGTGCCACAAGAGAGTTTAGGCGTTACACAGGAGTGGCCAGGACGTATAGAAGCAACGCATGTATCGTTTGTTCCTGTAGATTATCCTCCTCCTACACTAGCTAGCTCGTTGCAAGTATTACTGCAAGTGCCACAAGAGAGTTTAGGCGTTACACAGGAGTTGCCAGGACGTATAGAAGCAACGCAAGTATCGTTTGTTTCTGTAGATTATCCTCCTCCTACACTAGCTAGCTCGTTGCAAGTATTACTGCATGTGCCACAAGAGAGTTTAGGCGTTACACAGGAGTGGCCAGGACGTATAGAAGCAACGCAAGTATCGTTTGTTTCTGTAGATTATAATCCTCTTACACTAGCTAGCTTGTTGCAAGTATTACTGCAAGTGCCACGAGAGGATTTAGGCGTCACACAGGAGATGCCAGGACGTATAGAAGCAACGCAAATATCGTATGTTTCTGTAGATTATAATCCTCTTACTCTAGCTAGCTTGTTGCAAGTATTACTGCAAGTGCCACAAGAGGGTTTAGGCGTTACACAAGAAAGGCCAGGACGTATAGAAGCAACGCAAGTATCGTTTGTTTCTGTAGATTATCCTCCTCCTACACTAGCTAGCTTGTTGCAAGTATTACTGCAAGTGCCACAAGAGAGTTTAAGCGTTAAACAGGAGAGGCCAGGACGTATTGACGCAACGCAAGTATCGTTTGTTTCTGTAGATTATCCTCCTCTTACACTAGCTAGCTTGTTGCAAGTATTACTGCAAGTGCCACTAGAGGGTTTAGGCGTCACACAGGAGAGGCCAAGACGTATAGAAGCAACGCAAGTATCGTTTGTTTCGTTAGATTATACTCCTCCTCCACTAGCTAGCTTGTTGCAAGTATTACTGCAAGTGCCACAAGAGAGTTTAGGCGTTACACAGAAGAGGCCAGGACCTATAGAAGCAACGCAAGTATCGTTTGTTTCTGTAGATTATATTCCTACACTAGCTAGCTTGTTGCAAGTATTACTGCAAGTGCCACAAGAGAGTTTAGGCGTTACACAGGAGTGGCCAGGACGTATAGAAGCAACGCAAGTATCGTTTGTTTCTGTAGATTATACTCCTCCTACACTAGCTAGCTTGTTGCAAGTATTACTGCAAGTGCCACAAGAGAGTTTAAGCGTTAAACAGGGGAGGCCAGGACGTATTGACGCAACGCAAGTATCGTTTGTTTCTGTAGATTATACACCTCCTACACTGGCTAGCTTGTTGAACGTATTACTGCAAGTGCCACAAGAGAGTTTAGGCGTTACACAGGAGTGGCCAGGACGTATAGAAGCAACGCATATATCGTTTGTTCCTGTAGATTATCCTCCTCCTACACTAGCTAGCTCGTTGCAAGTATTACTGCAAGTGCCACAAGAGAGTTTAGGCGTTACACAGGAGTTGCCAGGACGTATAGAAGCAACGCAAGTATCGTTTGTTTCTGTAGATTATCCTCCTCCTACACTAGCTAGCTCGTTGCAAGTATTACTGCATGTGCCACAAGAGAGTTTAGGCGTTACACAGGAGTGGCCAGGACGTATAGAAGCAACGCAAGTATCGTTTGTTTCTGTAGATTATAATCCTCTTACACTAGCTAGCTTGTTGCAAGTATTACTGCAAGTGCCACGAGAGGATTTAGGCGTCACACAGGAGATGCCAGGACGTATAGAAGCAACGCAATTATCGTATGTTTCTGTAGATTATAATCCTCTTACTCTAGCTAGCTTGTTGCAAGTATTACTGCAAGTGCCACAAGAGGGTTTAGGCGTTACACAAGAAAGGCCAGGACGTATAGAAGCAACGCAAGTATCGTTTGTTTCTGTAGATTATCCTCCTCCTACACTAGCTAGCTTGTTGCAAGTATTACTGCAAGTGCCACAAGAGAGTTTAAGCGTTAAACAGGAGAGGCCAGGACGTATTGACGCAACGCAAGTATCGTTTGTTTCTGTAGATTATCCTCCTCTTACACTAGCTAGCTTGTTGCAAGTATTACTGCAAGTGCCACTAGAGGGTTTAGGCGTCACACAGGAGAGGCCAAGACGTATAGAAGCAACGCAAGTATCGTTTGTTTCGTTAGATTATCCTCCTCCTACACTAGCTAGCTTGTTGCAAGTATTACTGCAAGTGCAACAAGAGAGTTTAGGCGTTACACAGGAGTGGCCAGGAGGTATAGAAGCAACGCAAGTATCGTTTGTTTCTGTAGATTATCCTCCTCCTACACTAGCTAGCTTGTTGCAAGTATTACAGCAAGTGCCACTAGAGAGTTTAGGCGTCACACAGGAGAGGCCAGGACGTATAGAAGCAACGCAAGTATCGTTTGTTTCTGTAGATTATCCTCCTCCTACACTAGCTAGCTTGTTGCAAGTATTACAGCAAGTGCAACAAGAGGGTTTAGGCGTCACACAGGAGTGGCCAAGACGTATAGAAGCAACACAAGTATCGTTTGTTTCTGTAGATTATCCTCCTCCTACACTAGCTAGCTTGTTGCAAGTATTACTGCAAGTGCCACAAGAGAGTTTAGGCGTTACACAGGAGTGGCCAAGACGTATAGAAGCAACGCAAGTATCGTTTGTTTCTGTAGATTATCCTCCTCCTCCACTAGCTAGCTTGTTGCAAGTATTACTGCAAGTGCCACTAGAGAGTTTTGGCGTCACACAGGAGTGGCCAAGACGTATAGAAGCAACGCAAGTATCCTTTGTTTCTGTAGATTATACTCCTCTTACACTAGCTAGCTTGTTGCAAGTATAACTGCAAGTGCCACAAGAGAGTTTAGGCGTCACACAGGAGTGGCCAAGACGTATAGAAGCAACGCAAGTATCCTTTGTTTCTGTAGATTATACTCCTCTTACACTAGCTAGCTTGTTGCAAGTATAACTGCAAGTGCCACAAGAGAGTTTAGGCGTTACACAGGAGTGGCCAAGACGTATAGAAGCAACACAAGTATCGTTTGTTTCTGTAGATTATACTCCTCCTCCACTAGCTAGCTTGTTGCAAGTATTACTGCAAGTGCCACAAGAGAGTTTTGGCGTCACACAGGAGTGGCCAGGAGGTATAGAAGCAACGCAAGTATCGTTTGTTTCTGTAGATTATCCTCCTCCTCCACTAGCTAGCTTGTTGCAAGTATTACTGCAAGTGCCACAAGAGAGTTTTGGCGTCACACAGGAGTGGCCAGGAGGTATAGAAGCAACGCAAGTATCGTTTGTTTCTGTAGATTATCCTCCTCCTCCACTAGCTAGCTTGTTGCAAGTATTACTGCAAGTGCCACAAGAGAGTTTTGGCGTCACACAGGAGTGGCCAGGAGGTATAGAAGCAACGCAAGTAACGTTTGTTTCTGTAGATTATACTCCTCCTCCACCTGCTAGCTTGTTGCAAGTATTACTGCAAGTGCCACAAGAGAGTTTTGGCGTCACACAGGAGTGGCCAGGAGGTATAGAAGCAACGCAAGTATCGTTTGTTTCTGTAGATTATCCTCCTCCTCCACTAGCTAGCTTGTTGCAAGTATTACTGCAAGTGCCACAAGAGAGTTTTGGCGTCACACAGGAGTGGCCAGGAGGTATAGAAGCAACGCAAGTATCGTTTGTTTCTGTAGATTATCCTCCTCCTCCACTAGCTAGCTTGTTGCAAGTATTACTGCAAGTGCCACAAGAGAGTTTTGGCGTCACACAGGAGTGGCCAGGAGGTATAGAAGCAACGCAAGTATCGTTTGTTTCTGTAGATTATCCTCCTCCTCCACTAGCTAGCTTGTTGCAAGTATTACTGCAAGTGCCACAAGAGAGTTTTGGCGTCACACAGGAGTGGCCAGGAGGTATAGAAGCAACGCAAGTATCGTTTGTTTCTGTAGATTATCCTCCTCCTCCACTAGCTAGCTTGTTGCAAGTATTACTGCAAGTGCCACAAGAGAGTTTTGGCGTCACACAGGAGTGGCCAGGAGGTATAGAAGCAACGCAAGTATCGTTTGTTTCTGTAGATTATCCTCCTCCTCCACTAGCTAGCTTGTTGCAAGTATTACTGCAAGTGCCACAAGAGAGTTTTGGCGTCACACAGGAGTGGCCAGGAGGTATAGAAGCAACGCAAGTATCGTTTGTTTCTGTAGAATATACTCCTCCTCCACTAGCTAGCTTGTTGCAAGTATTACTGCAAGTGCCACAAGAGAGTTTAGGCGTCACACAGGAGTGGCAAGGAGGTATAGAAGCAACGCAAGTATCGTTTGTTTCTGTAGAATATACTCCTCCTACACTAGCTAGCTTGTTGCAAGTATTACTGCAAGTGCCACAAGAGAGTTTAGGCGTTACACAGGAGAGGCCAGGACGTATAGAAGCAACGCAAGTATCGTTTGTTTCTGTAGATTATACTCCTCTTACACTAGCTAGCTTGTTGCAAGTATAACTGCAAGTGCCACAAGAGAGTTTAGGCGTCACACAGGAGTGGCAAGGAGGTATAGAAGCAACGCAAGTATCGTTTGTTTCTGTAGATTATACTCCTCCTCCACTAGCTAGCTTGTTGCAAGTATTACTGCAAGTGCCACAAGAGAGTTTAGGCGTCACACAGGAGTGGCAAGGAGGTATAGAAGCAACGCAAGTATTGTTTGTTTCTGTAGAATATACTCCTCCTACACTAGCTAGCTTGTTGCAAGTATTACTGCAAGTGTCACAAGAGAGTTTATGCGTTACACAGGAGTGGCCAAGACGTATAGAAGCAACGCAAGTATCCTTTGTTTCTGTAGATTATACTCCTCTTACACTAGCTAGCTTGTTGCAAGTATAACTGCAAGTGCCACAAGAGAGTTTAGGCGTTACACAGGAGAGGCCAGGACGTATAGAAGCAACGCAAGTATCGTTTGTTTCTGTAGACTATCCTCCTCCTACACTAGCTAGCTTGTTGCAAGTATTACTGCAAGTGCCACAAGAGAGTTTAGGCGTTACACAGGAGTGGCCAAGACGTATAGAAGCAACGCAAGTATCGTTTGTTTCTGTAGATTATCCTCCTACTCCACTAGCTAGCTTGTTGCAAGTATTACTGCAAGTGCCACAAGAGAGTTTTGGCGTCACACAGGAGTGGCCAGGAGGTATAGAAGCAACGCAAGTATCGTTTGTTTCTGTAGAATATACTCCTCCTACACTAGCTAGCTTGTTGCAAGTATTACTGCAAGTGCCACAAGAGAGTTTAGGCGTCACACAGGAGTGGCAAGGAGGTATAGAAGCAACGCAAGTATCGTTTGTTTCTGTAGAATATACTCCTCCTACACTAGCTAGCTTGTTGCAAGTATTACTGCAAGTGCCACAAGAGAGTTTTGGCGTCACACAGGAGTGGCCAGGAGGTATAGAACCAACGCAAGTATCGTTTGTTTCTGTAGATTATACTCCTCCTCCACTAGCTAGCTTGTTGCAAGTATTACTGCAAGTGCCACAAGAGAGTTTAGGCGTCACACAGGAGTGGCCAAGACGTATAGAAGCAACGCAAGTATCCTTTGTTTCTGTAGATTATACTCCTCTTACACTAGCTAGCTTGTTGCAAGTATAACTGCAAGTGCCACAAGAGAGTTTAGGCGTTACACAGGAGAGGCCAGGACGTATAGAAGCAACGCAAGTATCGTTTGTTTCTGTAGACTATCCTCCTCCTACACTAGCTAGCTTGTTGCAAGTATTACTGCAAGTGCCACAAGAGAGTTTAGGCGTTACACATGAGTGGCCAAGACGTATAGAAGCAACGCAAGTATCGTTTGTTTCTGTAGATTATCCTCCTCCTCCACTAGCTAGCTTGTTGCAAGTATTACTGCAAGTGCCACAAGAGAGTTTTGGCGTCACACAGGAGTGGCCAGGAGGTATAGAAGCAACGCAAGTATCGTTTGTTTCTGTAGAATATACTCCTCCTACACTAGCTAGCTTGTTGCAAGTATTACTGCAAGTGCCACAAGAGAGTTTAGGCGTTACACAGGAGTGGCCAAGACGTATAGAAGCAACGCAAGTATCGTTTGTTTCTGTAGATTATCCTCCTCCTCCACTAGCTAGCTTGTTGCAAGTATTACTGCAAGTGCCACAAGAGAGTTTTGGCGTCACACAGGAGTGGCCAGGAGGTATAGAAGCAACGCAAGTATCGTTTGTTTCTGTAGAATATACTCCTCCTACACTAGCTGGCTTGTTGCAAGTATTACTGCAAGTGCCACAAGAGAGTTTAGGCGTCACACAGGAGTGGCCAAGACGTATAGAAGCAACGCAAGTATCGTTTGTTTCTGTAGATTATCCTCCTCCTACACTAGCTAGCTTGTTGCAAGTATTACTGCAAGTGCCACAAGAGAGTTTAGGCGTTACACAGGAGTGGCCAGGACGTATAGAAGCAACGCAAGTATCGTTTGTTTCTGTAGATTATCCTCCTCCTACACTAGCTAGCTTTTTGCAAGTATTACTGCAAGTGCCACAAGAGAGTTTAGGCGTTACACAGGAGTGGCCAAGACGTATAGAAGCAACACAAGTATCGTTTGTTTCTGTAGATTATCCTCCTCCTACACTAGCTAGCTTGTTGCAAGTATTACTGCAAGTGCCACAAGAGAGTTTAGGCGTTACACAGGAGAGGCCAAGACGTATAGAAGCAACGCAAGTATCGTTTGTTTCTGTAGATTATCCTCCTCCTACACTAGCTAGCTTGTTGCAAGTATTACTGCAAGTGCCACAAGAGATTTTAGGCGTTACACAGGAGTGGCCAAGACGTATAGAAGCAACACAAGTATCGTTTGTTTCTGTAGATTATCCTCCTCCTACACTAGCTAGCTTGTTGCAAGTATTACTGCAAGTGCCACAAGAGAGTTTAGGCGTTACACAGGAGTGGCCAAGACGTATAGAAGCAACGCAAGTATCGTTTGTTTCTGTAGATTATCCTCCTCCTACACTAGCTAGCTTGTTGCAAGTATTACTGCAAGTGCCACAAGAGAGTTTAGGCGTTACACAGGAGTGGCCAGGACGTATAGAAGCAACGCAAGTATCGTTTGTTTCTGTAGATTATCCTCCTCCTACACTAGCTAGCTTGTTGCAAGTATTACTGCAAGTGCCACAAGAGAGTTTAGGCGTTACACAGGAGTGGCCAAGACGTATAGAAGCAACACAAGTATCGTTTGTTTCTGTAGATTATCCTCCTCCTACACTAGCTAGATTGTTGCAAGTATTACTGCAAGTGCCACAAGAGGGTTTAGGCGTCACACAGGAGTGGCCAGGACGTATAGAAGCAACGCAAGTATCGTTTGTTTCTGTAGATTATCCTCCTCCTACACTAGCTAGCTTGTTGCAAGTATTACTGTAAGTGCCACAAGAGAGTTTAGGCGTTACACAGAAGAGGCCAGGACGTATAGAAGCAACGCAAGTATCGTTTGTTTCTGTAGATTATCCTCCTCCTACACTAGCTAGCTTGTTGCAAGTATTACTGTAAGTGCCACAAGAGAGTTTAGGCGTTACACAGAAGAGGCCAGGACGTATAGAAGCAACGCAAGTATCGTTTGTTTCTGTAGATTATACTCCTCTTACACTAGCTAGCTTGTTGCAAGTATAACTGCAAGTGCCACAAGAGAGTTTAGGCGTTACACAGGAGAGGTAAAGACGTACAGAAGCAACGCAAGTATCGTTTGTTTCTGTAGATTATCCTCCTCCTACACTAGCTAGCTTGTTGCAAGTATTACTGCAAGTGCCACAAGAGGGTTTAGGCGTCACACAGGAGAGGCCAAGACGTATAGAAGCAACGCAAGTATCGTTTGTTTCTGTAGATTATCCTCCTCCTACATTAGCTAGCTTGTTGCAAGTATTACTGCAAGTGCCACTAGAGGGTTTAGGCGTCACACAGGAGAGGCCAAGACGTATAGAAGCAACGCAAGTATCGTTTGTTTCTGTAGATTATCCTCCTCCTACACTAGCTAGCTTGTTGCAAGTATTACAGCAAGTGCCACTAGAGAGTTTAGGCGTCACACAGAGGAGGCCAGGAGGTATAGAAGCAACGCAAGTATCGTTTGTTTCTGTAGATTATCCTCCTCCTACACTAGCTAGCTTGTTGCAAGTATTACTGCAAGTGCCACTAGAGGGTTTAGGCGTCACACAGGAGAGGCCAAGACGTATAGAAGCAACGCAAGTATCGTTTGTTTCTGTAGATTATCCTCCTCCTACATTAGCTAGCTTGTTGCAAGTATTACTGCAAGTGCCACTAGAGGGTTTAGGCGTCACACAGGAGAGGCCAAGACGTATAGAAGCAACGCAAGTATCGTTTGTTTCTGTAGATTATACTCCTCCTACACTAGCTAGCTTGTTGCAAGTATTACTGCAAGTGCCACAAGAGAGTTTAGGCGTTACACAGGAGTGGCCAGGAGGTATAGAAGCAACGCAAGTATCGTTTGTTTCTGTAGATTATCCTCCTCCTACACTAGCTAGCTTGTTGCAAGTATTACTGCAAGTGCCACTAGAGGGTTTAGGCGTTACACAGGAGTGGCCAGGAGGTATAGAAGCAACGCAAGTATCGTTTGTTTCTGTAGATTATCCTCCTCCTACATTAGCTAGCTTGTTGCAAGTATTACTGCAAGTGCCACTAGAGGGTTTAGGCGTCACACAGGAGAGGCCAAGACTTATAGAAGCAACGCAAGTATCGTTTGTTTCTGTAGATTATACTCCTCCTACACTAGCTAGCTTGTTGCAAGTATTACTGCAAGTGCCACAAGAGAGTTTAGGCGTTACACAGGAGTGGCCAGGAGGTACAGAAGCAACGCAAGTATCGTTTGTTTCTGTAGATTATCCTCCTCCTACACTAGCTAGCTTGTTGCAAGTATTACAGCAAGTGCCACTAGAGAGTTTAGGCGTCACACAGGGGAGGCCAGGAGGTATAGAAGCAACGCAAGTATCGTTTGTTTCTGTAGATTATCCTCCTCCTACACTAGCTAGCTTGTTGCAAGTATTACTGCAAGTGCCACAAGAGAGTTTTGGCGTCACACAGGAGTGGCTAAGACGTATAGAAGCAACGCAAGTATCGTTTGTTTCTGTAGATTATCCTCCTCCTACACTAGCTAGCTTGTTGCAAGTATTACTGTAAGTGCCACAAGAGAGTTTAGGCGTTACACAGAAGAGGCCAGGACGTATTGAAGCAACGCAAGTATCGTTTGTTTCTGTAGATTATCCTCCTCCTACACTAGCTAGCTTGTTGCAAGTATTACTGCAAGTGCCACAAGAGGGTTTAGGCGTCACACAGGAGAGGCCAAGACGTATAGAAGCAACGCTAGTATCGTTTGTTTCTGTAGATTATCCTCCTCCTACACTAGCTAGCTTGTTGCAAGTATTACTGCAAGTGCCACAAGAGGGTTTAGGCGTCACACAGGAGAGACCAAGACGTATAGAAGCAACGCAAGTATCGTTTGTTTCTGTAGATTATCCTCCTCCTACACTAGCTAGCTTGTTGCAAGTATTACTGCAAGTGCCACAAGAGGGTTTAGGCGTCACACAGGAGAGGCCAAGACGTATAGAAGCAACGCAAGTATCGTTTGTTTCTGTAGATTATCCTCCTCCTACATTAGCTAGCTTGTTGCAAGTATTACTGCAAGTGCCACTAGAGGGTTTTGGAGTCACACAGGAGAGGCCAAGACGTATAGAAGCAACGCAAGTATGGTTTGTTTCTTTAGATTATCCTCCTCCTACACTAGCTAGCTTGTTGCAAGTATTACTGCAAGTGCCACAAGAGAGTTTAGGCGTTACACAGGAGTGGCCAGGAGGTATAGAAGCAACGCAAGTATGGTTTGTTTCTTTAGATTATCCTCCTCCTACATTAGCTAGCTTGTTGCAAGTATTACTGCAAGTGCCACAAGAGAGTTTAGGCGTTACACAGGAGTGGCCAGGAGGTATAGAAGCAACGCAAGTATCGTTTGTTTCTGTAGATTATCCTCCTCCTACACTAGCTAGCTTGTTGCAAGTATTACTGCAAGTGCCACAAGAGAGTTTAGGCGTCACACAGGAGAGGCCAAGACGTATAGAAGCAACGCAAGTATCGTTTGTTTCTGTAGATTATCCTCCTCCTACATTAGCTAGCTTGTTGCAAGTATTACTGCAAGTGCCACTAGAGGGTTTTGGCGTCACACAGGAGAGGCCAAGACGTATAGAAGCAACGCAAGTATGGTTTGTTTCTTTAGATTATCCTCCTCTTACACTAGCTACCTTGTTGCAAGTATTACTGCAAGTGCCACAAGAGAGTTTAGGCGTTACACAGGAGTGGCCAGAACGTATAGAAGCAACGCAAGTATGGTTTGTTTCTTTAGATTATCCTCCTCCTACACTAGCTAGCTTGTTGCAAGTATTACTGCAAGTGCCACAAGAGAGTTTAGGCGTCACACAGGAGAGGCCAAGACGTATAGAAGCAACGCAAGTATGGTTTGTTTCTTTAGATTATCCTCCTCCTACACTAGCTAGCTTGTTGCAAGTATTACTGCAAGTGCCACAAGAGAGTTTAGGCGTTACACAGGAGTGGCCAGGAGGTATAGAAGCAACGCAAGTATCGTTTGTTTCTGTAGATTATCCTCCTCCTACACTAGCTAGCTTGTTGCAAGTATTACAGCAAGTGCCACTAGAGAGTTTAGGCGTCACACAGGAGAGGCCAGGAGGTATAGAAGCAACGCAAGTATCGTTTGTTTCTGTAGATTATCCTCCTCCTACACTAGCTAGCATGTTGCAAGTATTACTGCAAGTGCCACAAGAGAGTTTAGGCGTCACACAGGAGTGACCAAGACGTATAGAAGCAACGCAAGTATCGTTTGTTTCTGTAGATTATCCTCCTCCTACACTAGCTAGCTTGTTGCAAGTATTACTGCAAGTGCCACAAGAGGGTTTAGGCGTCACACAGGAGAGGCCAAGACGTATAGAAGCAACGCAAGTATCGTTTGTTTCTGTAGATTATACTCCTCCTACACTAGCTAGCTTGTTGCAAGTATTACTGCAAGTGCCACAAGAGAGTTTAGGCGTCACACAGGAGAGGCCAAGACGTATAGAAGCAACGCAAGTATCGTTTGTTTCTGTAGATTATACTCCTCCTACATTAGCTAGCTTGTTGCAAGTATTACTGCAAGTGCCACAAGAGGGTTTAGGCGTCACACAGGAGAGGCCAAGACGTATAGAAGCAACGCAAGTATCGTTTGTTTCTGTAGATTATACTCCTCCTACACTAGCTAGCTTGTTGCAAGTATTACTGCAAGTGCCACAAGAGAGTTTAGGCGTCACACAGGAGAGACCAAGACGTATAGAAGCAACGCAAGTATCGTTTGTTTCTGTAGATTATCCTCCTCCTACACTAGCTAGCTTGTTGCAAGTATTACTGCAAGTGCCACAAGAGGGTTTAGGCGTCACACAGGAGAGGCCAAGACGTATAGAAGCAACGCAAGTATCGTTTGTTTCTGTAGATTATACTCCTCCTACACTAGCTAGCTTGTTGCAAGTATTACTGCAAGTGCCACAAGAGAGTTTAGGCGTCACACAGGAGAGACCAAGACGTATAGAAGCAACGCAAGTATCGTTTGTTTCTGTAGATTATATTCCTCTTACACTAGCTAGCTTGTTGCAAGTATTACTGCAAGTGCCACAAGAGGGTTTAGGCGTCACACAGGAGAGGCCAAGACGTATAGAAGCAACGCAAGTATCGTTTGTTTCTGTAGATTATATTCCTCTTACACTAGCTAGCTTGTTGCAAGTATTACTGCAAGTGCCACAAGAGGGTTTAGGCGTCACACAGGAGAGGCCAAGACGTATAGAAGCAACGCAAGTATCGTTTGTTTCTGTAGATTATACTCCTCCTACACTAGCTAGCTTGTTGCAAGTATTACTGCAAGTGCCACAAGAGAGTTTATGCGTCACACAGGAGAGACCAAGACGTATAGAAGCAACGCAAGTATCGTTTGTTTCTGTAGATTATCCTCCTCCTACACTAGCTAGCTTGTTGCAAGTATTACTGCAAGTGCCACAAGAGGGTTTAGGCGTCACACAGGAGAGGCCAAGACGTATAGAAGCAACGCAAGTATCGTTTGTTTCTTTAGATTATCCTCCTCCTACACTAGCTAGCTTGTTGCAAGTATTACTGCAAGTGCCACAAGAGAGTTTAGGCGTTACACAGGAGTGGCCAGGAGGTATAGAAGCAACGCAAGTATCGTTTGTTTCTGTAGATTATCCTCCTCCTACACTAGCTAGCTTGTTGCAAGTATTACAGCAAGTGCCACTAGAGAGTTTAGGCGTCACACAGGGGAGGCCAGGAGGTATAGAAGCAACGCAAGTATCGTTTGTTTCTGTAGATTATCCTCCTCCTACACTAGCTAGCTTGTTGCAAGTATTACAGCAAATGCAACAAGAGGGTTTAGGCGTTACACAGGAGAGGCCAAGACGTATAGAAGCAACACAAGTATCGTTTGTTTCTGTAGATTATCCTCCTCCTACACTAGCTAGCTTGTTGCAAGTATTACTGCAAGTGCCACAAGAGAGTTTTGGCGTTACACAGGAGTGGCCAAGACGTATAGAAGCAACGCAAGTATCGTTTGTTTCTGTAGATTATACTCCTCCTCCACTAGCTAGCTTGTTGCAAGTATTACTGCAAGTGCCGCAAGAGAGTTTTGGCGTTACACAGGAGTGGCCAAGACGTATAGAAGCAACGCAAGTATCGTTTGTTTCTGTAGATTATACTCCTCCTCCACTAGCTAGCTTGTTGCAAGTATTACTGCAAGTGCCGCAAGAGAGTTTTGGCGGTACACAGGAGTGGCCAAGACGTATAGAAGCAACGCAAGTATCGTTTGTTTCTGTAGATTATACTCCTCTTACACTAGCTAGCTTGTTGCAAGTATTACTGCAAGTGCCACAAGAGGGTTTTGGCGTCACACAACAATGGCCTGGACGTATAGAAGCAACGCAAGTATCGTTTGTTTCTGTAGATTATACTCATCCTCCACTAGCTAGCTTGTTGCAAGTATTACTGCAAATGCCGCAAGAGAGTTTTGGCGGTACACAGGAGTGGCCAAGACGTATAGAAGCAACGCAAGTATCGTTTGTTTCTGTAGATTATACTCCTCCTCCACTAGCTAGCTTGTTGCAAGTATTACTGCAAATGCCGCAAGAGAGTTTTGGCGGTACACAGGAGTGGCCAAGACGTATAGAAGCAACGCAAGTATCGTTTGTTTCTGTAGATTATACTCCTCCTCCACTAGCTAGCTTTTTGCAAGTATTACTGCAAGTGCCGCAAGAGAGTTTTGGCGGTACACAGGAGTGGCCATGACGTATAGAAGCAACGCAAGTATCGTTTGTTTCTGTAGATTATACTCCTCCTCCACTAGCTAGCTTGTTGCAAGTATTACTGCAAGTGCCGCAAGAGAGTTTTGGCGTTACACAGGAGTGGCCAAGACGTATAGAAGCAACGCAAGTATCGTTTGTTTCTGTAGATTATACTCCTCCTCCACTAGCTAGCTTGTTGCAAGTATTACTGCAAGTGCCGCAAGAGAGTTTTGGCGTTACACAGGAGTGGCCAGGAGGTATAGAAGCAACGCAAGTATCGTTTGTTTCTGTAGATTATACTCCTCCTCCACTAGCTAGCTTGTTGCAAGTATTACTGCAAGTGCCGCAAGAGAGTTTTGGCGTTACACAGGAGTGGCCAAGACGTATAGAAGCAACGCAAGTATCGTTTGTTTCTGTAGATTATACTCCTCCTCCACTAGCTAGCTTGTTGCAAGTATTACTGCAAGTGCCACAAGAGAGTTTTGGCGTCACACAGGAGTGGCCAGTAGGTATAGAAGCAACGCAAGTATCGTTTGTTTCTGTAGATTATCCTCCTCCTCCACTAGCTAGCTTGTTGCAAGTATTACTGCAAGTGCCACAAGAGAGTTTTGGCGTCACACAGGAGTGGCCAGGAGGTATAGAAGCAACGCAAGTATCGTTTGTTTCTGTAGATTATACTCCTCCTCCACTAGCTAGCTTGTTGCAAGTATTACTGCAAGTGCCACAAGAGAGTTTAGGCGTTACACAGGAGAGGCCAAGACGTATAGAAGGAACACAAGTATCGTTTGTTTCTGTAGATTATACTCCTCCTCCACTAGCTAGCTTGTTGCAAGTATTACTGCAAGTGCCGCAAGAGAGTTTAGGCGTTACACAGGAGTGGCCAGGAGGTATCGAAGCAACGCAAGTATCGTTTGTTTCTGTAGATTATACTCCTCCTCCACTAGCTAGTTTGTTGCAAGTATTACTGCAAGTGCCGCAAGAGAGTTTAGGCGTTACACAGGAGTGGCCAGGAGGTATAGAAGCAACGCAAGTATCGTTTGTTTCTGTAGATTATACTCCTCCTCCACTAGCTAGCTTGTTGCAAGTATTACTGCAAGTGCCACAAGAGAGTTTAGGCGTCACACAGGAGTGGCCAGGACGTATAGAAGCAACGCAAGTATCGTTTGTTTCTGTAGATTATACTCCTCCTACACTAGCTAGCTTGTTGCAAGTATTACTGCAAGTGCCACAAGAGAGTTTAGGCGTCACACAGGAGAGGCCAAGACGTATAGAAGCAACACAAGTATCGTTTGTTTCTGTAGATTATCCTCCTTTTACACTAGCTAGCTTGTTGCAAGTATTACTGCAAGTGCCACAAGAGAGTTTAGGCGTCACACAGGAGAGGCCAAGACGTATAGAAGCAACACAAGTATCGTTTGTTTCTGTAGATTATCCTCCTCCTACACTAGCTAGCTTGTTGCAAGTATTACTGCAAGTGCCGCAAGAGAGTTTTGGCGTTACACAGGAGTGGCCAAGACGTATAGAAGCAACGCAAGTATCGTTTGTTTCTGTAGATTATACTCCTCCTCCACTAGCTAGCTTGTTGCAAGTATTACTGCAAGTGCCGCAAGAGAGTTTTGGCGTTACACAGGAGTGGCCAGGAGGTATAGAAGCAACGCAAGTATCGTTTGTTTCTGTAGATTATACTCCTCCTCCACTAGCTAGCTTGTTGCAAGTATTACTGCAAGTGCCACAAGAGAGTTGAGGCGTTACACAGGAGAGGCCAAGACGTATAGAAGCAACGCAAGTATCGTTTGTTTCTGTAGATTATACTCCTCTTACACTAGCTAGCTTGTTGCAAGTATTACTGCAAGTGCCACAAGAGAGTTTTGGCGTTACACAGGAGTGGCCAGGAGGTATAGAAGCAACGCAAGTATCGTTTGTTTCTGTAGATTATCCTCCTCTTACACTAGCTAGCTTGTTGCAAGTATAACTACAAGTGCCACAAGAGAGTTTAGGCGTTACACAGGAGTGGCCAGGACGTATAGAAGCAACGCAAGTATCGTTTGTTTCTGTAGATTATACTCCTCCTCCACTAGCTAGCTTGTTGCAAGTATTACTGCAAGTGCCACAAGAGAGTTTAGGCGTTACACAGAAGAGGCCAGGACCTATAGAAGCAACGCAAGTATCGTTTGTTTCTGTAGATTATACTCCTCCACTAGCTAGCATGTTGCAAGTATTACTGCAAGTGCCACAAGAGAGTTTAGGCATTACACAGGAGAGGCCAGGACGTATAGAAGTAACGCAAGTATCGTTTGTTTCTGTAGATTATCCTCCTCTTACACTAGCTAGCTTGTTGCAAGTATTACTGCAAGTGCCACAAGAGAGTTTAGGCGTCACACAGGAGAGGCCAGGACGTATAGAATAACGCAAGTATCGTTTGTTTCTGTAGATTATACTCCTCTTACACTAGCTAGCATGTTGCAAGTATTACTGCAAGTGCCACAAGAGAGTTTAGGCGTCACACAGGAGAGGCCAGGACGTATAGAAGTAACGCAAGTATCGTTTGTTTCTGTAGATTATACACCTCCTACACTGGCTAGCTTGTTGCACGTATTACTGCAAGTGCCACAAGAGAGTTTAGGCGTTACACAGGAGTGGCCAGGACGTATAGAAGCAACGCAAGTATCGTTTGTTCCTGTAGATTATCCTCCTCCTACACTAGCTAGCTCGTTGCAAGTATAACTGCAAGTGCCACAAGAGAGTTTAGGCGTTACACAGGAGTTGCCAGGACGTATAGAAGCAACGCAAGTATCGTTTGTTTCTGTAGATTATCCTCCTCCTACACTAGCTAGCTCGTTGCAAGTATTACTGCATGTGCCACAAGAGAGTTTAGGCGTTACACAGGAGTGACCAAGACGTATAGAAGCAACGCAAGTATCGTTTGTTTCTGTAGATTATAATCCTCTTACACTAGCTAGCTTGTTGCAAGTATTACTGCATGTGCCACAAGAGAGTTTAGGCGTCACACAGGAGAGGCCAAGACGTATAGAAGCAACGCAAGTATCGTTTGTTTCTGTAGATTATCCTCCTCCTACACTAGCTAGCTCGTTGCAAGTATTACTGCATGTGCCACAAGAGAGTTTAGGCGTTACACAGGAGTTGCCAGGACGTATAGAAGCAACGCAAGTATCGTTTGTTTCTTTAGATTATCCTCCTCTTACACTAGCTAGCTTGTTGCAAGTATTACTGCATGTGCCACAAGAGAGTTTAGGCGTTACACAGGAGTGGCCAGGACGTATAGAAGCAACGCAAGTATCGTTTGTTTCTGTAGATTATAATCCTCTTACACTAGCTAGCTTGTTGCAAGTATTACTGCAAGTGCCACGAGAGGATTTAGGCGTCACACAGGAGATGCCAGGACGTATAGAAGCAACGCAAATATCGTATGTTTCTGTAGATTATAATCCTCTTACTCTAGCTAGCTTGTTGCAAGTATTACTGCAAGTGCCACAAGAGGGTTTAGGCGTTACACAAGAGAGGCCAGGACGTATAGAAGCAACGCAAGTATCGTTTGTTTCGTTAGATTATCCTCCTCCTACACTAGCTAGCTTGTTGCAAGTATTACTGCAAGTGCCACAAGAGAGTTTAGGCGTTACACAGGAGTGGCCAGGAGGTATAGAAGCAACGCAAGTATCGTTTGTTTCTGTAGATTATCCTCCTCCTACACTAGCTAGCTTGTTGCAAGTATTACAGCAAGTGCCACTAGAGAGTTTAGGCGTTACACAGGAGAGGCCAGGACGTATTGACGCAACGCAAGTATCGTTTGTTTCTGTAGATTATCCTCCTCTTACACTAGCTAGCTTGTTGCAAGTATTACTGCAAGTGCCACTAGAGGGTTTAGGCGTCACACAGGAGAGGCCAAGACGTATAGAAGCAACGCAAGTATCGTTTGTTTCGTTAGATTATCCTCCTCCTACACTAGCTAGCTTGTTGCAAGTATTACTGCAAGTGCCACAAGAGAGTTTAGGCGTTACACAGGAGTGGCCAGGAGGTATAGAAGCAACGCAAGTATCGTTTGTTTCTGTAGATTATCCTCCTCCTACACTAGCTAGCTTGTTGCAAGTATTACAGCAAGTGCCACTAGAGAGTTTAGGCGTCACACAGGAGAGGCCAGGACGTATAGAAGCAACGCAAGTATCGTTTGTTTCTGTAGATTATCCTCCTCCTACACTAGCTAGCTTGTTGCAAGTATTACAGCAAGTGCAACAAGAGGGTTTAGGCGTCACACAGGAGTGGCCAAGACGTATAGAAGCAACACAAGTATCGTTTGTTTCTGTAGATTATCCTCCTCCTACACTAGCTAGCTTGTTGCAAGTATTACTGCAAGTGCCACAAGAGAGTTTAGGCGTTACACAGGAGTGGCCAAGACGTATAGAAGCAACGCAAGTATCGTTTGTTTCTGTAGATTATCCTCCTCCTACACTAGCTAGCTTGTTGCAAGTATTACTGCAAGTGCCACAAGAGAGTTTAGGCGTCACACAGGAGAGGCCAAGACGTATAGAAGCAACACAAGTATCGTTTGTTTCTGTAGATTATCCTCCTCCTACACTAGCTAGCTTGTTGCAAGTATTACTGCAAGTGCCGCAAGAGAGTTTTGGCGTTACACAGGAGTGGCCAAGACGTATAGAAGCAACGCAAGTATCGTTTGTTTCTGTAGATTATACTCCTCCTCCACTAGCTAGCTTGTTGCAAGTATTACTGCAAGTGCCGCAAGAGAGTTTTGGCGTTACACAGGAGTGGCCAGGAGGTATAGAAGCAACGCAAGTATCGTTTGTTTCTGTAGATTATACTCCTCCTCCACTAGCTAGCTTGTTGCAAGTATTACTGCAAGTGCCACAAGAGAGTTGAGGCGTTACACAGGAGAGGCCAAGACGTATAGAAGCAACGCAAGTATCGTTTGTTTCTGTAGATTATACTCCTCCTCCACTAGCTAGCTTGTTGCAAGTATTACTGCAAGTGCCACAAGAGAGTTTTGGCGTCACACAGGAGTGGCCAGTAGGTATAGAAGCAACGCAAGTATCGTTTGTTTCTGTAGATTATCCTCCTCCTCCACTAGCTAGCTTGTTGCAAGTATTACTGCAAGTGCCACAAGAGAGTTTTGGCGTCACACAGGAGTGGCCAGGAGGTATAGAAGCAACGCAAGTATCGTTTGTTTCTGTAGATTATACTCCTCCTCCACTAGCTAGCTTGTTGCAAGTATTACTGCAAGTGCCACAAGAGAGTTTAGGCGTTACACAGGAGAAGCCAAGACGTATAGAAGGAACACAAGTATCGTTTGTTTCTGTAGATTATACTCCTCCTCCACTAGCTAGCTTGTTGCAAGTATTACTGCAAGTGCCGCAAGAGAGTTTAGGCGTTACACAGGAGTGGCCAGGAGGTATCGAAGCAACGCAAGTATCGTTTGTTTCTGTAGATTATCCTCCTCCTACACTAGCTAGCTTGTTGCAAGTATTACTGCAAGTGCCGCAAGAGAGTTTTGGCGTTACACAGGAGAGGCCAAGACGTATAGAAGCAACGCAAGTATCGTTTGTTTCTGTAGATTATCCTCCTCCTACACTAGCTAGCTTGTTGCAAGTTTTACTGCAAGTGCCACAAGAGAGTTTAGGCGTCACACAGGAGAGGCCAAGACGTATACAAGCAACACAAGTATCGTTTGTTTCTGTAGATTATCCTCCTCCTACACTAGCTAGCTTGTTGCAAGTATTACTGCAAGTGCCGCAAGAGAGTTTTGGCGTTACACAGGAGTGGCCAAGACGTATAGAAGCAACGCAAGTATCGTTTGTTTCTGTAGATTATACTCCTCCTCCACTAGCTAGCTTGTTGCAAGTATTACTGCAAGTGCCGCAAGAGAGTTTTGGCGTTACACAGGAGTGGCCAGGAGGTATAGAAGCAACGCAAGTATCGTTTGTTTCTGTAGATTATACTCCTCCTCCACTAGCTAGCTTGTTGCAAGTATTACTGCAAGTGCCACAAGAGAGTTGAGGCGTTACACAGGAGAGGCCAAGACGTATAGAAGCAACGCAAGTATCGATTGTTTCTGTAGATTATACTCCTCTTACACTAGCTAGCTTGTTGCAAGTATTACTGCAAGTGCCACAAGAGAGTTTTGGCGTTACACAGGAGTGGCCAGGAGGTATAGAAGCAACGCAAGTATCGTTTGTTTCTGTAGATTATCCTCCTCTTACACTAGCTAGCTTGTTGCAAGTATAACTACAAGTGCCACAAGAGAGTTTAGGCGTTACACAGGAGTGGCCAGGACGTATAGAAGCAACGCAAGTATCGTTTGTTTCTGTAGATTATAATCCTCTTACACTAGCTAGCTTGTTGCAAGTATTACTGCAAGTGCCACGAGAGGATTTAGGCGTCACACAGGAGATGCCAGGACGTATAGAAGCAACGCAAATATCGTATGTTTCTGTAGATTATAATCCTCTTACTCTAGCTAGCTTGTTGCAAGTATTACTGCAAGTGCCACAAGAGGGTTTAGGCGTTACACAAGAGAGGCCAGGACGTATAGAAGCAACGCAAGTATCGTTTGTTTCTGTAGATTATCCTCCTCCTACACTAGCTAGCTTGTTGCAAGAATTACTGCAAGTGCCACAAGAGAGTTTAAGCGTTAAACAGGAGAGGCCAGGACGTATTGACGCAACGCAAGTATCGTTTGTTTCTGTAGATTATCCTCCTCTTACACTAGCTAGCTTGTTGCAAGTATTACTGCAAGTGCCACTAGAGGGTTTAGGCGTCACACAGGAGAGGCCAAGACGTATAGAAGCAACGCAAGTATCGTTTGTTTCGTTAGATTATCCTCCTCCTACACTAGCTAGCTTGTTGCAAGTATTACTGCAAGTGCCACAAGAGAGTTTAGGCGTTACACAGGAGTGGCCAGGAGGTATAGAAGCAACGCAAGTATCGTTTGTTTCTGTAGATTATCCTCCTCCTACACTAGCTAGCTTGTTGCAAGTATTACAGCAAGTGCCACTAGAGAGTTTAGGCGTCACACAGGAGAGGCCAGGACGTATAGAAGCAACGCAAGTATCGTTTGTTTCTGTAGATTATCCTCCTCCTACACTAGCTAGCTTGTTGCAAGTATTACAGTAAGTGCAACAAGAGGGTTTAGGCGTCACACAGGAGTGGCCAAGACGTATAGAAGCAACACAAGTATCGTTTGTTTCTGTAGATTATCCTCCTCCTACACTAGCTAGCTTGTTGCAAGTATTACTGCAAGTGCCACAAGAGAGTTTAGGCGTTACACAGGAGTGGCCAAGACGTATAGAAGCAACGCAAGTATCGTTTGTTTCTGTAGATTATCCTCCTCCTACACTAGCTAGCTCGTTGCAAGTATTACTGCATGTGCCACAAGAGAGTTTAGGCGTTACACAGGAGTGACCAAGACGTATAGAAGCAACGCAAGTATCGTTTGTTTCTGTAGATTATAATCCTCTTACACTAGCTAGCTTGTTGCAAGTATTACTGCATGTGCCACAAGAGAGTTTAGGCGTCACACAGGAGAGGCCAAGACGTATAGAAGCAACGCAAGTATCGTTTGTTTCTGTAGATTATCCTCCTCCTACACTAGCTAGCTCGTTGCAAGTATTACTGCATGTGCCACAAGAGAGTTTAGGCGTTACACAGGAGTTGCCAGGACGTATAGAAGCAACGCAAGTATCGTTTGTTTCTTTAGATTATCCTCCTCTTACACTAGCTAGCTTGTTGCAAGTATTACTGCATGTGCCACAAGAGAGTTTAGGCGTTACACAGGAGTGGCCAGGACGTATAGAAGCAACGCAAGTATCGTTTGTTTCTGTAGATTATAATCCTCTTACACTAGCTAGCTTGTTGCAAGTATTACTGCAAGTGCCACGAGAGGATTTAGGCGTCACACAGGAGATGCCAGGACGTATAGAAGCAACGCAAATATCGTATGTTTCTGTAGATTATAATCCTCTTACTCTAGCTAGCTTGTTGCAAGTATTACTGCAAGTGCCACAAGAGGGTTTAGGCGTTACACAAGAGAGGCCAGGACGTATAGAAGCAACGCAAGTATCGTTTGTTTCTGTAGATTATCCTCCTCCTACACTAGCTAGCTTGTTGCAAGTATTACTGCAAGTGCCACAAGAGAGTTTAAGCGTTAAACAGGAGAGGCCAGGACGTATTGACGCAACGCAAGTATCGTTTGTTTCTGTAGATTATCCTCCTCTTACACCAGCTAGCTTGTTGCAAGTATTACTGCAAGTGCCACTAGAGGGTTTAGGCGTCACACAGGAGAGGCCAAGACGTATAGAAGCAACGCAAGTATCGTTTGTTTCGTTAGATTATCCTCCTCCTACACTAGCTAGCTTGTTGCAAGTATTACTGCAAGTGCCACAAGAGAGTTTAGGCGTTACACAGGAGTGGCCAGGAGGTATAGAAGCAACGCAAGTATCGTTTGTTTCTGTAGATTATCCTCCTCCTACACTAGCTAGCTTGTTGCAAGTATTACAGCAAGTGCCACTAGAGAGTTTAGGCGTCACACAGGAGAGGCCAGGACGTATAGAAGCAACGCAAGTATCGTTTGTTTCTGTAGATTATCCTCCTCCTACACTAGCTAGCTTGTTGCAAGTATTACAGCAAGTGCAACAAGAGGGTTTAGGCGTCACACAGGAGTGGCCAAGACGTATAGAAGCAACACAAGTATCGTTTGTTTCTGTAGATTATCCTCCTCCTACACTAGCTAGCTTGTTGCAAGTATTACTGCAAGTGCCACAAGAGAGTTTAGGCGTTACACAGGAGTGGCCAAGACGTATAGAAGCAACGCAAGTATCGTTTGTTTCTGTAGATTATACTCCTCCTCCACTAGCTAGCTTGTTGCAAGTATAACTGCAAGTGCCACTAGAGAGTTTTGGCGTCACACAGGAGTGGCCAAGACGTATAGAAGCAACGCAAGTATCATTTGTTTCTGTAGATTATACTCTTCTTACACTAGCTAGCTTGTTGCAAGTGCCACAAGAGAGTTTAGGCGTCACACAGGAGTGGCCAAGACGTATAGAAGCAACGCAAGTATCCTTTGTTTCTGTAGATTATACTCCTCTTACACTAGCTAGCTTGTTGCAAGTATAACTGCAAGTGCCACAAGAGAGTTTAGGCGTTACACAGGAGTGGCCAAGACGTATAGAAGCAACACAAGTATCGTTTGTTTCTGTAGATTATACTCCTCCTCCACTAGCTAGCTTGTTGCAAGTATTACTGCAAGTGCCACAAGAGAGTTTAGGCGTTACACAGGAGAGGCCAGGACGTATAGAAGCAACGCAAGTATTTTTTGTTTCTGTAGATTATACTCCTCTTACACTAGCTAGCTTGTTGCAAGTATAACTGCAAGTGCCACAAGAGAGTTTAGGCGTTACACAGGAGTGGCCAAGACGTATAGAAGCAACACAAGTATCGTTTGTTTCTGTAGATTATACTCCTCCTCCACTAGCTAGCTTGTTGCAAGTATTACTGCAAGTGCCGCAAGAGAGTTTAGGCGTCACACAGGAGAGGCCAAGACGTATAGAAGCAACACAAGTATCGTTTGTTTCTGTAGATTATCCTCCTCCTACACTAGCTAGCTTGTTGCAAGTATTACTGCAAGTGCCACAAGAGAGTTTTGGCGTCACATAGGAGTGGCCAGGAGGTATAGAAGCAACGCAAGTATCGTTTGTTTCTGTAGATTATACTCCTCCTCCACTAGCTAGCTTGTTGCAAGTATTACTGCAAGTGCCACAAGAGAGTTTAGGCGTTACACAGGAGAGGCCAGGACGTATAGAAGCAACGCAAGTATCGTTTGTTTCTGTAGACTATCCTCCTCCTACACTAGCTAGCTTGTTGCAAGTATTACTGCAAGTGCCACAAGAGAGTTTAGGCGTTACACAGGAGTGGCCAAGACGTATAGAAGCAACGCAAGTATCGTTTGTTTCTGTAGATTATCCTCCTCCTCGACTAGCTAGCTTGTTGCAAGTATTACTGCAAGTGCCACAAGAGAGTTTAGGCGTCACACAGGAGTGGCCAAGACGTATAGAAGCAACGCAAGTATCGTTTGTTTCTGTAGATTATCCTCCTCCTACACTAGCTAGCTTGTTGCAAGTATTACTGCAAGTGCCACAAGAGGGTTTAGGCGTCACACAGGAGTGGCCAAGAAGTATAGAAGCAACGCAAGTATCGTTTGTTTCTGTAGATTATCCTCCTCCTCCACTAGCTAGCTTGTTGCAAGTATTACTGCAAGTGCCACAAGAGAGTTTTGGCGTCACACAGGAGTGGCCAGGAGGTATAGAAGCAACGCAAGTATCGTTTGTTTCTGTAGATTATACTCCTCCTCCACTAGCTAGCTTGTTGCAAGTATTACTGCAAGTGCCACAAGAGAGTTTAGGCGTCACACAGGAGTGGCAAGGAGGTATAGAAGCAACGCAAGTATCGTTTGTTTCTGTAGAATATACTCCTCCTACACTAGCTAGCTTGTTGCAAGTATTACTGCAAGTGCCACAAGAGAGTTTAGGCGTTACACAGGAGAGGCCAGGACGTATAGAAGCAACGCAAGTATCGTTTGTTTCTGTAGATTATACTCCTCTTACACTAGCTAGCTTGTTGCAAGTATAACTGCAAGTGCCACAAGAGAGTTTAGGCGTCACACAGGAGTGGCAAGGAGGTATAGAAGCAACTAAAGTATCGTTTGTTTCTGTAGATTATACTCCTCCTCCATTAGCTAGCTTGTTGCAAGTATTACTGCAAGTGCCACAAGATAGTTTAGGCGTCACACAGGAGTGGCAAGGAGGTATAGAAGCAACGCAAGTATCGTTTGTTTCTGTAGAATATACTCCTCCTACACTAGCTAGCTTGTTGCAAGTATTACTGCAAGTGCCACAAGAGAGTTTATGCGTTACACAGGAGTGGCCAAGACGTATAGAAGCAATGCAAGTATCCTTTGTTTCTGTAGATTATACTCCTCTTACACTAGCTAGCTTGTTGCAAGTATAACTGCAAGTGCCACAAGAGAGTTTAGGCGTTACACAGGAGAGGCCAGGACGTATAGAAGCAACGCAAGTATCGTTTGTTTCTGTAGACTATCCTCCTCCTACACTAGCTAGCTTGTTGCAAGTATTACTGCAAGTGCCACAAGAGAGTTTAGGCGTTACACAGGAGTGGCCAAGACGTATAGAAGCAACGCAAGTATCGTTTGTTTCTGTAGATTATCCTCCTCCTCCACTAGCTAGCTTGTTGCAAGTATTACTGCAAGTGCCACAAGAGAGTTTTGGCGTCACACAGGAGTGGCCAGGAGGTATAGAAGCAACGCAAGTATCGTTTGTTTCTGTAGAATATACTCCTCCTACACTAGCTAGCTTGTTGCAAGTATTACTGCAAGTGCCACAAGAGAGTTTAGGCGTCACACAGGAGTGGCAAGGAGGTATAGAAGCAACGCAAGTATCGTTTGTTTCTGTAGAATATACTCCTCCTACACTAGCTAGCTTGTTGCAAGTATTACTGCAAGTGCCACAAGAGAGTTTTGGCGTCACACAGGAGTGGCCAGGAGGTATAGAAGCAACGCAAGTATCGTTTGTTTCTGTAGATTATACTCCTCCTCCACTAGCTAGCTTGTTGCAAGTATTACTGCAAGTGCCACAAGAGAGTTTAGGCGTCACACAGGAGGGGCCAAGACGTATAGAAGCAACGCAAGTATCCTTTGTTTCTGTAGATTATACTCCTCTTACACTAGCTAGCTTGTTGCAAGTATAACTGCAAGTGCCACAAAAGAGTTTAGGCGTTACACAGGAGAGGCCAGGACGTATAGAAGCAACGCAAGTATCGTTTGTTTCTGTAGACTATCCTCCTCCTACACTAGCTAGCTTGTTGCAAGTATTACTGCAAGTGCCACAAGAGAGTTTAGGCGTTACACAGGAGTGGCCAAGACGTATAGAAGCAACGCAAGTATCGTTTGTTTCTGTAGATTATCCTCCTCCTCCACTAGCTAGCTTGTTGCAAGTATTACTGCAAGTGCCACAAGAGAGTTTTGGCGTCACACAGGAGTGGCCAGGAGGTATAGAAGCAACGCAAGTATCGTTTGTTTCTGTAGAATATACTCCTCCTACACTAGCTAGCTTGTTGCAAGTATTACTGCAAATGCCACAAGAGAGTTTAGGCGTCACACAGGAGTGGCCAAGACGTATAGAAGCAACGCAAGTATCGTTTGTTTCTGTAGATTATCCTCCTAATACACTAGCTAGCTTGTTGCAAGTATTACTGCAAGTGCCACAAGAGAGTTTAGGCGTTACACAGGAGTGGCCAGGACGTATAGAAGCAACGCAAGTATCGTTTGTTTCTGTAGATTATCCTCCTCCTACACTAGCTAGCTTGTTGCAAGTATTACTGCAAGTGCCACAAGAGAGTTTAGGCGTTACACAGGAGTGGCCAAGACGTATAGAAGCAACACAAGTATCGTTTGTTTCTGTAGATTATCCTCCTCCTACACTAGCTAGCTTGTTGCAAGTATTACTGCAAGTGCCACAAGAGAGTTTAGGCGTTACACAGGAGTGGCCAAGACGTATAGAAGCAACGCAAGTATCGTTTGTTTCTGGAGATTATCCTCCTCCTACACTAGCTAGCTTGTTGCAAGTATTACTGCAAGTGCCACAAGAGAGTTTAGGCGTTACACAGGAGTGGCCAGGACGTATAGAAGCAACGCAAGTATCGTTTGTTTCTGTAGATTATCCTCCTCCTACACTAGCTAGCTTGTTGCAAGTATTACTGCAAGTGCCACAAGAGAGTTTAGGCGTTACACAGGAGTGGCCAAGACGTATAGAAGCAACACAAGTATCGTTTGTTTCTGTAGATTATCCTCCTCCTACACTAGCTAGATTGTTGCAAGTATTACTGCAAGTGCCACAAGAGGGTTTAGGCGTCACACAGGAGTGGCCAGGACGTATAGAAGCAACGCAAGTATCGTTTGTTTCTGTAGATTATCCTCCTCCTACACTAGCTAGCTTGTTGCAAGTATTACTGTAAGTGCCACAAGAGAGTTTAGGCGTTACACAGAAGAGGCCAGGACGTATAGAAGCAACGCAAGTATCGTTTGTTTCTGTAGATTATCCTCCTCCTACACTAGCTAGCTTGTTGCAAGTATTACTGCAACTGCCACTAGAGAGTTTAGGCGTTACACAGGAGTGGCCAGGACGTATAGAAGCAACGCAAGTATCGTTTGTTTCTGTAGATTATACTCCTCTTACACTAGCTAGCTTGTTGCAAGTATTACTGCAAGTGCCACAAGAGGGTTTAGGCGTCACACAGGAGAGGCCAAGACGTATAGAAGCAACGCAAGTATCGTTTGTTTCTGTAGATTATCCTCCTCCTACACTAGCTAGCTTGTTGCAAGTATTACTGCAAGTGCCACAAGAGAGTTTTGGCGTCACACAGGAGTGGCCAGGAGGTATAGAAGCAACGCAAGTATCGTTTGTTTCTGTAGATTATACTCCTCCTCCACTAGCTAGCTTGTTGCAAGTATTACTGCAAGTGCCACAAGAGAGTTTAGGCGTCACACAGGAGGGGCCAAGACGTATAGAAGCAACGCAAGTATCCTTTGTTTCTGTAGATTATACTCCTCTTACACTAGCTAGCTTGTTGCAAGTATAACTGCAAGTACCACTAGAGAGTTTAGGCGTCACACAGGAGGGGCCAAGACGTATAGAAGCAACGCAAGTATCCTTTGTTTCTGTAGATTATACTCCTCTTACACTAGCTAGCTTGTTGCAAGTATAACTGCAAGTGCCACAAGAGAGTTTAGGCGTTACACAGGAGAGGCCAGGACGTATAGAAGCAACGCAAGTATCGTTTGTTTCTGTAGACTATCCTCCTCCTACACTAGCTAGCTTGTTGCAAGTATTACTGCAAGTGCCACAAGAGAGTTTAGGCGTTACACAGGAGTGGCCAAGACGTATAGAAGCAACGCAAGTATCGTTTGTTTCTGTAGATTATCCTCCTCCTCCACTAGCTAGCTTGTTGCAAGTATTACTGCAAGTGCCACAAGAGAGTTTTGGCGTCACACAGGAGTGGCCAGGAGGTATAGAAGCAACGCAAGTATCGTTTGTTTCTGTAGAATATACTCCTCCTACACTAGCTAGCTTGTTGCAAGTATTACTGCAAGTGCCACAAGAGAGTTTTGGCGTCACACAGGAGTGGCCAGGAGGTATAGAAGCAACGCAAGTATCGTTTGTTTCTGTAGAATATACTCCTCCTACACTAGCTAGCTTGTTGCAAGTATTACTGCAAGTGCCACAAGAGAGTTTAGGCGTCACACAGGAGTGGCCAAGACGTATAGAAGCAACGCAAGTATCGTTTGTTTCTGTAGATTATCCTCCTCCTACACTAGCTAGCTTGTTGCAAGTATTACTGCAAGTGCCACAAGAGAGTTTAGGCGTTACACAGGAGTGGCCAGGACGTATAGAAGCAACGCAAGTATCGTTTGTTTCTGTAGATTATCCTCCTCCTACACTAGATAGATTGTTGCAAGTATTACTGCAAGTGCCACAAGAGGGTTTAGGCGTCACACAGGAGTGGCCAGGACGTATAGAAGCAACGCAAGTATCGTTTGTTTCTGTAGATTATCCTCCTCCTACACTAGCTAGCTTGTTGCAAGTATTACTGTAAGTGCCACAAGAGAGTTTAGGCGTTACACAGAAGAGGCCAGGACGTATAGAAGCAACGCAAGTATCGTTTGTTTCTGTAGATTATCCTCCTCCTACACTAGCTAGCTTGTTGCAAGTATTACTACAAGTGCCACTAGAGAGTTTAGGCGTTACACAGGAGTGGCCAGGACGTATAGAAGCAACGCAAGTATCGTTTGTTTCTGTAGATTATACTCCTCTTACACTAGCTAGCTTGTTGCAAGTATTACTGCAAGTGCCACAAGAGGGTTTAGGCGTCACACAGGAGAGGTCAAGACGTATAGAAGCAACGCAAGTATCGTTTGTTTCTGTAGATTATCCTCCTCCTACACTAGCTAGCTTGTTGCAAGTATTACTGCAAGTGCCACAAGAGAGTTTTGGCGTCACACAGGAGTGGCCAGGAGGTATAGAAGCAACGCAAGTATCGTTTGTTTCTGCAGATTATACTCCTCCTCCACTAGCTAGCTTGTTGCAAGTATTACTGCAAGTGCCACAAGAGAGTTTAGGCGTCACACAGGAGGGGCCAAGACGTATAGAAGCAACGCAAGTATCCTTTGTTTCTGTAGATTATCCTCCTCCTCCATTAGCTAGCATGTTGCAAGTATTACTGCAAGTGGCACAAGAGAGTTTTGGCGTCACACAGGAGTGGCCAGGAGGTATAGAAGCAACGCAAGTATCGTTTGTTTCTGTAGATTATACTCCACCTACACTAGCTAGCTTGTTGCAAGTATTACTGCAAGTGCCACAAGAGAGTTTAGGCGTTACACAGGAGTGGCCAAGACGTATAGAAGCAACGCAAGTATCGTTTGTTTCTGTAGATTATCCTCCTCCTCCACTAGCTAGCTTGTTGCAAGTATTACTGCAAGTGCCACAAGAGAGTTTAGGCGTTACACAGGAGTGGCCAAGACGTATAGAAGCAACGCAAGTATCGTTTGTTTCTGTAGATTATCCTCCTCCTACACTAGCTAGCTTGTTGCAAGTATTACTGCAAGTGCCACAAAGAGTTTAGGCGTTACACAGGAGTGGCCAAGACGTATAGAAGCAACGCAAGTATCGTTTGTTTCTGTAGATTATCCTCCTCCTCCATTAGCTAGCATGTTGCAAGTATTACTGCAAGTGCCACAAGAGAGTTTTGGCGTCACATAGGAGTGGCCAGGAGGTATAGAAGCAACGCAAGTATCGTTTGTTTCTGTAGATTACACTCCACCTACACTAGCTAGCTTGTTGCAAGTATTACTGCAAGTGCCACAAGAGAGTTTAGGCGTTACACAGGAGTGGCCAAGACGTATAGAAGCAACGCAAGTATCGTTTGTTTCTGTAGATTATCCTCCTCCTCCACTAGCTAGCTTGTTGCAAGTATTACTGCAAGTGCCACAAGAGAGTTTTGGCGTCACACAGGAGTGGCCAGGAGGTATAGAAGCAACGCAAGTATCGTTTGTTTCTGTAGAATATACTCCTCCTACACTAGCTAGCTTGTTGCAAGTATTACTGCAAGTGCCACAAGAGAGTTTAGGCGTCACACAGGAGTGGCCAAGACGTATAGAAGCAACGCAAGTATCGTTTGTTTCTGTAGATTATCCTCCTCCTACACTAGCTAGCTTGTTGCAAGTATTACTGCAAGTGCCACAAGAGAGTTTAGGCGTTACACAGGAGTGGCCAGGACGTATAGAAGCAACGCAAGTATCGTTTGTTTCTGTAGATTATCCTCCTCCTACACTAGCTAGCTTGTTGCAAGTATTACTGCAAGTGCCACAAGAGAGTTTAGGCGTTACACAGGAGTGGCCAAGACGTATAGAAGCAACACAAGTATCGTTTGTTTCTGTAGATTATCCTCCTCCTACACTAGCTAGCTTGTTGCAAGTATTACTGCAAGTGCCACAAGAGAGTTTAGGCGTTACACAGGAGAGGCCAAGACGTATAGAAGTAACGCGAGTATCGTTTGTTTCTGTAGATTATCCTCATCCTACACTAGCTAGCTTGTTGCAAGTATTACTGCAAGTGCCACAAGAGAGTTTAGGCGTTACACAGGAGTGGCCAAGACGTATAGAAGCAACACAAGTATCGTTTGTTTCTGTAGATTATCCTCCTCCTACACTAGCTAGCTTGTTGCAAGTATTACTGCAAGTGCCACAAGAGAGTTTAGGCGTTACACAGGAGTGGCCAAGACGTATAGAAGCAACGCAAGTATCGTTTGTTTCTGTAGATTATCCTCCTCCTACACTAGCTAGCTTGTTGCAAGTATTACTGCAAGTGCCACAAGAGAGTTTAGGCGTTACACAGGAGTGGCCAAGACGTATAGAAGCAACACAAGTATCGTTTGTTTCTGTAGATTATCCTCCTCCTACACTAGCTAGATTGTTGCAAGTATTACTGCAAGTGCCACAAGAGGGTTTAGGCGTCACACAGGAGTGGCCAGGACGTATAGAAGCAACGCAAGTATCGTTTGTTTCTGCAGATTATACTCCTCCTCCACTAGCTAGCTTGTTGCAAGTATTACTGCAAGTGCCACAAGAGAGTTTAGGCGTCACACAGGAGGGGCCAAGACGTATAGAAGCAACGCAAGTATCCTTTGTTTCTGTAGATTATACTCCTCTTACACTAGCTAGCTTGTTGCAAGTATAACTGCAAGTGCCACAAAAGAGTTTAGGCGTTACACAGGAGAGGCCAGGACGTATAGAAGCAACGCAAGTATCGTTTGTTTCTGTAGATTATACTCCTCTTACACTAGCTAGCATGTTGCAAGTATTACTGCAAGTGCCACAAGAGAGTTTAGGCGTTACACAGGAGTGGCCAAGACGTATAGAAGCAACGCAAGTATCGTTTGTTTCTGTAGATTATCCTCCTCCTACACTAGCTAGCTTGTTGCAAGTATTACTGCAAGTGCCACAAGAGAGTTTTGGCGTCACACAGGAGTGGCCAAGACGTATAGAAGCAACGCAAGTATCGTTTGTTTCTGTAGATTATCCTCCTCCTACACTAGCTAGCTTGTTGCAAGTATTACTGCAAGTGCCACAAGAGAGTTTAGGCGTTACACAGGAGTGGCCAAGACGTATAGAAGCAACGCAAGTATCGTTTGTTTCTGTAGATTATCCTCCTCCTCCACTAGCTAGCTTGTTGCAAGTATTACTGCAAGTGCCACAAGAGAGTTTTGGCGTCACACAGGAGTGGCCAGGAGGTATAGAAGCAACGCAAGTATCGTTTGTTTCTGTAGAATATACTCCTCCTACACTAGCTAGCTTGTTGCAAGTATTACTGCAAGTGCCACAAGAGAGTTTAGGCGTCACACAGGAGTGGCCAAGACGTATAGAAGCAACGCAAGTATCGTTTGTTTCTGTAGATTATCCTCCTCCTACACTAGCTAGCTTGTTGCAAGTATTACTGCAAGTGCCACAAGAGAGTTTAGGCGTTACACAGGAGTGGCCAGGACGTATAGAAGCAACGCAAGTATCGTTTGTTTCTGTAGATTATCCTCCTCCTACACTAGCTAGCTTGTTGCAAGTATTACTGCAAGTGCCACAAGAGAGTTTAGGCGTTACACAGGAGTGGCCAAGACGTATAGAAGCAACACAAGTATCGTTTGTTTCTGTAGATTATCCTCCTCCTACACTAGCTAGCTTGTTGCAAGTATTACTGCAAGTGCCACAAGAGAGTTTAGGCGTTACACAGGAGAGGCCAAGACGTATAGAAGTAACGCAAGTATCGTTTGTTTCTGTAGATTATCCTCATCCTACACTAGCTAGCTTGTTGCAAGTATTACTGCAAGTGCCACAAGAGAGTTTAGGCGTTACACAGGAGTGGCCAAGACGTATAGAAGCAACACAAGTATCGTTTGTTTCTGTAGATTATCCTCCTCCTACACTAGCTAGCTTGTTGCAAGTATTACTGCAAGTGCCACAAGAGAGTTTAGGCGTTACACAGGAGTGGCCAAGACGTATAGAAGCAACGCAAGTATCGTTTGTTTCTGTAGATTATCCTCCTCCTACACTAGCTAGCTTGTTGCAAGTATTACAGCAAGTGCCACTAGAGAGTTTAGGCGTCACACAGAGGAGGCCAGGAGGTATAGAAGCAACGCAAGTATCGTTTGTTTCTGTAGATTATCCTCCTCCTACACTAGCTAGCTTGTTGCAAGTATTACAGCAAGTGCCACTAGAGAGTTTAGGCGTCACACAGAGGAGGCCAGGAGGTATAGAAGCAACGCAAGTATCGTTTGTTTCTGTAGATTATCCTCCTCCTACACTAGCTAGCTTGTTGCAAGTATTACTGCAAGTGCCACAAGAGAGTTAAGCGTCACACAGAGGAGGCCAGGAGGTATATAAGCAACGCAAGTATCGTTTGTTTCTGTAGATTATCCTCCTCCTACACTAGCTAGCTTGTTGCAAGTATTACAGCAAGTGCCACTAGAGAGTTTAGGCGTCACACAGACTAGGCCAGGAGGTATAGAAGCAACGCAAGTATCGTTTGTTTCTGTAGATTATCCTCCTCCTACACTAGCTAGCTTGTTGCAAGTATTACAGCAAGTGCCACTAGAGAGTTTAGGCGTCACACAGAGGAGGCCAGGAGGTATAGAAGCAACGCAAGTATCGTTTGTTTCTGTAGATTATACTCCTCTTACACTAGCTAGCTTGTTGCAAGTATTACTGCAAGTGCCACAAGAGAGTTTACGCGTTACACAGGAGTGGCCAGGAGGTATAGAAGCAACGCAAGTATCGTTTGTTTCTGTAGATTATCCTCCTCCTACACTAGCTAGCTTGTTGCAAGTATTACAGCAAGTGCCACTAGAGAGTTTAGGCGTCACACAGGAGAGGCCAGGAGGTATAGAAGCAACGCAAGTATCGTTTGTTTCTGTAGATTATCCTCCTCCTACACTAGCTAGCTTGTTGCAAGTATTACTGCAAGTGCCACAAGAGGGTTTAGGCGTCACACAGGAGAGGCCAAGACGTATAGAAGCAACACAAGTATCGTTTGTTCCTGTAGATTATCCTCCTCCTACACTAGCTAGCTTGTTGCAAGTATTACTGCAAGTGCCACAAGAGGGTTTAGGCGTCACACAGGAGAGGCCAAGACGTATAGAAGCAACACAAGTATCGTTTGTTCCTGTAGATTATCCTCCTCCTACACTAGCTAGCTTGTTGCAAGTATTACTGCAAGTGCCACAAGAGAGTTTAGGCGTTACACAGGAGTGGCCAGGACGTATAGAATCAACGCAAGTATCGTTTGTTTCTGTAGATTATCCTCCTCCTACACTAGCTAGCTTGTTGCAAGTATTACTGCAAGTGCCACAAGAGAGTTTAGGCGTTACACAGGAGTGGCCAGGACGTATAGAATCAACGCAAGTATCGTTTGTTTCTGTAGATTATCCTCCTCCTACACTAGCTAGCTTGTTGCAAGTATTACTGCAAGTGCCACAAGAGAGTTTAGGCGTTACACAGGAGTGGCCAGGACGTATAGAATCAACGCAAGTATCGTTTGTTTCTGTAGATTATCCTCCTCCTACACTAGCTAGCTTGTTGCAAGTATTACTGCAAGTGCCACAAGAGAGTTTAGGCGTCACACAGGAGTGGCCAGGACGTATAGAAGTAACGCAAGTATCGTTTGTTTCTGTAGATTATCCTCCTCCTACACTAGCTAGCTTGTTGCAAGTATTACTGCAAGTGCCACAAGAGAGTTTAGGCGTCACACAGGAGTGGCCAGGACGTATAGAAGTAACGCAAGTATCGTTTGTTTCTGTAGATTATCCTCCTCCTACACTAGCTAGCTTGTTGCAAGTATTACTGCAAGTGCCACAAGAGAGTTTAGGCGTCACACAGGAGTGGCCAGGACGTATAGAAGCAACGCAAGTATCGTTTGTTTCTGTAGATTATCCTCCTCCTACACTAGCTAGCTTGTTGCAAGTATTACAGCAAGTGCCACTAGAGAGTTTAGGCGTCACACAGAGGAGGCCAGGAGGTATAGAAGCAACGCAAGTATCGTTTGTTTCTGTAGATTATCCTCCTCCTACACTAGCTAGCTTGTTGCAAGTATTACTGCAAGTGCCACAAGAGAGTTAAGCGTCACACAGAGGAGGCCAGGAGGTATATAAGCAACGCAAGTATCGTTTGTTTCTGTAGATTATCCTCCTCCTACACTAGCTAGCTTGTTGCAAGTATTACAGCAAGTGCCACTAGAGAGTTTAGGCGTCACACAGACTAGGCCAGGAGGTATAGAAGCAACGCAAGTATCGTTTGTTTCTGTAGATTATCCTCCTCCTACACTAGCTAGCTTGTTGCAAGTATTACAGCAAGTGCCACTAGAGAGTTTAGGCGTCACACAGAGGAGGCCAGGAGGTATAGAAGCAACGCAAGTATCGTTTGTTTCTGTAGATTATACTCCTCTTACACTAGCTAGCTTGTTGCAAGTATTACTGCAAGTGCCACAAGAGAGTTTACGCGTTACACAGGAGTGGCCAGGAGGTATAGAAGCAACGCAAGTATCGTTTGTTTCTGTAGATTATCCTCCTCCTACACTAGCTAGCTTGTTGCAAGTATTACAGCAAGTGCCACTAGAGAGTTTAGGCGTCACACAGGAGAGGCCAGGAGGTATAGAAGCAACGCAAGTATCGTTTGTTTCTGTAGATTATCCTCCTCCTACACTAGCTAGCTTGTTGCAAGTATTACTGCAAGTGCCACAAGAGGGTTTAGGCGTCACACAGGAGAGGCCAAGACGTATAGAAGCAACACAAGTATCGTTTGTTCCTGTAGATTATCCTCCTCCTACACTAGCTAGCTTGTTGCAAGTATTACTGCAAGTGCCACAAGAGGGTTTAGGCGTCACACAGGAGAGGCCAAGACGTATAGAAGCAACACAAGTATCGTTTGTTCCTGTAGATTATCCTCCTCCTACACTAGCTAGCTTGTTGCAAGTATTACTGCAAGTGCCACAAGAGAGTTTAGGCGTTACACAGGAGTGGCCAGGACGTATAGAATCAACGCAAGTATCGTTTGTTTCTGTAGATTATCCTCCTCCTACACTAGCTAGCTTGTTGCAAGTATTACTGCAAGTGCCACAAGAGAGTTTAGGCGTCACACAGGAGTGGCCAGGACGTATAGAAGTAACGCAAGTATCGTTTGTTTCTGTAGATTATCCTCCTCCTACACTAGCTAGCTTGTTGCAAGTATTACTGCAAGTGCCACAAGAGAGTTTAGGCGTCACACAGGAGTGGCCAGGACGTATAGAAGTAACGCAAGTATCGTTTGTTTCTGTAGATTATCCTCCTCTTACACTAGCTAGCTTGTTGCAAGTATTACTGCAAGTGCCACAAGAGAGTTTAGGCGTCACACAGGAGTGGCCAAGACGTATAGAAGCAACGCAAGTATCGTTTGTTTCTGTAGATTATACTCCTCCTACACTAGCTAGCTTGTTGCAAGTATTACTGCAAGTGCCACAAGAGGGTTTAGGCGTTACACAGGAGTGGCCAGGACGTATAGAAGCAACGCAAGTATCGTTTGTTTCTGTAGATTATACTCCTCCTACACTAGCTAGCTTGTTGCAAGTATTACTGCAAGTGCCACAAGAGAGTTTAGGCATTACACAGGAGTGGCCAGGACGAATAGAAGCAACGCAAGTATCGTTTGTTTCTGTAGATTATACTCCTCCTACACTAGCTAGCTTGTTGCAAGTATTACTGCAAGTGCCACAAGAGAGTTTAAGCGTTAAACAGGAGAGGCCAGGACGTATTGACGCAACGCAAGTATCGTTTGTTTCTGTAGATTATACACCTCCTACACTGGCTAGCTTGTTGCACGTATTACTGCAAGTGCCACAAGAGAGTTTTGGCGTTACACAGGAGTGGCCAGGACGTATAGAAGCAACGCAAGTATCGTTTGTTCCTGTAGATTATCCTCCTCCTACACTAGCTAGCTTGTTGCAAGTATTACTGCAAGTGCCACAAGAGAGTTTAGGCGTTACACAGGAGTTGCCAGGACGTATAGAATCAACGCAAGTATCGTTTGTTTCTGTAGATTATACTCCTCCTACACTAGCTAGCTTGTTGCAAGTATTACTGCAAGTGCCACAAGAGAGTTTAAGCGTTAAACAGGAGAGGCCAGGACCTATTGACGCAACGCAAGTATCGTTTGTTTCTGTAGATTATCCTCCTCTTACACTAGCTAGCTTGTTGCAAGTATTACTGCAAGTGCCACTAGAGGGTTTAGGCGTCACACAGGAGAGGCCAAGACGTATAGAAGCAACGCAAGTATCGTTTGTTTCTTTAGATTATCCTCCTCCTACACTAGCTAGCTTGTTGCAAGTATTACTGCAAGTGCCACAAGAGAGTTTAGGCGTTACACAGGAGTGGCCAGGAGGTATAGAAGCAACGCAAGTATCGTTTGTTTCTGTAGATTATCCTCCTCCTACACTAGCTAGCTTGTTGCAAGTATTACAGCAAGTGCCACTAGAGAGTTTAGGCGTCACACAGGAGAGGCCAGGAGGTATAGAAGCAACGCAAGTATCGTTTGTTTCTGTAGATTATCCTCCTCCTACACTAGCTAGCTTGTTGCAAGTATTACTGCAAGTGCCACAAGAGGGTTTAGGCGTCACACAGGAGAGGCCAAGACGTATAGAAGCAACACAAGTATCGTTTGTTTCTGTAGATTATCCTCCTCCTACACTAGCTAGCTTGTTGCAAGTATTACTGCAAGTGCCACAAGAGGGTTTAGGCGTCACACAGGAGAGGCCAAGACGTATAGAAGCAACACAAGTATCGTTTGTTTCTGTAGATTATCCTCCTCCTACATTAGCTAGCTTGATGCAAGTATTACTGTAAGTGCCACAAGAGAGTTTTGGCGTTACACAGGAGTGGCCAGGAGGTATAGAAGCAACGCAAGTATCGTTTGTTTCTGTAGATTATCCTCCTCCTACACTAGCTAGCTTGTTGCAAGTATTACTGTAAGTGCCGCAAGAGAGTTTTGGCGTCACACAGGAGTGGCCAAGACGTATAGAAGCAACGCAAGTATCGTTTGTTTCTGTAGATTATACTCCTCCTCCACTAGCTAGCTTGTTGCAAGTATTACTGCAAGTGCCACAAGAGAGTTTAGGCGTTACACAGGAGTGGCCAAGACGTATAGAAGCAACGCAAGTATCGTTTGTTTCTGTAGATTATCCTCCTCCTACACTAGCTAGCTTGTTGCAAGTATTACTGCAAGTGCCACAAGAGGGTTTTGGCGTTACACAGGAGTGACCAAGACGTATAGAAGCAACGCAAGTATCGTTTGTTTCTGTAGATTATATTCCTCCTACACTAGCTAGCTTGTTGCAAGTATTACTGCAAGTGCCACAAGAGAGTTTTGGCGTCACACAGGAGTGGCCAGGAGGTATAGAAGCAACGCAAGTATCGTTTGTTTCTGTAGATTATCCTCCTCCTACACTAGCTAGCTTGTTGCAAGTATTACTGCAAGTGCCACAAGAGAGTTTTGGCGTCACACAGGAGTGGCCAGGAGGTATAGAAGCAACGCAAGTATCGTTTGTTTCTGTAGATTATCCTCCTCCTACACTAGCTAGCTTGTTGCAAGTATTACTGCAAGTGCCACAAGAGAGTTTTGGCGTTACACAGGAGTGACCAAGACGTATAGAAGCAACGCAAGTATCGTTTGTTTCTGTAGATTATCCTCCTCCTACACTAGCTAGCTTGTTGCAAGTATTACTGCAAGTGCCACAAGAGAGTTTTGGCGTCACACAGGAGTGGCCAGGAGGTATAGAAGCAACGCAAGTATCGTTTGTTTCTGTAGAATATACTCCTCCTCCACTAGCTAGCTTGTTGCAAGTATTACTGCAAGTGCCACAAGAGAGTTTAGGCGTTACACAGGAGTGGCCAAGACGTATAGAAGCAACGCAAGTATCGTTTGTTTCTGTAGATTATCCTCCTCCTACACTAGCTAGCTTGTTGCAAGTATTACTGCAAGTGCCACAAGAGAGTTTAGGCGTTACACAGGAGAGGCCAGGACGTATAGAAGCAACGCAAGTATCGTTTGTTTCTGTAGATTATACTCCTCCTAAACTAGCTAGCTTGTTGCAAGTATTACTGCAAGTGCCACAAGAGAGTTTAGGCGTTACACAGGAGTGGCCAGGACGTATAGAAGCAACGCAAGTATCGTTTGTTTCTGTAGATTATACTCCTCCTCCACTAGCTAGCTTGTTGCAAGTATTACTGCAAGTGCCACAAGAGAGTTTAGGCGTTACACAGGAGTGGCCAAGACGTATAGAAGCAACGCAAGTATCGTTTGTTTCTGTAGATTATACTCCTCCTCCACTAGCTAGCTTGTTGCAAGTATTACTGCAAGTGCCACAAGAGAGTTTAGGCGTTACACAGGAGTGGCCAAGACGTATAGAAGCAACGCAAGTATCGTTTGTTTCTGTAGATTATACTCCTCCTCTTACACTAGCTAGCTTGTTGCAAGTATTACTGCAAGTGCCACAAGAGAGTTTAGGCGTTACACAGGAGAGGCCAGGACGTATAGAAGCAACGCAAGTATCGTTTGTTTCTGTAGATTATACTCCTCCTCCACTAGCTAGCTTGTTGCAAGTATTACTGCAAGTGCCACAAGAGAGTTTAGGCGTTACACAGGAGTGGCCAAGACGTATAGAAGCAACGCAAGTATCGTTTGTTTCTGTAGATTATCCTCCTCCTACACTAGCTAGCTTGTTGCAAGTATTACTGCAAGTGCCACAAGAGAGTTTAGGCGTTACACAGGAGAGGCCAGGACGTATAGAAGCAACGCAAATATCGTTTGTTTCTGTAGATTATCCTCCTCCAGCACTAGCTAGCTTGTTGCAAGTATTACTGCAAGTGCCACAAGAGGGTTTTAGCGTTACACAGGAGTGACCAAGACGTATAGAAGCAACGCAAGTATCGTTTGTTTCTGTAGATTATACTCCTCCTCCACTAGCTAGCTTGTTGCAAGTATTACTGCAAGTGCCACAAGAGAGTTTAGGCGTTACACAGGAGTGGCCAAGACGTATAGAAGCAACGCAAGTATCGTTTGTTTCTGTAGATTATCCTCCTCCTACACTAGCTAGCTTGTTGCAAGTATTACAGCAAGTGCCACTAGAGAGTTTAGGCGTCACACAGGAGAGGCCAGGAGGTATAGAAGCAACGCAAGTATCGTTTGTTTCTGTAGATTATCCTCCTCCTACACTAGCTAGCTTGTTGCAAGTATTACTGCAAGTGCCACAAGAGGGTTTAGGCGTCACACAGGAGAGGCCAAGACGTATAGAAGCAACACAAGTATCGTTTGTTTCTGTAGATTATCCTCCTCCTACACTAGCTAGCTTGTTGCAAGTATTACTGCAAGTGCCACAAGAGGGTTTAGGCGTCACACAGGAGAGGCCAAGACGTATAGAAGCAACACAAGTATCGTTTGTTTCTGTAGATTATCCTCCTCCTACATTAGCTAGCTTGTTGCAAGTATTACTGTAAGTGCCACAAGAGAGTTTTGGCGTTACACAGGAGTGGCCAGGAGGTATAGAAGCAACGCAAGTATCGTTTGTTTCTGTAGATTATCCTCCTCCTACACTAGCTAGCTTGTTGCAAGTATTACTGTAAGTGCCGCAAGAGAGTTTTGGCGTCACACAGGAGTGGCCAAGACGTATAGAAGCAACGCAAGTATCGTTTGTTTCTGTAGATTATACTCCTCCTCCACTAGCTAGCTTGTTGCAAGTATTACTGCAAGTGCCACAAGAGAGTTTAGGCGTTACACAGGAGTGGCCAAGACGTATAGAAGCAACGCAAGTATCGTTTGTTTCTGTAGATTATCCTCCTCCTACACTAGCTAGCTTGTTGCAAGTATTACTGCAAGTGCCACAAGAGGGTTTTGGCGTTACACAGGAGTGACCAAGACGTATAGAAGCAACGCAAGTATCGTTTGTTTCTGTAGATTATACTCCTCCTCCACTAGCTAGCTTGTTGCAAGTATTACTGCAAGTGCCACAAGAGAGTTTAGGCGTTACACAGGAGTGGCCAAGACGTATAGAAGCAACGCAAGTATCGTTTGTTTCTGTAGATTATCCTCGTCCTACACTAGCTAGCTTGTTGCAAGTATTACTGGAAGTGCCACAAGAGAGTTTAGGCGTTACACAGGAGAGGCCAGGACGTATAGAAGCAACGCAAGTATCGTTTGTTTCTGTAGATTATACTCCTCCTAAACTAGCTAGCTTGTTGCAAGTATTACTGCAAGTGCCACAAGAGAGTTTAGGCGTTACACAGGAGTGGCCAGGACGTATAGAAGCAACGCAAGTATCGTTTGTTTCTGTAGATTATACTCCTCCTCCACTAGCTAGCTTGTTGCAAGTATTACTGCAAGTGCCACAAGAGAGTTTAGGCGTTACACAGGAGTGGCCAAGACGTATAGAAGCAACGCAAGTATCGTTTGTTTCTGTAGATTATACTCCTCCTCCACTAGCTAGCTTGTTGCAAGTATTACTGCAAGTGCCACAAGAGAGTTTAGGCGTTACACAGGAGTGGCCAAGACGTATAGAAGCAACGCAAGTATCGTTTGTTTCTGTAGATTATACTCCTCCTCTTACACTAGCTAGCTTGTTGCAAGTATTACTGCAAGTGCCACAAGAGAGTTTAGGCGTTACACAGGAGAGGCCAGGACGTATAGAAGCAACGCAAGTATCGTTTGTTTCTGTAGATTATACTCCTCCTCCACTAGCTAGCTTGTTGCAAGTATTACTGCAAGTGCCACAAGAGAGTTTAGGCGTTACACAGGAGTGGCCAAGACGTATAGAAGCAACGCAAGTATCGTTTGTTTCTGTAGATTATCCTCCTCCTACACTAGCTAGCTTGTTGCAAGTATTACTGCAAGTGCCACAAGAGGGTTTTGGCGTTACACAGGAGTGACCAAGACGTATAGAAGCAACGCAAGTATCGTTTGTTTCTGTAGATTATACTCCTCTTACACTAGCTAGCTTGTTGCAAGTATTACTGCATGTGCCGCAAGAGAGTTTTGGCGTTACACAGGAGTGGCCAGGAGGTATAGAAGCAACGCAAGTATCGTTTGTTTCTGTAGATTATACTCCTCCTCCACTAGCTAGCTTGTTGCAAGTATTACTGCAAGTGCCGCAAGAGAGTTTTGGCGTTACACAGGAGTGGCCAGGACGTATAGAAGCAACGCTAGTATCGTTTGTTTCTGTAGATTATACTCCTCCTCCACTAGCTAGCTTGTTGCAAGTATTACTGCAAGTGCCGCAAGAGAGTTTTGGCGTTACACAGGAGTGGCCAGGAGGTATAGAAGCAACGCAAGTATCGTTTGTTTCTGTAGATTATACTCCTCCTCCACTAGCTAGCTTGTTGCAAGTATTACTGCAAGTGCCGCAAGAGAGTTTTGGCGTTACACAGGAGTGGCCAGGAGGTATAGAAGCAACGCAAGTATCGTTTGTTTCTGTAGATTATACTCCTCCTCCACTAGCTAGCTTGTTGCAAGTATTACTGCAAGTGCCGCAAGAGAGTTTTGGCGTTACACAGGAGTGGCCAGGACGTATAGAAGCAACGCTAGTATCGTTTGTTTCTGTAGATTATACTCCTCCTCCACTAGCTAGCTTGTTGCAAGTATTACTGCAAGTGCCGCAAGAGAGTTTTGGCGTTACACAGGAGTGGCCAGGAGGTATAGAAGCAACGCAAGTATCGTTTGTTTCTGTAGATTATACTCCTCCTCCACTAGCTAGCTTGTTGCAAGTATTACTGCAAGTGCCACAAGAGAGTTTAGGCGTCACACAGGAGTGGCCAAGACGTATAGAAGCAACGCAAGTATCCTTTGTTTCTGTAGATTATACTCCTCTTACACTCGCTAGCTTGTTGCAAGTATAACTGCAAGTGCCACAAGAGAGTTTAGGCGTTACACAGGAGTGGCCTGGACGTACAGAAGCAACGCAAGTATCGTTTGTTTCTGTAGATTATACTACTCTTACACTAGCTACCTTGTTGCAAGTATTACTGCAATTGCCACAAGAGAGTTTAGGCGTCACACAGGAGTGGCCAGGACGTATAGAAGCAACCCAAGAATCGTTTGTTTCTGTAGATTATACTCCTCTTACACTAGCTAGCTTGTTGCAAGTATTACTGCAAGTGCCACAAGAGAGTTTAGGCGTTACACAGGAGTGGCCAGGACTTATAGAAGCAACGCAAGTGTCGTTTGTTTCTGTAGATTATACTCCTCTTTCACTAGCTAGCATGTTGCAAGTATTACTGCAAGTGCCACAAGAGGGTTTAGGCGTTACACAGGAGTGGCCAGGACGTATAGAAGCAACGCAAGTATCAATTGTTTCTGTAGATTATACTCGTCTTACACTAGCTAGCTTATTGCAAGTATTACTGCAAGTGCCACAAGAGAGTTTAGGCGTTACAAAGGAGTGGCCAGGACGTATAGAAGCAACGCAAGTATCGTTTGTTTCTGTAGATTATACTCCTCTTACACTAGCTAGCTTGTTGCAAGTATTACTGCAAGTGCCACAAGAGAGTTTAGGCGTTACACAGGAGTGGCCAGGACTTATAGAAGCAACGCAAGTGTCGTTAGTTTCTGTAGATTATACTCCTCTTACACTAGCTAGCTTCTTGCAAGTATTACTGCAAGTGCCACAAGAGAGTTTAGGCGTCACACAGGAGTGGCCAGGACGTATAGAAGCAACGCAAGTATCATTTGTTTCTGTAGATTATACTCCTCCTCTTACACTAGCTAGCTTGTTGCAAGTATTACTGCAAGTGCCACAAGAGAGTTTAGGCGTTACACAGGAGAGGCCAGGACGTATAGAAGCAACGCAAGTATCGTTTGTTTCTGTAGATTATACTCCTCCTCCACTAGCTAGCTTGTTGCAAGTATTACTGCAAGTGCCACAAGAGAGTTTAGGCGTTACACAGGAGTGGCCAAGACGTATAGAAGCAACGCAAGTATCGTTTGTTTCTGTAGATTATCCTCCTCCTACACTAGCTAGCTTGTTGCAAGTATTACTGCAAGTGCCACAAGAGAGTTTAGGCGTTACACAGGAGAGGCCAGGACGTATAGAAGCAACGCAAATATCGTTTGTTTCTGTAGATTATCCTCCTCCAGCACTAGCTAGCTTGTTGCAAGTATTACTGCAAGTGCCACAAGAGGGTTTTGGCGTTACACAGGAGTGACCAAGACGTATAGAAGCAACGCAAGTATCGTTTGTTTCTGTAGATTATACTCCTCCTCCACTAGCTAGCTTGTTGCAAGTATTACTGCAAGTGCCACAAGAGAGTTTAGGCGTTACACAGGAGTGGCCAAGACGTATAGAAGCAACGCAAGTATCGTTTGTTTCTGTAGATTATCCTCCTCCTACACTAGCTAGCTTGTTGCAAGTATTACAGCAAGTGCCACTAGAGAGTTTAGGCGTCACACAGGAGAGGCCAGGAGGTATAGAAGCAACGCAAGTATCGTTTGTTTCTGTAGATTATCCTCCTCCTACACTAGCTAGCTTGTTGCAAGTATTACTGCAAGTGCCACAAGAGGGTTTAGGCGTCACACAGGAGAGGCCAAGACGTATAGAAGCAACACAAGTATCGTTTGTTTCTGTAGATTATCCTCCTCCTACACTAGCTAGCTTGTTGCAAGTATTACTGCAAGTGCCACAAGAGGGTTTAGGCGTCACACAGGAGAGGCCAAGACGTATAGAAGCAACACAAGTATCGTTTGTTTCTGTAGATTATCCTCCTCCTACATTAGCTAGCTTGTTGCAAGTATTACTGTAAGTGCCACAAGAGAGTTTTGGCGTTACACAGGAGTGGCCAGGAGGTATAGAAGCAACGCAAGTATCGTTTGTTTCTGTAGATTATCCTCCTCCTACACTAGCTAGCTTGTTGCAAGTATTACTGTAAGTGCCGCAAGAGAGTTTTGGCGTCACACAGGAGTGGCCAAGACGTATAGAAGCAACGCAAGTATCGTTTGTTTCTGTAGATTATACTCCTCCTCCACTAGCTAGCTTGTTGCAAGTATTACTGCAAGTGCCACAAGAGAGTTTAGGCGTTACACAGGAGTGGCCAAGACGTATAGAAGCAACGCAAGTATCGTTTGTTTCTGTAGATTATCCTCCTCCTACACTAGCTAGCTTGTTGCAAGTATTACTGCAAGTGCCACAAGAGGGTTTTGGCGTTACACAGGAGTGACCAAGACGTATAGAAGCAACGCAAGTATCGTTTGTTTCTGTAGATTATACTCCTCCTCCACTAGCTAGCTTGTTGCAAGTATTACTGCAAGTGCCACAAGAGAGTTTAGGCGTTACACAGGAGTGGCCAAGACGTATAGAAGCAACGCAAGTATCGTTTGTTTCTGTAGATTATCCTCGTCCTACACTAGCTAGCTTGTTGCAAGTATTACTGCAAGTGCCACAAGAGAGTTTAGGCGTTACACAGGAGAGGCCAGGACGTATAGAAGCAACGCAAGTATCGTTTGTTTCTGTAGATTATACTCCTCCTAAACTAGCTAGCTTGTTGCAAGTATTACTGCAAGTGCCACAAGAGAGTTTAGGCGTTACACAGGAGTGGCCAAGACGTATAGAAGCAACGCAAGTATCGTTTGTTTCTGTAGATTATACTCCTCCTCTTACACTAGCTAGCTTGTTGCAAGTATTACTGCAAGTGCCACAAGAGAGTTTAGGCGTTACACAGGAGAGGCCAGGACGTATAGAAGCAACGCAAGTATCGTTTGTTTCTGTAGATTATACTCCTCCTCCACTAGCTAGCTTGTTGCAAGTATTACTGCAAGTGCCACAAGAGAGTTTAGGCGTTACACAGGAGTGGCCAAGACGTATAGAAGCAACGCAAGTATCGTTTGTTTCTGTAGATTATCCTCCTCCTACACTAGCTAGCTTGTTGCAAGTATTACTGCAAGTGCCACAAGAGGGTTTTGGCGTTACACAGGAGTGACCAAGACGTATAGAAGCAACGCAAGTATCGTTTGTTTCTGTAGATTATACTCCTCTTACACTAGCTAGCTTGTTGCAAGTATTACTGCATGTGCCGCAAGAGAGTTTTGGCGTTACACAGGAGTGGCCAGGAGGTATAGAAGCAACGCAAGTATCGTTTGTTTCTGTAGCTTATACTCCTCCTCCACTAGCTAGCTTGTTGCAAGTATTACTGCAAGTGCCGCAAGAGAGTTTTGGCGTTACACAGGAGTGGCCAGGACGTATAGAAGCAACGCTAGTATCGTTTGTTTCTGTAGATTATACTCCTCCTCCACTAGCTAGCTTGTTGCAAGTATTACTGCAAGTGCCGCAAGAGAGTTTTGGCGTTACACAGGAGTGGCCAGGAGGTATAGAAGCAACGCAAGTATCGTTTGTTTCTGTAGATTATACTCCTCCTCCACTAGCTAGCTTGTTGCAAGTATTACTGCAAGTGCCGCAAGAGAGTTTTGGCGTTACACAGGAGTGGCCAGGAGGTATAGAAGCAACGCAAGTATCGTTTGTTTCTGTAGATTATACTCCTCCTCCACTAGCTAGCTTGTTGCAAGTATTACTGCAAGTGCCGCAAGAGAGTTTTGGCGTTACACAGGAGTGGCCAGGACGTATAGAAGCAACGCTAGTATCGTTTGTTTCTGTAGATTATACTCCTCCTCCACTAGCTAGCTTGTTGCAAGTATTACTGCAAGTGCCGCAAGAGAGTTTTGGCGTTACACAGGAGTGGCCAGGAGGTATAGAAGCAACGCAAGTATCGTTTGTTTCTGTAGATTATACTCCTCCTACACTAGCTAGCTTGTTGCAAGTATTACTGCAAGTGCCACAAGAGAGTTTAGGCGTCACACAGGAGTGGCCAAGACGTATAGAAGCAACGCAAGTATCCTTTGTTTCTGTAGATTATACTCCTCTTACACTAGCTAGCTTGTTGCAAGTATAACTGCAAGTGCCACAAGAGAGTTTAGGCGTTACACAGGAGTGGCCTGGACGTACAGAAGCAACGCAAGTATCGTTTGTTTCTGTAGATTATACTACTCTTACACTAGCTACCTTGTTGCAAGTATTACTGCAATTGCCACAAGAGAGTTTAGGCGTCACACAGGAGTGGCCAGGACGTATAGAAGCAACGCAAGAATCGTTTGTTTCTGTAGATTATACTCCTCTTACACTAGCTAGCTTGTTGCAAGTATTACTGCAAGTGCCACAAGAGAGTTTAGGCGTTACACAGGAGTGGCCAGGACTTATAGAAGCAACGCAAGTGTCGTTTGTTTCTGTAGATTATACTCCTCTTTCACTAGCTAGCATGTTGCAAGTATTACTGCAAGTGCCACAAGAGGGTTTAGGCGTTACACAGGAGTGGCCAGGACGTATAGAAACAACGCAAGTATCAATTGTTTCTGTAGATTATACTCGTCTTACACTAGCTAGCTTATTGCAAGTATTACTGCAAGTGCCACAAGAGAGTTTAGGCGTTACAAAGGAGTGGCCAGGACGTATAGAAGCAACGCAAGTATCGTTTGTTTCTGTAGATTATACTCCTCTTACACTAGCTAGCTTGTTGCAAGTATTACTGCAAGTGCCACAAAAGAGTTTAGCCGTCACACAGGAGTGGCCAGGACGTATAGAAGCAACGCAAGTATCGTTTGTTTCTGTAGATTATACTCCTCTTACACTATCTAGCTTGTTGCAAGTATTACTGCAAGTGCCACAAGAGAGTTTAGGCGTTACACAGGAGTGGCCAGGACTTATAGAAGCAACGCAAGTGTCGTTAGTTTCTGTAGATTATACTCCTCTTACACTAGCTAGCTTCTTGCAAGTATTACTGCAAGTGCCACAAGAGAGTTTAGGCGTCACACAGGAGTGGCCAGGACGTATAGAAGCAACGCAAGTATCATTTGTTTCTGTAGATTATACTCCTCCTCTTACACTAGCTAGCTTGTTGCAAGTATTACTGCAAGTGCCACAAGAGAGTTTAGGCGTTACACAGGAGAGGCCAGGACGTATAGAAGCAACGCAAGTATCGTTTGTTTCTGTAGATTATACTCCTCCTCCACTAGCTAGCTTGTTGCAAGTATTACTGCAAGTGCCACAAGAGAGTTTAGGCGTTACACAGGAGTGGCCAAGACGTATAGAAGCAACGCAAGTATCGTTTGTTTCTGTAGATTATACTCCTCCTCCACTAGCTAGCTTGTTGCAAGTATTACTGCAAGTGCCACAAGAGAGTTTAGGCGTTACACAGGAGTGGCCAAGACGTATAGAAGCAACGCAAGTATCGTTTGTTTCTGTAGATTATACTCCTCCTCCACTAGCTAGCTTGTTGCAAGTATTACTGCAAGTGCCACAAGAGAGTTTAGGCGTTACACAGGAGTGGCCAAGACGTATAGAAGCAACGCAAGTATCGTTTGTTTCTGTAGATTATACTCCTCCTCTTACACTAGCTAGCTTGTTGCAAGTATTACTGCAAGTGCCACAAGAGAGTTTAGGCGTTACACAGGAGAGGCCAGGACGTATAGAAGCAACGCAAGTATCGTTTGTTTCTGTAGATTATACTCCTCCTCCACTAGCTAGCTTGTTGCAAGTATTACTGCAAGTGCCACAAGAGAGTTTAGGCGTTACACAGGAGTGGCCAAGACGTATAGAAGAAACGCAAGTATCGTTTGTTTCTGTAGATTATCCTCCTCCTACACTAGCTAGCTTGTTGCAAGTATTACTGCAAGTGCCACAAGAGGGTTTTGGCGTTACACAGGAGTGACCAAGACGTATAGAAGCAACGCAAGTATCGTTTGTTTCTGTAGATTATACTCCTCTTACACTAGCTAGCTTGTTGCAAGTATTACTGCATGTGCCGCAAGAGAGTTTTGGCGTTACACAGGAGTGGCCAGGAGGTATAGAAGCAACGCAAGTATCGTTTGTTTCTGTAGATTATACTCCTCCTCCACTAGCTAGCTTGTTGCAAGTATTACTGCAAGTGCCGCAAGAGAGTTTTGGCGTTACACAGGAGTGGCCAGGACGTATAGAAGCAACGCTAGTATCGTTTGTTTCTGTAGATTATACTCCTCCTCCACTAGCTAGCTTGTTGCAAGTATTACTGCAAGTGCCGCAAGAGAGTTTTGGCGTTACACAGGAGTGGCCAGGAGGTATAGAAGCAACGCAAGTATCGTTTGTTTCTGTAGATTATACTCCTCCTCCACTAGCTAGCTTGTTGCAAGTATTACTGCAAGTGCCGCAAGAGAGTTTTGGCGTTACACAGGAGTGGCCAGGAGGTATAGAAGCAACGCAAGTATCGTTTGTTTCTGTAGATTATACTCCTCCTCCACTAGCTAGCTTGTTGCAAGTATTACTGCAAGTGCCGCAAGAGAGTTTTGGCGTTACACAGGAGTGGCCAGGACGTATAGAAGCAACGCTAGTATCGTTTGTTTCTGTAGATTATACTCCTCCTCCACTAGCTAGCTTGTTGCAAGTATTACTGCAAGTGCCGCAAGAGAGTTTTGGCGTTACACAGGAGTGGCCAGGAGGTATAGAAGCAACGCAAGTATCGTTTGTTTCTGTAGATTATACTCCTCCTCCACTAGCTAGCTTGTTGCAAGTATTACTGCAAGTGCCACAAGAGAGTTTAGGCGTCACACAGGAGTGGCCAAGACGTATAGAAGCAACGCAAGTATCCTTTGTTTCTGTAGATTATACTCCTCTTACACTAGCTAGCTTGTTGCAAGTATAACTGCAAGTGCCACAAGAGAGTTTAGGCGTTACACTCGAGTGGCCTGGACGTACAGAAGCAACGCAAGTATCGTTTGTTTTTGTAGATTATACTACTCTTACACTAGCTACCTTGTTGCAAGTATTACTGCAATTGCCACAAGAGAGTTTAGGCGTCACACAGGAGTGGCCAGGACGTATAGAAGCAACGCAAGAATCGTTTGTTTCTGTAGATTATACTCCTCTTACACTAGCTAGCTTGTTGCAAGTATTACTGCAAGTGCCACAAGAGAGTTTAGGCGTTACACAGGAGTGGCCAGGACTTATAGAAGCAACGCAAGTGTCGTTTGTTTCTGTAGATTATACTCCTCTTTCACTAGCTAGCATGTTGCAAGTATTACTGCAAGTGCCACAAGAGGGTTTAGGCGTTACACAGGAGTGGCCAGGACGTATAGAAGCAACGCAAGTATCAATTGTTTCTGTAGATTATACTCGTCTTACACTAGCTAGCTTATTGCAAGTATTACTGCAAGTGCCACAAGAGAGTTTTAGCGTTACAAAGGAGTGGCCAGGACGTATAGAAGCAACGCAAGTATCGTTTGTTTCTGTAGATTATACTCCTCTTACACTAGCTAGCTTGTTGCAAGTATTACTGCAAGTGCCACAAAAGAGTTTAGCCGTCACACAGGAGTGGCCAGGACGTATAGAAGCAACGCAAGTATCGTTTGTTTCTGTAGATTATACTCCTCTTACACTATCTAGCTTGTTGCAAGTATTACTGCAAGTGCCACAAGAGAGTTTAGGCGTTACACAGGAGTGGCCAGGACTTATAGAAGCAACGTAAGTGTCGTTAGTTTCTGTAGATTATACTCCTCTTACACTAGCTAGCTTCTTGCAAGTATTACTGCAAGTGCCACAAGAGAGTTTAGGCGTCACACAGGAGTGGCCAGGACGTATAGAAGCAACGCAAGTATCATTTGTTTCTGTAGATTATACTCCTCCTCTTACACTAGCTAGCTTGTTGCAAGTATTACTGCAAGTGCCACAAGAGAGTTTAGGCGTTACACAGGAGAGGCCAGGACGTATAGAAGCAACGCAAGTATCGTTTGTTTCTGTAGATTATACTCCTCCTCCACTAGCTAGCTTGTTGCAAGTATTACTGCAAGTGCCACAAGAGAGTTTAGGCGTTACACAGGAGTGGCCAAGACGTATAGAAGCAACGCAAGTATCGTTTGTTTCTGTAGATTATCCTCCTCCTACACTAGCTAGCTTGTTGCAAGTATTACTGCAAGTGCCACAAGAGAGTTTAGGCGTTACACAGGAGAGGCCAGGACGTATAGAAGCAACGCAAATATCGTTTGTTTCTGTAGATTATACTCCTCCAGCACTAGCTAGCTTGTTGCAAGTATTACTGCAAGTGCCACAAGAGGGTTTTGGCGTTACACAGGAGTGACCAAGACGTATAGAAGCAACGCAAGTATCGTTTGTTTCTGTAGATTATACTCCTCCTCCACTAGCTAGCTTGTTGCAAGTATTACTGCAAGTGCCACAAGAGAGTTTAGGCGTTACACAGGAGTGGCCAAGACGTATAGAAGCAACGCAAGTATCGTTTGTTTCTGTAGATTATCCTCCTCCTACACTAGCTAGCTTGTTGCAAGTATTACAGCAAGTGCCACTAGAGAGTTTAGGCGTCACACAGGAGAGGCCAGGAGGTATAGAAGCAACGCAAGTATCGTTTGTTTCTGTAGATTATCCTCCTCCTACACTAGCTAGCTTGTTGCAAGTATTACTGCAAGTGCCACAAGAGGGTTTAGGCGTCACACAGGAGAGGCCAAGACGTATAGAAGCAACACAAGTATCGTTTGTTTCTGTAGATTATCCTCCTCCTACACTAGCTAGCTTGTTGCAAGTATTACTGCAAGTGCCACAAGAGGGTTTAGGCGTCACACAGGAGAGGCCAAGACGTATAGAAGCAACACAAGTATCGTTTGTTTCTGTAGATTATCCTCCTCCTACATTAGCTAGCTTGTTGCAAGTATTACTGTAAGTGCCACAAGAGAGTTTTGGCGTTACACAGGAGTGGCCAGGAGGTATAGAAGCAACGCAAGTATCGTTTGTTTCTGTAGATTATCCTCCTCCTACACTAGCTAGCTTGTTGCAAGTATTACTGTAAGTGCCGCAAGAGAGTTTTGGCGTCACACAGGAGTGGCCAAGACGTATAGAAGCAACGCAAGTATCGTTTGTTTCTGTAGATTATACTCCTCCTCCACTAGCTAGCTTGTTGCAAGTATTACTGCAAGTGCCACAAGAGAGTTTAGGCGTTACACAGGAGTGGCCAAGACGTATAGAAGCAACGCAAGTATCGTTTGTTTCTGTAGATTATCCTCCTCCTACACTAGCTAGCTTGTTGCAAGTATTACTGCAAGTGCCACAAGAGGGTTTTGGCGTTACACAGGAGTGACCAAGACGTATAGAAGCAACGCAAGTATCGTTTGTTTCTGTAGATTATACTCCTCCTCCACTAGCTAGCTTGTTGCAAGTATTACTGCAAGTGCCACAAGAGAGTTTAGGCGTTACACAGGAGTGGCCAAGACGTATAGAAGCAACGCAAGTATCGTTTGTTTCTGTAGATTATCCTCGTCCTACACTAGCTAGCTTGTTGCAAGTATTACTGCAAGTGCCACAAGAGAGTTTAGGCGTTACACAGGAGAGGCCAGGACGTATAGAAGCAACGCAAGTATCGTTTGTTTCTGTAGATTATACTCCTCCTAAACTAGCTAGCTTGTTGCAAGTATTACTGCAAGTGCCACAAGAGAGTTTAGGCGTTACACAGGAGTGGCCAGGACGTATAGAAGCAACGCAAGTATCGTTTGTTTCTGTAGATTATACTCCTCCTCCACTAGCTAGCTTGTTGCAAGTATTACTGCAAGTGCCACAAGAGAGTTTAGGCGTTACACAGGAGTGGCCAAGACGTATAGAAGCAACGCAAGTATCGTTTGTTTCTGTAGATTATACTCCTCCTCCACTAGCTAGCTTGTTGCAAGTATTACTGCAAGTGCCACAAGAGAGTTTAGGCGTTACACAGGAGTGGCCAAGACGTATAGAAGCAACGCAAGTATCGTTTGTTTCTGTAGATTATACTCCTCCTCCACTAGCTAGCTTGTTGCAAGTATTACTGCAAGTGCCACGAGAGGATTTAGGCGTTACACAGGAGTGGCCAAGACGTATAGAAGCAACGCAAGTATCGTTTGTTTCTGTAGATTATACTCCTCCTCCACTAGCTAGCTTGTTGCAAGTATTACTGCAAGTGCCACAAGAGAGTTTAGGCGTTACACAGGAGTGGCCAAGACGTATAGAAGCAACGCAAGTATCGTTTGTTTCTGTAGATTATACTCCTCCTCCACTAGCTAGCTTGTTGCAAGTATTACTGCAAGTGCCACAAGAGAGTTTAGGCGTTACACAGGAGTGGCCAAGACGTATAGAAGCAACGCAAGTATCGTTTGTTTCTGTAGATTATACTCCTCCTCTTACACTAGCTAGCTTGTTGCAAGTATTACTGCAAGTGCCACAAGAGAGTTTAGGCGTTACACAGGAGAGGCCAGGACGTATAGAAGCAACGCAAGTATCGTTTGTTTCTGTAGATTATACTCCTCCTCCACTAGCTAGCTTGTTGCAAGTATTACTGCAAGTGCCACAAGAGAGTTTAGGCGTTACACAGGAGTGGCCAAGACGTATAGAAGCAACGCAAGTATCGTTTGTTTCTGTAGATTATCCTCCTCCTACACTAGCTAGCTTGTTGCAAGTATTACTGCAAGTGCCACAAGAGGGTTTTGGCGTTACACAGGAGTGACCAAGACGTATAGAAGCAACGCAAGTATCGTTTGTTTCTGTAGATTATACTCCTCTTACACTAGCTAGCTTGTTGCAAGTATTACTGCATGTGCCGCAAGAGAGTTTTGGCGTTACACAGGAGTGGCCAGGAGGTATAGATGCAACGCAAGTATCGTTTGTTTCTGTAGATTATACTCCTCCTCCACTAGCTAGCTTGTTGCAAGTATTACTGCAAGTGCCGCAAGAGAGTTTTGGCGTTACACAGGAGTGGCCAGGACGTATAGAAGCAACGCTAGTATCGTTTGTTTCTGTAGATTATACTCCTCCTCCACTAGCTAGCTTGTTGCAAGTATTACTGCAAGTGCCGCAAGAGAGTTTTGGCGTTACACAGGAGTGGCCAGGAGGTATAGAAGCAACGCAAGTATCGTTTGTTTCTGTAGATTATACTCCTCCTCCACTAGCTAGCTTGTTGCAAGTATTACTGCAAGTGCCGCAAGAGAGTTTTGGCGTTACACAGGAGTGGCCAAGAGGTATAGAAGCAACGCAAGTATCGTTTGTTTCTGTAGATTATACTCCTCCTCCACTAGCTAGCTTGTTGCAAGTATTACTGCAAGTGCCGCAAGAGAGTTTTGGCGTTACACAGGAGTGGCCAGGACGTATAGAAGCAACGCTAGTATCGTTTGTTTCTGTAGATTATACTCCTCTTCCACTAGCTAGCTTGTTGCAAGTATTACTGCAAGTGCCGCAAGAGAGTTTTGGCGTTACACAGGAGTGGCCAGGAGGTATAGAAGCAACGCAAGTATCGTTTGTTTCTGTAGATTATACTCCTCCTCCACTAGCTAGCTTGTTGCAAGTATTACTGCAAGTGCCACAAGAGAGTTTAGGCGTCACACAGGAGTGGCCAAGACGTATAGAAGCAACGCAAGTATCCTTTGTTTCTGTAGATTATACACCTCTTACACTAGCTAGCTTGTTGCAAGTATAACTGCAAGTGCCACAAGAGAGTTTAGGCGTTACACAGGAGTGGCCTGGACGTACAGAAGCAACGCAAGTATCGTTTGTTTCTGTAGATTATACTACTCTTACACTAGCTACCTTGTTGCAAGTATTACTGCAATTGCCACAAGAGAGTTTAGGCGTCACACAGGAGTGGCCAGGACGTATAGAAGCAACGCAAGAATCGTTTGTTTCTGTAGATTATACTCCTCTTACACTAGCTAGCTTGTTGCAAGTATTACTGCAAGTGCCACAAGAGAGTTTAGGCGTTACACAGGAGTGGCCAGGACTTATAGAAGCAACGCAAGTGTCGTTTGTTTCTGTAGATTATACTCCTCTTTCACTAGCTAGCATGTTGCAAGTATTACTGCAAGTGCCACAAGAGGGTTTAGGCGTTACACAGGAGTGGCCAGGACGTATAGAAGCAACGCAAGTATCAATTGTTTCTGTAGATTATACTCGTCTTACACTAGCTAGCTTATTGCAAGTATTACTGCAAGTGCCACAAGAGAGTTTAGGCGTTACAAAGGAGTGGCCAGGACGTATAGAAGCAACGCAAGTATCGTTTGTTTCTGTAGATTATACTCCTCTTACACTAGCTAGCTTGTTGCAAGTATTACTGCAAGTGCCACAAAAGAGTTTAGCCGTCACACAGGAGTGGCCAGGACGTATAGAAGCAACGCAAGTATCGTTTGTTTCTGTAGATTATACTCCTCTTACACTATCTAGCTTGTTGCAAGTATTACTGCAAGTGCCACAAGAGAGTTTAGGCGTTACACAGGAGTGGCCAGGACTTATAGAAGCAACGCAAGTGTCGTTAGTTTCTGTAGATTATACTCCTCTTACACTAGCTAGCTTCTTGCAAGTATTACTGCAAGTGCCACAAGAGAGTTTAGGCGTCACACAGGAGTGGCCAGGACGTATAGAAGCAACGCAAGTATCATTTGTTTCTGTAGATTATACTCCTCTTACACTAGCTAGCTTGTAGCAAGTACTACTGCAAGTGCCGCAAGAGAGTTTAGGCGTCACACAGGTGGGGCCAGGACGTTTAGAAGCAACGCAAGTATCGTTTGTTTCTGTAGATTATACTCCTCTTACACTAGCTAGCTTGTTGCAAGTATTACTGCAAGTGCCACAAGAGAATTTAGGCGTCACACAGGAGTGGCCAGGACGTATAGAAGCAACGCAAGTATCGTTTGTTTCTGTAGATTATACTCCTCTTACACTAGCTAGCTTGTTGCAAGTATTACTGCAAGTGCCACAAGAGGGTTTTGGCGTTACACAGGAGTGGCCAGGAGGTATAGAAGCAACGCAAGTATCGTTTGTTTCTGTAGATTATACTCCTCTTACACTAGCTAGCTTGTTGCAAGTATTACTGCAAGTGCCACAAGGGAGTTTAGGCGTTACAAAGGAGTGGCCAGGACGTATAGAAGTAACGCAAGTATCGTTTGTTTCTGTAGATTATACTCCTCCTACACTAGCTAGCTTGTTGTAAGTATTACTGCAAGTGCCACAAGAGGGTTTTGGCGTTACACAGGAGTGGCCAGGACGTATAGAATCAACGCAAGTATCGTTTGTTTCTGTAGATTATACTCCTCTTACACTAGCAAGCTTGTTGCAAGTATTACTGCAAGTGCCGCAAGAGAGTTTAGGCGTTACACAGGAGTGGCCAGGACTTATAGAAGCAACGCAAGTATCGTTTGTTTCTGTAGATTATACTCCTCTTACACTAGCTAGCTTGTTGCAAGTATTACTGCAAGTGCCACAAAAGAGTTTAGCCGTCACACAGGAGTGGCCAGGACGTATAGAAGCAACGCAAGTATCGTTTGTTTCTGTAGATTATACTCCTCTTACACTAGCTAGCTTGTTGCAAGTATTACTGCAAGTGCCACAAGAGAGTTTAGGCGTTACACAGGAGTGGCCAGGACTTATAGAAGCAACGCATTTATCGTTTGTTTCTGTAGATTATACTCCTCTTACACTAGCTAGCTTGTTGCAAGTATTACTGCAAGTGCCACAAGAGAGTTTAGGCGTCAAACAGGAGTGGCCAGGACGTATAGAAGCAACGCAAGTATCGTTTGTTTCTGTAGATTATACTCCTCTTACACTAGCTAGCTTGTTGCAAGTATTACTGCAAGTGCCACAAGAGAGTTTAGGCGTCACACAGGGGAGGCCAGGACGTATAGAAGCAACGCAAGTATCTTTTGTTTCTGTAGATTATACTCCTCTTACACTAGCTAGCGTGTTGCAAGTATTACTGCAAGTGCCACAAGATCGTATAGGCGTTACACAGGAGTGGCCAGGACGTATAGAATCAACGCAAGTATCGTTTGTTTCTGTAGATTATACTCTCTTACACTAGCTAGCTTGTTGCAAGTATTACTGAAAGTGCCACAAGGGAGTTTAGGCGTCACACAGGTGAGGCCATGACGTTTAGAAGCAACGCAAGTATCGTTTGTTTCTGTAGATTATACTCGTCTTACACTAGCTAGCTTGTTGCAAGTATTACTGCAAGGAGCCACAAGAGAGTTTAGGCGTTACACAGGAGTGGCCAGGACGTATAGAAGCAACGCAAGTATCATTTGTTTCTGTAGATTATACTCCTCTTACACTAGCTAGCTTGTTGCAAGTACTACTGCAAGTGCCGCAAGAGAGTTTAGGCGTCACACAGGTGGGGCCAGGACGTTTAGAAGCAACGCAAGTATCGTTTGTTTCTGTAGATTATACTCGTCTTACACTAGCTAGCTTGTTGCAAGTATTACTGCAAGTGCCACAAGAGAATTTAGGCGTCACACAGGAGTGGCCAGGACGTATAGAAGCAACGCAAGTATCGTTTGTTTCTGTAGATTATACTCCTCTTACACTAGCTAGCTTGTTGCAAGTATTACTGCAAGTGCCACAAGATCGTATAGGCGTTACACAGGAGTGGCCAGGACGTATAGAATCAACGCAAGTATCGTTTGTTTCTGTAGATTATACTCCTCTTACACTAGCTAGCTTGTTGCAAGTATTACTGCTAGTGCCACAAGAGAGTTTAGGCGTCACACAGGTGAGGCCATGACGTTTAGAAGCAACGCAAGTATCGTTTGTTTCTGTAGATTATACTCGTCTTACACTAGCTAGCTTGTTGCAAGTATTACTGCAAGGAGCCACAAGAGAGTTTAGGCGTTACACAGGAGTGGCCAGGACGTATAGAAGCAACGCAAGTATCGTTTGTTTCTGTAGATTATACTCCTCTTACACTAGCTAGCATGTTGCAAGTATTACTGCAAGTGCCACAAGAGGGTTTAGGCGTTACACAGGAGTGGCCAGGACGTATAGAAGCAACGCAAGTATCATTTGTTTCTGTAGATTATACTCCTCTTACACTAGCTAGCTTGTTGCAAGTATTACTGCAAGTGCCACAAGAGGGTTTTGGCGTTACACAGGAGTGACCAAGACGTATAGAAGTAACGCAAGTATCGTTTGTTTCTGTAGATTATAATCCTCTTACACTAGCTAGCTTGTTGCAAGTATTACTGCAAGTGCCACAAGAGAGTTTAGGCGTCACACAGGAGTGGCCAGGACGTATAGAAGCAACGCAAGTATCGTTTGTTTCTGTACATTATACTCCTCCTACACTAGCTAGTATGTTGCAAGTATTACTGCAAGTGCCACAAGAGAGTTTAGGCGTTACACAGGAGTGACCAAGACGTATAGATGCAACGCAAGTATCGTTTGTTTCTATAGATTATACTCCTCCTGCACTAGCTAGCTTGTTGCAAGTATTACTGCAAGTGCCACAAGAGAGTTTAGGCGTCACACAACAGTGGCCTGGACGTATAGAAGCAACGCATTTATCGTTTGTTTCTGTAGATTATACTCCTCTTACACTAGCTAGTATGTTGCAAGTATTACTGCAAGTGCCACAAGAGAGTTTAGGCGTCACACAGGAGTGGCCAGGACTTATAGAAGCAACGAAAGTATCGTTTGTTTCTGTAGATTATACCCCTCCTACACTAGCTAGCATGTTGCAAGTATTACTGCAAGTGCCACAAGAGGGTTTTGGCGTTACACAGGAGAGGCCAGGTCGTATAGAAGCAACGCAAGTATCGTTTGTTTCTGTAGATTATCCTCCTCTTACACTAGCTAGCTTGTTGCAAGTATTACAGCAAGTGCCACAAGAGAGTTTAGGCGTTACAAAGGAGTGGCCAGGACGTATAGAAGCAACGCAAGTATCGTTTGTTTCTGTAGATTATCCTCCTCTTACACTAGCTAGCTTGTTGCAAGTATTACAGCAAGTGCCACAAGAGAGTTTAGGCGTTACACAGGAGTGGCCAAGACGTATAGAAGTAACGCAAGTATCGTTTGTTTCTGTAGATTATACTCCTCTTACACTAGCTAGCATGTTGCAAGTATTACTGCAAGTGCCACAAGAGAGTTTAGGCGTTACACAGGAGTGACCAAGACGTATAGAAGCAACGCAAGTATCGTTTGTTTCTGTAGATTATACTCCTCCTACACTAGCTAGCTTGTTGCAAGTATTACTGCAAGTGCCACAAGAGGGTTTTGGCGTTACACAGGAGTGACCAAGACGTATAGAAGCAACGCAAGTATCGTTTGTTTCTGTAGATTATACTCCTCTTACACTAGCTAGCTTGTTGCAAGTATTACCGCAAGTGCCACAAGAGGGTTTTGGCGTTACACAGGAGTGACCAAGACGTATAGAAGTAACGCAAGTATCGTTTGTTTCTGTAGATTATACTCCTCTTACACTAGCTAGCTTGTTGCAAGTATTACTGCAAGTGCCACAAGAGAGTTTAGGCGTTACACAGGAGTGGCCAGGACTTATAGAAGCAACGCAAGTATCGTTTGTTTCTGTAGATTATACTCCTCCTACACTAGCTAGCTTGTTGCAAGTATTACAGCAAGTGCCACTAGAGAGTTTAGGCGTCACACAGGAGAGGCCAGGAGGTATAGAAGCAACGCAAGTATCGTTTGTTTCTGTAGATTATCCTCCTCCTACACTAGCTAGCTTGTTGCAAGTATTACTGCAAGTGCCACAAGAGGGTTTAGGCGTCACACAGGAGAGGCCAAGACGTATAGAAGCAACACAAGTATCGTTTGTTTCTGTAGATTATCCTCCTCCTACACTAGCTAGCTTGTTGCAAGTATTACTGCAAGTGCCACAAGAGGGTTTAGGCGTCACACAGGAGAGGCCAAGACGTATAGAAGCAACACAAGTATCGTTTGTTTCTGTAGATTATCCTCCTCCTACATTAGCTAGCTTGATGCAAGTATTACTGTAAGTGCCACAAGAGAGTTTTGGCGTTACACAGGAGTGGCCAGGAGGTATAGAAGCAACGCAAGTATCGTTTGTTTCTGTAGATTATCCTCCTCCTACACTAGCTAGCTTGTTGCAAGTATTACTGTAAGTGCCGCAAGAGAGTTTTGGCGTCACACAGGAGTGGCCAAGACGTATAGAAGCAACGCAAGTATCGTTTGTTTCTGTAGATTATACTCCTCCTCCACTAGCTAGCTTGTTGCAAGTATTACTGCAAGTGCCACAAGAGAGTTTAGGCGTTACACAGGAGTGGCCAAGACGTATAGAAGCAACGCAAGTATCGTTTGTTTCTGTAGATTATCCTCCTCCTACACTAGCTAGCTTGTTGCAAGTATTACTGCAAGTGCCACAAGAGGGTTTTGGCGTTACACAGGAGTGACCAAGACGTATAGAAGCAACGCAAGTATCGTTTGTTTCTGTAGATTATACTCCTCCTCCACTAGCTAGCTTGTTGCAAGTATTACTGCAAGTGCCACAAGAGAGTTTAGGCGTTACACAGGAGTGGCCAAGACGTATAGAAGCAACGCAAGTATCGTTTGTTTCTGTAGATTATCCTCGTCCTACACTAGCTAGCTTGTTGCAAGTATTACTGCAAGTGCCACAAGAGAGTTTAGGCGTTACACAGGAGAGGCCAGGACGTATAGAAGCAACGCAAGTATCGTTTGTTTCTGTAGATTATACTCCTCCTAAACTAGCTAGCTTGTTGCAAGTATTACTGCAAGTGCCACAAGAGAGTTTAGGCGTTACACAGGAGTGGCCAGGACGTATAGAAGCAACGCAAGTATCGTTTGTTTCTGTAGATTATACTCCTCCTCCGCTAGCTAGCTTGTTGCAAGTATTACTGCAAGTGCCACAAGAGAGTTTAGGCGTTACACAGGCGTGGCCAAGACGTATAGAAGCAACGCAAGTATCGTTTGTTTCTGTAGATTATACTCCTCCTCCACTAGCTAGCTTGTTGCAAGTATTACTGCAAGTGCCACAAGAGAGTTTAGGCGTTACACAGGAGTGGCCAAGACGTATAGAAGCAACGCAAGTATCGTTTGTTTCTGTAGATTATACTCCTCCTCTTACACTAGCTAGCTTGTTGCAAGTATTACTGCAAGTACCACAAGAGAGTTTAGGCGTTACACAGGAGAGGCCAGGACGTATAGAAGCAACGCAAGTATCGTTTGTTTCTGTAGATTATACTCCTCCTCCACTAGCTAGCTTGTTGCAAGTATTACTGCAAGTGCCACAAGAGAGTTTAGGCGTTACACAGGAGTGGCCAAGACGTATAGAAGCAACGCAAGTATCGTTTGTTTCTGTAGATTATCCTCCTCCTACACTAGCTAGCTTGTTGCAAGTATTACTGCAAGTGCCACAAGAGAGTTTAGGCGTTACACAGGAGAGGCCAGGACGTATAGAAGCAACGCAAGTATCGTTTGTTTCTGTAGATTATACTCCTCCTCCACTAGCTAGCTTGTTGCAAGTATTACTGCAAGTGCCACAAGAGAGTTTAGGCGTTACACAGGAGAGGCCAGGACGTATAGAAGCAACGCAAATATCGTTTGTTTCTGTAGATTATCCTCCTCTTACACTAGCTAGCTTGTTGCAAGTATTACTGCAAGTGCCACAAGAGGGTTTTGGCGTTACACAGGAGTGACCAAGACGTATAGAAGCAACGCAAGTATCGTTTGTTTCTGTAGATTATACTCCTCCTACACTAGCTAGCATGTTGCAAGTATTACTGCATGTGCCGCAAGAGAGTTTTGGCGTTACACAGGAGTGACCAAGACGTATAGAAGTAACGCAAGTATCGTTTGTTTCTGTAGATTATACTCCTCTTACACTAGCTAGCTTGTTGCAAGTATTACTGCATGTGCCGCAAGAGAGTTTTGGCGTTACACAGGAGTGGCCAGGAGGTATAGAAGCAACGCAAGTATCGTTTGTTTCTGTAGATTATACTCCTCCTCCACTAGCTAGCTTGTTGCAAGTATTACTGCAAGTGCCGCAAGAGAGTTTTGGCGTTACACAGGAGTGACCAAGACGTATAGAAGTAACGCAAGTATCGTTTGTTTCTGTAGATTATACTCCTCTTACACTAGCTAGCTTGTTGCAAGTATTACTGCATGTGCCGCAAGAGAGTTTTGGCGTTACACAGGAGTGACCAAGACGTATAGAAGTAACGCAAGTATCGTTTGTTTCTGTAGATTATACTCCTCTTACACTAGCTAGCTTGTTGCAAGTATTACTGCATGTGCCGCAAGAGAGTTTTGGCGTTACACAGGAGTGACCAAGACGTATAGAAGTAACGCTAGTATCGTTTGTTTCTGTAGATTATACTCCTCTTACACTAGCTAGCTTGTTGCAAGTATTACTGCATGTGCCGCAAGAGAGTTTTGGCGTTACACAGGAGTGACCAAGACGTATAGAAGTAACGCTAGTATCGTTTGTTTCTGTAGATTATACTCCTCCTACACTAGCTAGCTTGTTGCAAGTATTACTGCATGTGCCGCAAGAGAGTTTTGGCGTTACACAGGAGTGACCAAGACGTATAGAAGTAACGCTAGTATCGTTTGTTTCTGTAGATTATACTCCTCTTACACTAGCTAGCTTGTTGCAAGTATTACTGCATGTGCCGCAAGAGAGTTTTGGCGTTACACAGGAGTGACCAAGACGTATAGAAGTAACGCTAGTATCGTTTGTTTCTGTAGATTATACTCCTCTTACACTAGCTAGCTTGTTGCAAGTATTACTGCATGTGCCGCAAGAGAGTTTTGGCGTTACACAGGAGTGACCAAGACGTATAGAAGTAACGCTAGTATCGTTTGTTTCTGTAGATTATACTCCTCTTACACTAGCTAGCTTGTTGCAAGTATTACTGCATGTGCCGCAAGAGAGTTTTGGCGTTACACAGGAGTGACCAAGACGTATAGAAGTAACGCTAGTATCGTTTGTTTCTGTAGATTATACTCCTCTTACACTAGCTAGCTTGTTGCAAGTATTACTGCATGTGCCGCAAGAGAGTTTTGGCGTTACACAGGAGTGACCAAGACGTATAGAAGTAACGCTAGTATCGTTTGTTTCTGTAGATTATACTCCTCTTACACTAGCTAGCTTGTTGCAAGTATTACTGCATGTGCCGCAAGAGAGTTTTGGCGTTACACAGGAGTGACCAAGACGTATAGAAGTAACGCTAGTATCGTTTGTTTCTGTAGATTATACTCCTCTTACACTAGCTAGCTTGTTGCAAGTATTACTGCATGTGCCGCAAGAGAGTTTTGGCGTTACACAGGAGTGACCAAGACGTATAGAAGTAACGCTAGTATCGTTTGTTTCTGTAGATTATACTCCTCCTACACTAGCTAGCTTGTTGCAAGTATTACTGCAAGTGCCACAAGAGGGTTTTGGCGTTACACAGGAGTGACCAAGACGTATAGAAGCAACGCAAGTATCGTTTGTTTCTATAGATTATACTCCTCCTGCACTAGCTAGCTTGTTGCAAGTATTACTGCAAATGCCACAAGAGAGTTTAGGCGTTACACAGGAGTGGCCAGGACTTATAGAAGCAACGCAAGTATCGTTTGTTTCTATAGATTATACTCCTCCTGCACTAGCTAGCTTGTTGCAAGTATTACTGCAAATGCCACAAGAGAGTTGAGGCGTTACACAGGAGAGGCCAAGACGTATAGAAGCAACGCAAGTATCGTTTGTTTCTGTAGATTATACTCCTCTTACACTAGCTAGCTTGTTGCAAGTATTACTGCATGTGCCGCAAGAGAGTTTTGGCGTTACACAGGAGTGACCAAGACGTATAGAAGTAACGCTAGTATCGTTTGTTTCTGTAGATTATACTCCTCTTACACTAGCTAGCTTGTTGCAAGTATTACTGCATGTGCCGCAAGAGAGTTTTGGCGTTACACAGGAGTGACCAAGACGTATAGAAGTAACGCAAGTATCGTTTGTTTCTGTAGATTATACTCCTCCTCCACTAGCTAGCTTGTTGCAAGTATTACTGCATGTGCCGCAAGAGAGTTTAGGCGTTACACAGGAGTGACCAAGACGTATAGAAGTAACGCAAGTATCGTTTGTTTCTGTAGATTATACTCCTCTTACACTAGCTAGCTTGTTGCAAGTATTACTGCATGTGCCGCAAGAGAGTTTTGGCGTTACACAGGAGTGGCCAGGAGGTATAGAAGCAACGCAAGTATCGTTTGTTTCTGTAGATTATACTCCTCCTCCACTAGCTAGCTTGTTGCAAGTATTACTGCAAGTGCCGCAAGAGAGTTTTGGCGTTACACAGGAGTGGCCAGGACGTATAGAAGCAACGCTAGTATCGTTTGTTTCTGTAGATTATACTCCTCCTCCACTAGCTAGCTTGTTGCAAGTATTACTGCAAGTGCCGCAAGAGAGTTTTGGCGTTACACAGGAGTGGCCAGGAGGTATAGAAGCAACGCAAGTATCGTTTGTTTCTGTAGATTATACTCCTCCTCCACTAGCTAGCTTGTTGCAAGTATTACTGCAAGTGCCGCAAGAGAGTTTTGGCGTTACACAGGAGTGGCCAGGAGGTATAGAAGCAACGCAAGTATCGTTTGTTTCTGTAGATTATACTCCTCCTCCACTAGCTAGCTTGTTGCAAGTATTACTGCAAGTGCCGCAAGAGAGTTTTGGCGTTACACAGGAGTGGCCAGGACGTATAGAAGCAACGCTAGTATCGTTTGTTTCTGTAGATTATACTCCTCCTCCACTAGCTAGCTTGTTGCAAGTATTACTGCAAGTGCCGCAAGAGAGTTTTGGCGTTACACAGGAGTGGCCAGGAGGTATAGAAGCAACGCAAGTATCGTTTGTTTCTGTAGATTATACTCCTCCTCCACTAGCTAGCTTGTTGCAAGTATTACTGCAAGTGCCACAAGAGAGTTTAGGCGTCACACAGGAGTGGCCAAGACGTATAGAAGCAACGCAAGTATCCTTTGTTTCTGTAGATTATACTCCTCTTACACTAGCTAGCTTGTTGCAAGTATAACTGCAAGTGCCACAAGAGAGTTTAGGCGTTACACAGGAGTGGCCTGGACGTACAGAAGCAACGCAAGTATCGTTTGTTTCTGTAGATTATACTACTCTTACACTAGCTACCTTGTTGCAAGTATTACTGCAATTGCCACAAGAGAGTTTAGGCGTCACACAGGAGTGGCCAGGACGTATAGAAGCAACGCAAGAATCGTTTGTTTCTGTAGATTATACTCCTCTTACACTAGCTAGCTTGTTGCAAGTATTACTGCAAGTGCCACAAAAGAGTTTAGCCGTCACACAGGAGTGGCCAGGACTTATAGAAGCAACGCAAGTGTCGTTAGTTTCTGTAGATTATACTCCTCTTACACTAGCTAGCTTCTTGCAAGTATTACTGCAAGTGCCACAAGAGAGTTTAGGCGTCACGCAGGAGTGGCCAGGACGTATAGAAGCAACGCAAGTATCATTTGTTTCTGTAGATTATACTCCTCTTACACTAGCTAGCTTGTAGCAAGTACTACTGCAAGTGCCGCAAGAGAGTTTAGGCGTCACACAGGTGGGGCCAGGACGTTTAGAAGCAACGCAAGTATCGTTTGTTTCTGTAGATTATACTCCTCTTACACTAGCTAGCTTGTTGCAAGTATTACTGCAAGTGCCACTAGAGAGTTTAGGCGTCACACAGGAGTGGCCAGGACTTATAGAAGCAACGCAAGTATCGTTTGTTTCTGTAGATTATACTCCTCCTACACTAGCTAGCTTGTTGCAAGTATTAATGCAAGTGCCACAAGAGAATTTAGGCGTCACACAGGAGTGGCCAGGACGTATAGAAGCAACGCAAGTATCGTTTGTTTCTGTAGATTATACTCCTCTTACACTAGCTAGCTTGTTGCAAGTATTACTGCAAGTGCCACAAGAGGGTTTTGGCGTTACACAGGAGTGGCCAGGAGGTATAGAAGCAACGCAAGTATCGTTTGTTTCTGTAGATTATACTCCTCTTACACTAGCTAGCTTGTTGCAAGTATTACTGCAAGTGCCACAAGAGGGTTTAGGCGTCACACAGGAGTGGCCAGGAGGTATAGAAGCAACGCAAGTATCGTTTGTTTCTGTAGATTATACTCCTCTTACACTAGCTAGCTTGTTGCAAGTATTACTGCAAGTGCCACTAGAGAGTTTAGGCGTCACACAGGAGTGGCCAGGACTTATAGAAGCAACGCAAGTATCGTTTGTTTCTGTAGATTATACTCCTCCTACACTAGCTAGCTTGTTGCAAGTATTACTGCAAGTGCCACAAGAGAATTTAGGCGTCACACAGGAGTGGCCAGGACGTATAGAAGCAACGCAAGTATCGTTTGTTTCTGTAGATTATACTCCTCTTACACTAGCTAGCTTGTTGCAAGTATTACTGCAAGTGCCACAAGAGGGTTTTGGCGTTACACAGGAGTGGCCAGGAGGTATAGAAGCAACGCAAGTATCGTTTGTTTCTGTAGATTATACTCCTCTTACACTAGCTAGCTTGTTGCAAGTATTACTGCAAGTGCCACAAGAGGGTTTTGGCGTTACACAGGAGTGACCAAGACGTATAGAAGTAACGCAAGTATCGTTTGTTTCTGTAGATTATACTCCTCTTACACTAGCTAGCTTGTTGCAAGTATTACTGCAAGTGCCACAAGGGAGTTTAGGCGTTACAAAGGAGTGGCCAGGACGTATAGAAGTAACGCAAGTATCGTTTGTTTCTGTAGATTATACTCCTCCTACACTAGCTAGCTTGTTGTAAGTATTACTGCAAGTGCCACAAGAGGGTTTTGGCGTTACACAGGAGTGGCCAGGACGTATAGAATCAACGCAAGTATCGTTTGTTTCTGTAGATTATACTCCTCTTACACTAGCAAGCTTGTTGCAAGTATTACTGCAAGTGCCGCAAGAGAGTTTAGGCGTTACACAGGAGTGGCCAGGACTTATAGAAGCAACGCAAGTATCGTTTGTTTCTGTAGATTATACTCCTCTTACACTAGCACGCTTGTTGCAAGTATTACTGCAAGTGCCACAAGAGAGTTTAGGCGTTACACAGGAGTGGCCAGGACTTATAGAAGCAACGCAAGTATCGTTTGTTTCTGTAGATTATACTCCTCTTACACTAGCTAGCTTGTTGCAAGTATTACTGCAAGTGCCACAAAAGAGTTTAGCCGTCACACAGGAGTGGCCAGGACGTATAGAAGCAACGCAAGTATCGTTTGTTTCTGTAGATTATACTCCTCTTACACTAGCTAGCTTGTTGCAAATATTACTGCAAGTGCCACAAGAGAGTTTAGGCGTTACACAGGAGTGGCCAGGACTTATAGAAGCAACGCATTTATCGTTTGTTTCTGTAGATTATACTCCTCTTACACTAGCTAGCTTGTTGCAAGTATTACTGCAAGTGCCACAAGAGAGTTTAGGCGTCAAACAGGAGTGGCCAGGACGTATAGAAGCAACGCAAGTATCGTTTGTTTCTGTAGATTATACTCCTCTTACACTAGCTAGCTTGTTGCAAGTATTACTGCAAGTGCCACAAGAGAGTTTAGGCGTCACACAGGGGAGGCCAGGACGTATAGAAGCAACGCAAGTATCTTTTGTTTCTGTAGATTATACTCCTCTTACACTAGCTAGCTTGTTGCAAGTATTACTGCAAGTGCCACAAGATCGTATAGGCGTTACACAGGAGTGGCCAGGACGTATAGAATCAACGCAAGTATCGTTTGTTTCTGTAGATTATACTCTCTTACACTAGCTAGCTTGTTGCAAGTATTACTGAAAGTGCCACAAGAGAGTTTAGGCGTCACACAGGTGAGGCCATGACGTTTAGAAGCAACGCAAGTATCGTTTGTTTCTGTAGATTATACTCGTCTTACACTAGCTAGCTTGTTGCAAGTATTACTGCAAGGAGCCACAAGAGAGTTTAGGCGTTACACAGGAGTGGCCAGGACGTATAGAAGCAACGCAAGTATCGTTTGTTTCTGTAGATTATACTCCTCTTACACTAGCTAGCATGTTGCAAGTATTACTGCAAGTGCCACAAGAGGGTTTAGGCGTTACACAGGAGTGGCCAGGACGTATAGAAGCAACGCAAGTATCATTTGTTTCTGTAGATTATACTCCTCTTACACTAGCTAGCTTGTTGCAAGTACTACTGCAAGTGCCGCAAGAGAGTTTAGGCGTCACACAGGTGGGGCCAGGACGTTTAGAAGCAACGCAAGTATCGTTTGTTTCTGTAGATTATACTCGTCTTACACTAGCTAGCTTGTTGCAAGTATTACTGCAAGTGCCACAAGAGAATTTAGGCGTCACACAGGAGTGGCCAGGACGTATAGAAGCAACGCAAGTATCGTTTGTTTCTGTAGATTATACTCCTCTTACACTAGCTAGCTTGTTGCAAGTATTACTGCAAGTGCCACAAGATCGTATAGGCGTTACACAGGAGTGGCCAGGACGTATAGAATCAACGCAAGTATCGTTTGTTTCTGTAGATTATACTCCTCTTACACTAGCTAGCTTGTTGCAAGTATTACTGCTAGTGCCACAAGAGAGTTTAGGCGTCACACAGGTGAGGCCATGACGTTTAGAAGCAACGCAAGTATCGTTTGTTTCTGTAGATTATACTCGTCTTACACTAGCTAGCTTGTTGCAAGTATTACTGCAAGGAGCCACAAGAGAGTTTAGGCGTTACACAGGAGTGGCCAGGACGTATAGAAGCAACGCAAGTATCGTTTGTTTCTGTAGATTATACTCCTCTTACACTAGCTAGCATGTTGCAAGTATTACTGCAAGTGCCACAAGAGGGTTTAGGCGTTACACAGGAGTGGCCAGGACGTATAGAAGCAACGCAAGTATCATTTGTTTCTGTAGATTATACTCCTCTTACACTAGCTAGCTTGTTGCAAGTATTACTGCAAGTGCCACAAGAGGGTTTTGGCGTTACACAGGAGTGACCAAGACGTATAGAAGTAACGCAAGTATCGTTTGTTTCTGTAGATTATACTCCTCTTACACTAGCTAGCTTGTTGCAAGTATTACTGCAAGTGCCACAAGAGAGTTTAGGCGTCACACAGGAGTGGCCAGGACGTATAGAAGCAACGCAAGTATCGTTTGTTTCTGTACATTATACTCCTCCTACACTAGCTAGTATGTTGCAAGTATTACTGCAAGTGCCACAAGAGAGTTTAGGCGTTACACAGGAGTGACCAAGACGTATAGATGCAACGCAAGTATCGTTTGTTTCTATAGATTATACTCCTCCTGCACTAGCTAGCTTGTTGCAAGTATTACTGCAAGTGCCACAAGAGAGTTTAGGCGTCACACAACAGTGGCCTGGACGTATAGAAGCAACGCATTTATCGTTTGTTTCTGTAGATTATACTCCTCTTACACTAGCTAGTATGTTGTAAGTATTACTGCAAGTGCCACAAGAGAGTTTAGGCGTCACACAGGAGTGGCCAGGACTTATAGAAGCAACGAAAGTATCGTTTGTTTCTGTAGATTATACCCCTCCTACACTAGCTAGCATGTTGCAAGTATTACTGCAAGTGCCACAAGAGGGTTTTGGCGTTACACAGGAGAGGCCAGGTCGTATAGAAGCAACGCAAGTATCGTTTGTTTCTGTAGATTATCCTCCTCTTACACTAGCTAGCTTGTTGCAAGTATTACAGCAAGTGCCACAAGAGAGTTTAGGCGTTACAAAGGAGTGGCCAGGACGTATAGAAGCAACGCAAGTATCGTTTGTTTCTGTAGATTATCCTCCTCTTACACTAGCTAGCTTGTTGCAAGTATTACAGCAAGTGCCACAAGAGAGTTTAGGCGTTACACAGGAGTGGCCAAGACGTATAGAAATAACGCAAGTATCGTTTGTTTCTGTAGATTATACTCCTCTTACACTAGCTAGCATGTTGCAAGTATTACTGCAAGTGCCACAAGAGAGTTTAGGCGTTACACAGGAGTGACCAAGACGTATAGAAGCAACGCAAGTATCGTTTGTTTCTGTAGATTATACTCCTCCTACACTAGCTAGCTTGTTGCAAGTATTACTGCAAGTGCCACAAGAGGGTTTTGGCGTTACACAGGAGTGACCAAGACGTATAGAAGCAACGCAAGTATCGTTTGTTTCTGTAGATTATACTCCTCTTACACTAGCTAGCTTGTTGCAAGTATTACCGCAAGTGCCACAAGAGGGTTTTGGCGTTACACAGGAGTGACCAAGACGTATAGAAGTAACGCAAGTATCGTTTGTTTCTGTAGATTATACTCCTCTTACACTAGCTAGCTTGTTGCAAGTATTACTGCAAGTGCCACAAGAGAGTTTAGGCGTTACACAGGAGTGGCCAGGACTTATAGAAGCAACGCAAGTATCGTTTGTTGCTGTAGATTATACTCCTCTTACACTAGCAAGCTTGTTGCAAGTATTACTGCAAGTGCCGCAAGAGAGTTTAGGCGTTACACAGGAGTGGCCAGGACGTATAGAATCAACGCAAGTATCGTTTGTTTCTGTAGATTATACTCCTCTTACACTAGCAAGCTTGTTGCAAGTATTACTGCAAGTGCCACAAGAGAGTTTAGGCGTTACACAGGAGTGGCCAGGACTTATAGAAGCAACGCAAGTATCGTTTGTTTCTGTAGATTATACTCCTCTTACACTAGCTAGCTTGTTGCAAGTATTACTGCAAGTGCCACAAAAGCGTTTAGCCGTCACACAGGAGTGGCCAGGACGTATAGAAGCAACGCAAGTATCGTTTGTTTCTGTAGATTATACTCCTCTTACACTAGCTAGCTTGTTGCAAGTATTACTGCAAGTGCCACAAGAGAGTTTAGGCGTTACACAGGAGTGGCCAGGACTTATAGAAGCAACGCATTTATCGTTTGTTTCTGTAGATTATACTCCTCTTACACTAGCTAGCTTGTTGCAAGTATTACTGCAAGTGCCACAAGAGAGTTTAGGCGTCAAACAGGAGTGGCCAGGACGTATAGAAGCAACGCAAATATCGTTTGTTTCTGTAGATTATACTCCTCTTACACTAGCTAGCTTGTTGCAAGTATTACTGCAAGTGCCACAAGAGAGTTTAGGCGTCACACAGGGGAGGCCAGGACGTATAGAAGCAACGCAAGTATCGTTTGTTTCTGTAGATTATACTCCTCTTACACTAGCTAGCTTGTTGCAAGTATTACTGCAAGTGCCACAAGATCGTATAGGCGTTACACAGGAGTGGCCAGGACGTATAGAATCAACGCAAGTATCGTTTGTTTCTGTAGATTATACTCTCTTACACTAGCTAGCTTGTTGCAAGTATTACTGCAAGTGCCACAAGAGAGTTTAGGCGTCACACAGGTGAGGCCATGACGTTTAGAAGCAACGCAAGTATCGTTTGTTTCTGTAGATTATACTCCTCTTACACTAGCTAGCTTGTTGCAAGTACTACTGCAAGTGCCGCAAGAGAGTTTAGGCGTCACACAGGTGGGGCCAGGACGTTTAGAAGCAACGCAAGTATCGTTTGTTTCTGTAGATTATACTCGTCTTACACTAGCTAGCTTGTTGCAAGTATTACTGCAAGTGCCACAAGAGAATTTAGGCGTCACACAGGAGTGGCCAGGACGTATAGAAGCAACGCAAGTATCGTTTGTTTCTGTAGATTATACTCCTCTTACACTAGCTAGCTTGTTGCAAGTATTACTGCAAGTGCCACAAGATCGTATAGGCGTTACACAGGAGTGGCCAGGACGTATAGAATCAACGCAAGTATCGTTTGTTTCTGTAGATTATACTCCTCTTACACTAGCTAGCTTGTTGCAAGTATTACTGCTAGTGCCACAAGAGAGTTTAGGCGTCACACAGGTGAGGCCATGACGTTTAGAAGCAACGCAAGTATCGTTTGTTTCTGTAGATTATACTCGTCTTACACTAGCTAGCTTGTTGCAAGTATTACTGCAAGGAGCCACAAGAGAGTTTAGGCGTTACACAGGAGTGGCCAGGACGTATAGAAGCAACGCAAGTATCGTTTGTTTCTGTAGATTATACTCCTCTTACACTAGCTAGCATGTTGCAAGTATTACTGCAAGTGCCACAAGAGGGTTTAGGCGTTACACAGGAGTGGCCAGGACGTATAGAAGCAACGCAAGTATCATTTCTTTCTGTAGATTATACACCTCTTACACTAGCTAGCTTGTTGCAAGTATTACTGCAAGTGCCACAAGAGAATTTAGGCGTCACACAGGAGTGGCCAGGACGTATAGAAGCAACGCAAGTATCGTTTGTTTCTGTAGATTATACTCCTCTTACACTAGCTAGCTTGTTGCAAGTATTACTGCAAGTGCCACAAGAGGGTTTTGGCGTTACACAGGAGTGACCAAGACGTATAGAAGTAACGCAAGTATCGTTTGTTTCTGTAGATTATACTCCTCTTACACTAGCTAGCTTGTTGCAAGTATTACTGCAAGTGCCACAAGAGAGTTTAGGCGTCACACAGGAGTGGCCAGGACGTATAGAAGCAACGCAAGTATCGTTTGTTTCTGTACATTATACTCCTCCTACACTAGCTAGTATGTTGCAAGTATTACTGCAAGTGCCACAAGAGAGTTTAGGCGTTACACAGGAGTGACCAAGACGTATAGATGCAACGCAAGTATCGTTTGTTTCTATAGATTATACTCCTCCTGCACTAGCTAGCTTGTTGCAAGTATTACTGCAAGTGCCACAAGAGAGTTTAGGCGTCACACAACAGTGGCCTGGACGTATAGAAGCAACGCATTTATCGTTTGTTTCTGTAGATTATACTCCTCTTACACTAGCTAGTATGTTGCAAGTATTACTGCAAGTGCCACAAGAGAGTTTAGGCGTCACACAGGAGTGGCCAGGACTTATAGAAGCAACGAAAGTATCGTTTGTTTCTGTAGATTATACCCCTCCTACACTAGCTAGCATGTTGCAAGTATTACTGCAAGTGCCACAAGAGGGTTTTGGCGTTACACAGGAGAGGCCAGGTCGTATAGAAGCAACGCAAGTATCGTTTGTTTCTGTAGATTATCCTCCTCTTACACTAGCTAGCTTGTTGCAAGTATTACAGCAAGTGCCACAAGAGAGTTTAGGCGTTACAAAGGAGTGGCCAGGACGTATAGAAGCAACGCAAGTATCGTTTGTTTCTGTAGATTATCCTCCTCTTACACTAGCTAGCTTGTTGCAAGTATTACAGCAAGTGCCACAAGAGAGTTTAGGCGTTACACAGGAGTGGCCAAGACGTATAGAAGCAACGCAAGTATCGTTTGTTTCTGTAGATTATACTCCTCTTACACTACCTAGCATGTTGCAAGTATTACTGCAAGTGCCACAAGAGGGTTTTGGCGTTACACAGGAGAGGCCAGGTCGTATAGAAGCAACGCAAGTATCGTTTGTTTCTGTAGATTATCCTCCTCTTACACTAGCTAGCTTGTTGCAAGTATTACAGCAAGTGCCACAAGAGAGTTTAGGCGTTACAAAGGAGTGGCCAGGACGTATAGAAGCAACGCAAGTATCGTTTGTTTCTGTAGATTATCCTCCTCTTACACTAGCTAGCTTGTTGCAAGTATTACAGCAAGTGCCACAAGAGAGTTTAGGCGTTACAAAGGAGTGGCCAGGACGTATAGAAGCAACGCAAGTATCGTTTGTTTCTGTAGATTATCCTCCTCTTACACTAGCTAGCTTGTTGCAAGTATTACAGCAAGTGCCACAAGAGAGTTTAGGCGTTACACAGGAGTGGCCAAGACGTATAGAAGCAACGCAAGTATCGTTTGTTTCTGTAGATTATCCTCCTCTTACACTAGCTAGCTTGTTGCAAGTATTACAGCAAGTGCCACAAGAGAGTTTAGGCGTTACACAGGAGTGGCCAGGAGGTATAGAAGTAACGCAAGTATCGTTTGTTTCTGTAGATTATACTCCTCTTACACTACCTAGCATGTTGCAAGTATTACTGCAAGTGCCACAAGAGAGTTTAGGCGTTACACAGGAGTGACCAAGACGTATAGAAGCAACGCAAGTATCGTTTGTTTCTGTAGATTATACTCTTCCTACACTAGCTAGCTTGTTGCAAGTATTACTGCAAGTGCCACAAGAGGGTTTTGGCGTTACACAGGAGTGACCAAGACGTATAGAAGCAACGCAAGTATCGTTTGTTTCTGTAGATTATACTCCTCTTACACTAGCTAGCTTGTTGCAAGTATTACTGCAAGGAGCCACAAGAGAGTTTAGGCGTTACACAGGAGTGGCCAGGACGTATAGAAGCAACGCAAGTATCGTTTGTTTCTGTAGATTATACTCCTCTTACACTAGCTAGCATGTTGCAAGTATTACTGCAAGTGCCACAAGAGGGTTTAGGCGTTACACAGGAGTGGCCAGGACGTATAGAAGCAACGCAAGTATCATTTGTTTCTGGAGATTATACTCCTCTTACACTAGCTAGCTTGTTGCAAGTACTACTGCAAGTGCCGCAAGAGAGTTTAGGCGTCACACAGGTGGAGCCAGGACGTTTAGAAGCAACGCAAGTATCGTTTGTTTCTGTAGATTATACTCGTCTTACACTAGCTAGCTTGTTGCAAGTATTACTGCAAGTGCCACAAGAGAATTTAGGCGTCACACAGGAGTGGCCAGGACGTATAGAAGCAACGCAAGTATCGTTTTTTCTGTAGATTATACTCCTCTTACACTAGCTAGCTTGTTGCAAGTATTACTGCAAGTGCCACAAGATCGTATAGGCGTTACACAGGAGTGGCCAGGACGTATAGAATCAACGCAAGTATCGTTTGTTTCTGTAGATTATACTCCTCTTACACTAGCTAGCTTGTTGCAAGTATTACTGCTAGTGCCACAAGAGAGTTTAGGCGTCACACAGGTGAGGCCATGACGTTTAGAAGCAACGCAAGTATCGTTTGTTTCTGTAGATTATACTCGTCTTACACTAGCTAGCTTGTTGCAAGTATTACTGCAAGGAGCCACAAGAGAGTTTAGGCGTTACACAGGAGTGGCCAGGACGTATAGAAGCAACGCAAGTATCGTTTGTTTCTGTAGATTATACTCCTCTTACACTAGCTAGCATGTTGCAAGTATTACTGCAAGTGCCACAAGAGGGTTTAGGCGTTACACAGGAGTGGCCAGGACGTATAGAAGCAACGCAAGTATCATTTGTTTCTGTAGATTATACTCCTCTTACACTAGCTAGTATGTTGCAAGTATTACTGCAAGTGCCACAAGAGGGTTTAGGCGTCACACAGGAGTGGCCAGGACTTATAGAAGCAACGAAAGTATCGTTTGTTTCTGTAGATTATACTCCTCTTACACTAGCTAGTATGTTGCAAGTATTACTGCAAGTGCCACAAGAGAGTTTAGGCGTCACACAGGAGTGGCCAGGACTTATAGAAGCAACGAAAGTATCGTTTGTTTCTGTAGATTATACCCCTCCTACACTAGCTAGCATGTTGCAAGTATTACTGCAAGTGCCACAAGAGGGTTTTGGCGTTACACAGGAGAGGCCAGGTCGTATAGAAGCAACGCAAGTATCGTTTGTTTCTGTAGATTATACTCGTCTTACACTAGCTAGCTTGTTGCAAGTATTACTGCAAGGAGCCACAAGAGAGTTTAGGCGTTACACAGGAGTGGCCAGGACGTATAGAAGCAACGCAAGTATCGTTTGTTTCTGTAGATTATACTCCTCTTACACTAGCTAGCATGTTGCAAGTATTACTGCAAGTGCCACAAGAGGGTTTAGGCGTTACACAGGAGTGGCCAGGACGTATAGAAGAAACGCAAGTATCATTTCTTTCTGTAGATTATACACCTCTTACACTAGCTAGCTTGTTGCAAGTATTACTGCAAGTGCCACAAGAGAATTTAGGCGTCACACAGGAGTGGCCAGGACGTATAGAAGCAACGCAAGTATCGTTTGTTTCTGTAGATTATACTCCTCTTACACTAGCTAGCTTGTTGCAAGTATTACTGCAAGTGCCACAAGAGGGTTTTGGCGTTACACAGGAGTGACCAAGACGTATAGAAGCAACGCAAGTATCATTTGTTTCTGTAGATTATACTCCTCTTACACTAGCTAGCTTGTTGCAAGTACTACTGCAAGTGCCGCAAGAGAGTTTAGGCGTCACACAGGTGGGGCCAGGACGTTTAGAAGCAACGCAAGTATCGTTTGTTTCTGTAGATTATACTCGTCTTACACTAGCTAGCTTGTTGCAAGTATTACTGCAAGTGCCACAAGAGAATTTAGGCGTCACACAGGAGTGGCCAGGACGTATAGAAGCAACGCAAGTATCGTTTGTTTCTGTAGATTATACTCCTCTTACACTAGCTAGCTTGTTGCAAGTATTACTGCAAGTGCCACAAGATCGTATAGGCGTTACACAGGAGTGGCCAGGACGTATAGAATCAACGCAAGTATCGTTTGTTTCTGTAGATTATACTCCTCTTACACTAGCTAGCTTGTTGCAAGTATTACTGCTAGTGCCACAAGAGAGTTTAGGCGTCACACAGGTGAGGCCATGACGTTTTGAAGCAACGCAAGTATCGTTTGTTTCTGTAGATTATACTCGTCTTACACTAGCTAGCTTGTTGCAAGTATTACTGCAAGGAGCCACAAGAGAGTTTAGGCGTTACACAGGAGTGGCCAGGACGTATAGAAGCAACGCAAGTATCGTTTGTTTCTGTAGATTATACTCCTCTTACACTAGCTAGCATGTTGCAAGTATTACTGCAAGTGCCACAAGAGGGTTTAGGCGTTACACAGGAGTGGCCAGGACGTATAGAAGCAACGCAAGTATCATTTCTTTCTGTAGATTATACACCTCTTACACTAGCTAGCTTGTTGCAAGTATTACTGCAAGTGCCACAAGAGAATTTAGGCGTCACACAGGAGTGGCCAGGACGTATAGAAGCAACGCAGGTATCGTTTGTTTCTGTAGATTATACTCCTCTTACACTAGCTAGCTTGTTGCAAGTATTACTGCAAGTGCCACAAGAGGGTTTTGGCGTTACACAGGAGTGACCAAGACGTATAGAAGTAACGCAAGTATCGTTTGTTTCTGTAGATTATACTCCTCTTACACTAGCTAGCTTGTTGCCAGTATTACTGCAAGTGCCACAACAGAGTTTAGGCGTCACACAGGAGTGGCCAGGACGTATAGAAGCAACGCAAGTATCGTTTGTTTCTGTACATTATACTCCTCCTACACTAGCTAGTATGTTGCAAGTATTACTGCAAGTGCCACAAGAGAGTTTAGGCGTTACACAGGAGTGACCAAGACGTATAGATGCAACGCAAGTATCGTTTGTTTCTATAGATTATACTCCTCCTGCACTAGCTAGCTTGTTGCAAGTATTACTGCAAGTGCCACAAGAGAGTTTAGGCGTCACACAACAGTGGCCTGGACGTATAGAAGCAACGCATTTATCGTTTGTTTCTGTAGATTATACTCCTCTTACACTAGCTAGTATGTTGCAAGTATTACTGCAAGTGCCACAAGAGAGTTTAGGCGTCACACAGGAGTGGCCAGGACTTATAGAAGCAACGAAAGTATCGTTTGTTTCTGTAGATTATACCCCTCCTACACTAGCTAGCATGTTGCAAGTATTACTGCAAGTGCCACAAGAGGGTTTTGGCGTTACACAGGAGAGGCCAGGTCGTATAGAAGCAACGCAAGTATCGTTTGTTTCTGTAGATTATCCTCCTCTTACACTAGCTAGCTTGTTGCAAGTATTACAGCAAGTGCCACAAGAGAGTTTAGGCGTTACAAAGGAGTGGCCAGGACGTATAGAAGCAACGCAAGTATCGTTTGTTTCTGTAGATTATCCTCCTCTTACACTAGCTAGCTTGTTGCAAGTATTACAGCAAGTGCCACAAGAGAGTTTAGGCGTTACACAGGAGTGGCCAAGACGTATAGAAGTAACGCAAGTATCGTTTGTTTCTGTAGATTATACTCCTCTTACACTACCTAGCATGTTGCAAGTATTACTGCAAGTGCCACAAGAGAGTTTAGGCGTTACAAAGGAGTGACCAAGACGTATAGAAGCAACGCAAGTATCGTTTGTTTCTGTAGATTATACTCCTCCTACACTAGCTAGCTTGTTGCAAGTATTACTGCAAGTGCCACAAGAGGGTTTTGGCGTTACACAGGAGTGACCAAGACGTATAGAAGCAACGCAAGTATCGTTTGTTTCTGTAGATTATACTCCTCTTACACTAGCTAGCTTGTTGCAAGTATTACTGCAAGGAGCCACAAGAGAGTTTAGGCGTTACACAGGAGTGGCCAGGACGTATAGAAGCAACGCAAGTATCGTTTGTTTCTGTAGATTATACTCCTCTTACACTAGCTAGCATGTTGCAAGTATTACTGCAAGTGCCACAAGAGGGTTTAGGCGTTACACAGGAGTGGCCAGGACGTATAGAAGCAACGCAAGTATCATTTGTTTCTGTAGATTATACTCCTCTTACACTAGCTAGCTTGTTGCAAGTACTACTGCAAGTGCCGCAAGAGAGTTTAGGCGTCACACAGGTGGGGCCAGGACGTTTAGAAGCAACGCAAGTATCGTTTGTTTCTGTAGATTATACTCGTCTTACACTAGCTAGCTTGTTGCAAGTATTACTGCAAGTGCCACAAGAGAGTTTAGGCGTCACACAACAGTGGCCTGGACGTATAGAAGCAACGCATTTATCGTTTGTTTCTGTAGATTATACTCCTCTTACACTAGCTAGTATGTTGCAAGTATTACTGCAAGTGCCACAAGAGAGTTTAGGCGTCACACAGGAGTGGCCAGGACTTATAGAAGCAACGAAAGTATCGTTTGTTTCTGTAGATTATACCCCTCCTACACTAGCTAGCATGTTGCAAGTATTACTGCAAGTGCCACAAGAGGGTTTTGGCGTTACACAGGAGAGGCCAGGTCGTATAGAAGCAACGCAAGTATCGTTTGTTTCTGTAGATTATCCTCCTCTTACACTAGCTAGCTTGTTGCAAGTATTACAGCAAGTGCCACAAGAGAGTTTAGGCGTTACAAAGGAGTGGCCAGGACGTATAGAAGCAACGCAAGTATCGTTTGTTTCTGTAGATTATCCTTCTCTTACACTAGCTAGCTTGTTGCAAGTATTACAGCAAGTGCCACTAGAGAGTTTAGGCGTTACACAGGAGTGGCCAAGACGTATAGAAGTAACGCAAGTATCGTTTGTTTCTGTAGATTATACTCCTCTTACACTAGCTAGCATGTTGCAAGTATTACTGCAAGTGCCACAAGAGAGTTTAGGCGTTACACAGGAGTGACCAAGACGTATAGAAGCAACGCAAGTATCGTTTGTTTCTGTAGATTATACTCCTCCTACACTAGCTAGCTTGTTGCAAGTATTACTGCAAGTGCCACAAGAGGGTTTTGGCGTTACACAGGAGTGACCAAGACGTATAGAAGCAACGCAAGTATCGTTTGTTTCTGTAGATTATACTCGTCTTACACTAGCTAGCTTGTTGCAAGTATTACTGCAAGGAGCCACAAGAGAGTTTAGGCGTTACACAGGAGTGGCCAGGACGTATAGAAGCAACGCAAGTATCGTTTGTTTCTGTAGATTATACTCCTCCTACACTAGCTAGCATGTTGCAAGTATTACTGCAAGTGCCACAAGAGGGTTTAGGCGTTACACAGGAGTGGCCAGGACGTATAGAAGCAACGCAAGTATCATTTGTTTCTGTAGATTATACTCCTCTTACACTAGCTAGCTTGTTGCAAGTACTACTGCAAGTGCCGCAAGAGAGTTTAGGCGTCACACAGGTGGGGCCAGGACGTTTAGAAGCAACGCATGTATCGTTTGTTTCTGTAGATTATACTCGTCTTACACTAGCTAGCTTGTTGCAAGTATTACTGCAAGTGCTACAAGAGAATTTAGGCGTCACACAGGAGTGGCCAGGACGTATAGAAGCAACGCAAGTATCGTTTGTTTCTGTAGATTATACTCCTCTTACACTAGCTAGCTTGTTGCAAGTATTACTGCAAGTGCCACAAGATCGTATAGGCGTTACACAGGAGTGGCCAGGACGTATAGAATCAACGCAAGTATCGTTTGTTTCTGTAGATTATACTCCTCTTACACTAGCTAGCTTGTTGCAAGTATTACTGCTAGTGCCACAAGAGAGTTTAGGCGTCACACAGGTGAGGCCATGACGTTTAGAAGCAACGCAAGTATCGTTTGTTTCTGTAGATTATACTCGTCTTACACTAGCTAGCTTGTTGCAAGTATTACTGCAAGGAGCCACAAGAGAGTTTAGGCGTTACACAGGAGTGGCCAGGACGTATAGAAGCAACGCAAGTATCGTTTGTTTCTGTAGATTATACTCCTCTTACACTAGCTAGCATGTTGCAAGTATTACTGCAAGTGCCACAAGAGGGTTTAGGCGTTACACAGGAGTGGCCAGGACGTATAGAAGCAACGCAAGTATCATTTGTTTCTGTAGATTATACTCCTCTTACACTAGCTAGTATGTTGCAAGTATTACTGCAAGTGCCACAAGAGGGTTTAGGCGTCACACAGGAGTGGCCAGGACTTATAGAAGCAACGAAAGTATCGTTTGTTTCTGTAGATTATACTCCTCTTACACTAGCTAGTATGTTGCAAGTATTACTGCAAGTGCCACAAGAGAGTTTAGGCGTCACACAGGAGTGGCCAGGACTTATAGAAGCAACGAAAGTATCGTTTGTTTCTGTAGATTATACCCCTCCTACACTAGCTAGCATGTTGCAAGTATTACTGCAAGTGCCACAAGAGGGTTTTGGCGTTACACAGGAGAGGCCAGGTCGTATAGAAGCAACGCAAGTATCGTTTGTTTCTGTAGATTATCCTCCTCTTACACTAGCTAGCTTGTTGCAAGTATTACTGCAAGTGCCACAAGAGAGTTTAGGCGTTACACAGGAGTGGCCAGGACTTATAGAAGCAACGCATTTATCGTTTGTTTCTGTAGATTATACTCCTCTTACACTAGCTAGCTTGTTGCAAGTATTACTGCAAGTGCCACAAGAGAGTTTAGGCGTCAAACAGGAGTGGCCAGGACGTATAGAAGCAACGCAAGTATCGTTTGTTTCTGTAGTTTATACTCCTCTTACACTAGCTAGCTTGTTGCAAGTATTACTGCAAGTGCCACAAGAGAGTTTAGGCGTCACACAGGGGAGGCCAGGACGTATAGAAGCAACGCAAGTATCGTTTGTTTCTGTAGATTATACTCCTCTTACACTAGCTAGCTTGTTGCAAGTATTACTGCAAGTGCCACAAGAGAATTTAGGCGTCACACAGGAGTGGCCAGGACGTATAGAAGCAACGCAAGTATCGTTTGTTTCTGTGTTTATACTCCTCTTACACTAGCTAGCTTGTTGCAAGTACTACTGCAAGTGCCGCAAGAGAGTTTAGGCGTCACACAGGTGGGGCCAGGACGTTTAGAAGCAACGCAAGTATCGTTTGTTTCTGTAGATTATACTCGTCTTACACTAGCTAGCTTGTTGCAAGTATTACTGCAAGTGCCACAAGAGAATTTAGGCGTCACACAGGAGTGGCCAGGACGTATAGAAGCAACGCAAGTATCGTTTGTTTCTGTAGATTATACTCCTCTTACACTAGCTAGCTTGTTGCAAGTATTACTGCAAGTGCCACAAGATCGTATAGGCGTTACACAGGAGTGGCCAGGACGTATAGAATCAACGCAAGTATCGTTTGTTTCTGTAGATTATACTCCTCTTACACTAGCTAGCATGTTGCAAGTATTACTGCAAGTGCCACAAGAGGGTTTAGGCGTTACACAGGAGTGGCCAGGACGTATAGAAGCAACGCAAGTATCATTTCTTTCTGTAGATTATACACCTCTTACACTAGCTAGCTTGTTGCAAGTATTACTGCAAGTGCCACAAGAGAATTTAGGCGTCGCACAGGAGTGGCCAGGACGTATAGAAGCAACGCAAGTATCGTTTGTTTCTGTAGATTATACTCCTCTTACACTAGCTAGCTTGTTGCAAGTATTACTGCAAGTGCCACAAGAGGGTTTTGGCGTTACACAGGAGTGACCAAGACGTATAGAAGTAACGCAAGTATCGTTTGTTTCTGTAGATTATACTCCTCTTACACTAGCTAGCTTGTAGCAAGTATTACTGCAAGTGCCACAAGAGAGTTTAGGCGTCACACAGGAGTGGCCAGGACGTATAGAAGCAACGCAAGTATCGTTTGTTTCTGTACATTATACTCCTCCTACACTAGCTAGTATGTTGCAAGTATTACTGCAAGTGCCACAAGAGAGTTTAGGCGTTACACAGGAGTGACCAAGACGTATAGATGCAACGCAAGTATCGTTTGTTTCTATAGATTATACTCCTCCTGCACTAGCTAGCTTGTTGCAAGTATTACTGCAAGTGCCACAAGAGAGTTTAGGCGTCACACAACAGTGGCCTGGACGTATAGAAGCAACGCATTTATCGTTTGTTTCTGTAGATTACACTCCTCTTACACTAGCTAGTATGTTGCAAGTATTACTGCAAGTGCCACAAGAGAGTTTAGGCGTCACACAGGAGTGGCCAGGACTTATAGAAGCAACGAAAGTATCGTTTGTTTCTGTAGATTATACCCCTCCTACACTAGCTAGCATGTTGCAAGTATTACTGCAAGTGCCACAAGAGGGTTTTGGCGTTACACAGGAGAGGCCAGGTCGTATAGAAGCAACGCAAGTATCGTTTGTTTCTGTAGATTATCCTCCTCTTACACTAGCTAGCTTGTTGCAAGTATTACAGCAAGTGCCACAAGAGAGTTTGGGCGTTACAAAGGAGTGGCCAGGACGTATAGAAGCAACGCAAGTATCGTTTGTTTCTGTAGATTATCCTCCTCTTACACTAGCTAGCTTGTTGCAAGTATTACAGCAAGTGCCACAAGAGAGTTTAGGCGTTACACAGGAGTGGCCAAGACGTATAGAAGTAACGCAAGTATCGTTTGTTTCTGTAGATTATACTCCTCTTACACTACCTAGCATGTTGCAAGTATTACTGCAAGTGCCACAAGAGAGTTTACGCGTTACACAGGAGTGACCAAGACGTATAGAAGCAACGCAAGTATCGTTTGTTTCTGTAGATTATACTCCTCCTACACTAGCTAGCTTGTTGCAAGTATTACTGCAAGTGCCACAAGAGAGTTTAGGCGTCACACAACAGTGGCCTGGACGTATAGAAGCAACGCATTTATCGTTTGTTTCTGTAGATTATACTCCTCTTACACTAGCTAGTATGTTGCAAGTATTACTGCAAGTGCCACAAGAGAGTTTAGGCGTCACACAGGAGTGGCCAGGACTTATAGAAGCAACGAAAGTATCGTTTGTTTCTGTAGATTATACCCCTCCTACACTAGCTAGCATGTTGCAAGTATTACTGCAAGTGCCACAAGAGGGTTTTGGCGTTACACAGGAGAGGCCAGGTCGTATAGAAGCAACGCAAGTATCGTTTGTTTCTGTAGATTATCCTCCTCTTACACTAGCTAGCTTGTTGCAAGTATTACAGCAAGTGCCACAAGAGAGTTTGGGCGTTACAAAGGAGTGGCCAGGACGTATAGAAGCAACGCAAGTATCGTTTGTTTCTGTAGATTATCCTCCTCTTACACTAGCTAGCTTGTTGCAAGTATTACAGCAAGTGCCACAAGAGAGTTTAGGCGTTACACAGGAGTGGCCAAGACGTATAGAAGTAACGCAAGTATCGTTTGTTTCTGTAGATTATACTCCTCTTACACTACCTAGCATGTTGCAAGTATTACTGCAAGTGCCACAAGAGAGTTTAGGCGTTACACAGGAGTGACCAAGACGTATAGAAGCAACGCAAGTATCGTTTGTTTCTGTAGATTATACTCCTCCTACACTAGCTAGCTTGTTGCAAGTATTACTGCAAGTGCCACAAGAGGGTTTTGGCGTTACACAGGAGTGACCAAGACGTATAGAAGCAACGCAAGTATCGTTTGTTTCTGTAGATTATACTCCTCTTACACTAGCTAGCTTGTTGCAAGTATTACTGCAAGGAGCCACAAGAGAGTTTAGGCGTTACACAGGAGTGGCCAGGACGTATAGAAGCAACGCAAGTATCGTTTGTTTCTGTAGATTATACTCCTCTTACACTAGCTAGCATGTTGCAAGTATTACTGCAAGTGCCACAAGAGGGTTTAGGCGTTACACAGGAGTGGCCAGGACGTATAGAAGCAACGCAAGTATCATTTGTTTCTGTAGATTATACTCCTCTTACACTAGCTAGCTTGTTGCAAGTACTACTGCAAGTGCCGCAAGAGAGTTTAGGCGTCACACAGGTGGGGCCAGGACGTTTAGAAGCAACGCAAGTATCGTTTGTTTCTGTAGATTATACTCGTCTTACACTAGCTAGCTTGTTGCAAGTATTACTGCAAGTGCCACAAGAGAGTTTAGGCGTCACACAACAGTGGCCTGGACGTATAGAAGCAACGCATTTATCGTTTGTTTCTGTAGATTATACTCCTCTTACACTAGCTAGTATGTTGCAAGTATTACTGCAAGTGCCACAAGAGAGTTTAGGCGTCACACAGGAGTGGCCAGGACTTATAGAAGCAACGAAAGTATCGTTTGTTTCTGTAGATTATACCCCTCCTACACTAGCTAGCATGTTGCAAGTATTACTGCAAGTGCCACAAGAGGGTTTTGGCGTTACACTGGAGAGGCCAGGTCGTATAGAAGCAACGCAAGTATCGTTTGTTTCTGTAGATTATCCTCCTCTTACACTAGCTAGCTTGTTGCAAGTATTACAGCAAGTGCCACAAGAGAGTTTAGGCGTTACAAAGGAGTGGCCAGGACGTATGGAAGCAACGCAAGTATCGTTTGTTTCTGTAGATTATCCTCCTCTTACACTAGCTAGCTTGTTGCAAGTATTACAGCAAGTGCCACTAGAGAGTTTAGGCGTCACACAGGAGTGGCCAGGAGGTATAGAAGCAACGCAAGTATCGTTTGTTTCTGTAGATTATACTCCTCCTCCACTAGCTAGCTTGTTGCAAGTATTACTGCAAGTGCCACAAGAGGGTTTAGGCGTTACACAGGAGTGGCCAAGACGTATAGAAGTAACGCAAGTATTGTTTGTTTCTGTAGATTATACTCCTCTTACACTAGCTAGCTTGTTGCAAGTATTACTGCAAGTGCCACAAGAGAGTTTAGGCGTTACACAGGAGTGGCCAAGACGTATAGAAGTAACGCAAGTATTGTTTGTTTCTGTAGATTATACTCCTCTTACACTAGCTAGCATGTTGCAAGTATTACTGCAAGTGCCACAAGAGAGTTTAGGCGTTACACAGGAGTGGCCAAGACGTATAGAAGTAACGCAAGTATTGTTTGTTTCTGTAGATTATACTCCTCTTACACTAGCTAGCTTGTTGCAAGTATTACTGCAAGTGCCACAAGAGAGTTTAGGCGTTACACAGGAGTGGCCAAGACGTATAGAAGTAACGCAAGTATTGTTTGTTTCTGTAGATTATACTCCTCTTACACTAGCTAGCATGTTGCAAGTATTACTGCAAGTGCCACAAGAGAGTTTAGGCGTTACACAGGAGTGACCAAGACGTATAGAAGCAACGCAAGTATCGTTTGTTTCTGTAGATTATACTCCTCCTACACTAGCTAGCTTGTTGCAAGTATTACTGCAAGTGCCACAAGAGGGTTTTGGCGTTACACAGGAGTGACCAAGACGTATAGAAGCAACGCAAGTATCGTTTGTTTCTGTAGATTATACTCGTCTTACACTAGCTAGCTTGTTGCAAGTATTACTGCAAGGAGCCACAAGAGAGTTTAGGCGTTACACAGGAGTGGCCAGGACGTATAGAAGCAACGCAAGTATCGTTTGTTTCTGTAGATTATACTCCTCTTACACTAGCTAGCATGTTGCAAGTATTACTGCAAGTGCCACAAGAGGGTTTAGGCGTTACACAGGAGTGGCCAGGACGTATAGAAGCAACGCAAGTATCATTTGTTTCTGTAGATTATACTCCTCTTACACTAGCTAGCTTGTTGCAAGTACTACTGCAAGTGCCGCAAGAGAGTTTAGGCGTCACACAGGTGGGGCCAGGACGTTTAGAAGCAACGCAAGTATCGTTTGTTTCTGTAGATTATACTCGTCTTACACTAGCTAGCTTGTTGCAAGTATTACTGCAAGTGCCACAAGAGAATTTAGGCGTCACACAGGAGTGGCCAGGACGTATAGAAGTAACGCAAGTATCGTTTGTTTCTGTAGATTATACTCCTCTTACACTAGCTAGCTTGTTGCAAGTATTACTGCAAGTGCCACAAGATCGTATAGGCGTTACACAGGAGTGGCCAGGACGTATAGAATCAACGCAAGTATCGTTTGTTTCTGTAGATTATACTCCTCTTACACTAGCTAGCTTGTTGCAAGTATTACTGCTAGTGCCACAAGAGAGTTTAGGCGTCACACAGGTGAGGCCATGACGTTTAGAAGCAACGCAAGTATCGTTTGTTTCTGTAGATTATACTCGTCTTACACTAGCTAGCTTGTTGCAAGTATTACTGCAAGGAGCCACAAGAGAGTTTAGGCGTTACACAGGAGTGGCCAGGACGTATAGAAGCAACGCAAGTATCGTTTGTTTCTGTAGATTATACTCCTCTTACACTAGCTAGTATGTTGCAAGTATTACTGCAAGTGCCACAAGAGAGTTTAGGCGTCACACAGGAGTGGCCAGGACTTATAGAAGCAACGAAAGTATCGTTTGTTTCTGTAGATTATACCCCTCCTACACTAGCTAGTATGTTGCAAGTATTACTGCAAGTGCCACAAGAGAGTTTAGGCGTTACACAGGAGTGACCAAGATGTATAGATGCAACGCAAGTATCGTTTGTTTCTATAGATTATACTCCTCCTGCACTAGCTAGCTTGTTGCCAGTATTACTGCAAGTGCCACAAGAGAGTTTAGGCGTCACACAACAGTGGCCTGGACGTATAGAAGCAACGCATTTATCGTTTGTTTCTGTAGATTATCCTCCTCTTACACTAGCTAGCTTGTTGCAAGTATTACTGCAAGTGCCACAAGAGAGTTTAGGCGTTACACAGGAGTGGCCAGGACTTATAGAAGCAACGCATTTATCGTTTGTTTCTGTAGATTATACTCCTCTTACACTAGCTAGCTTGTTGCAAGTATTACTGCAAGTGCCACAAGAGAGTTTAGGCGTCAAACAGGAGTGGCCAGGACGTATAGAAGCAACGCAAGTATCGTTTGTTTCTGTAGATTATACTCCTCTTACACTAGCTAGCTTGATGCAAGTATTACTGCAAGTGCCACAAGAGAGTTTAGGCGTCACACAGGGGAGGCCAGGACGTATAGAAGCAACGCAAGTATCGTTTGTTTCTGTAGATTATACTCCTCTTACACTAGCTAGCTTGTTGCAAGTACTACTGCAAGTGCCGCAAGAGAGTTTAGGCGTCACACAGGTGGGGCCAGGACGTTTAGAAGCAACGCAAGTATCGTTTGTTTCTGTAGATTATACTCGTCTTACACTAGCTAGCTTGTTGCAAGTATTACTGCAAGTGCCACAAGAGAATTTAGGCGTCACACAGGAGTGGCCAGGACGTATAGAAGCAACGCAAGTATCGTTTGTTTCTGTAGATTATACTCCTCTTACACTAGCTAGCTTGTTGCAAGTATTACTGCAAGTGCCACAAGATCGTATAGGCGTTACACAGGAGTGGCCAGGACGTATAGAATCAACGCAAGTATCGTTTGTTTCTGTAGATTATACTCCTCTTACACTAGCTAGCTTGTTGCAAGTATTACTGCTAGTGCCACAAGAGAGTTTAGGCGTCACACAGGTGAGGCCATGACGTTTAGAAGCAACGCAAGTATCGTTTGTTTCTGTAGATTATACTCGTCTTACACTAGCTAGCTTGTTGCAAGTATTACTGCAAGGAGCCACAAGAGAGTTTAGGCGTTACACAGGAGTGGCCAGGACGTATAGAAGCAACGCAAGTATCGTTTGTTTCTGTAGATTATACTCCTCTTACACTAGCTAGCATGTTGCAAGTATTACTGCAAGTGCCACAAGAGGGTTTAGGCGTTACACAGGAGTGGCCAGGACGTATAGAAGCATCGCAAGTATCATTTCTTTCTGTAGATTATACTCCTCTTACACTAGCTAGCTTGTTGCAAGTATTACTGCAAGTGCCACAAGAGAGTTTAGGCGTCACACAGGAGTGGCCAGGACGTATAGAAGCAACGCAAGTATCGTTTGTTTCTGTACATTATACTCCTCCTACACTAGCTAGTATGTTGCAAGTATTACTGCAAGTGCCACAAGAGAGTTTAGGCGTTACACAGGAGTGACCAAGATGTATAGATGCAACGCAAGTATCGTTTGTTTCTATAGATTATACTCCTCCTGCACTAGCTAGCTTGTTGCAAGTATTACTGCAAGTGCCACAAGAGAGTTTAGGCGTCACACAACAGTGGCCTGGACGTATAGAAGCAACGCATTTATCGTTTGTTTCTGTAGATTATACTCCTCTTACACTAGCTAGTATGTTGCAAGTATTACTGCAAGTGCCACAAGAGAGTTTAGGCGTCACACAGGAGTGGCCAGGACTTATAGAAGCAACGAAAGTATCGTTTGTTTCTGTAGATTATACCCCTCCTACACTAGCTAGCATGTTGCAAGTATTACTGCAAGTGCCACAAGAGGGTTTTGGCGTTACACAGGAGAGGCCAGGTCGTATAGAAGCAACGCAAGTATCGTTTGTTTCTGTAGATTATCCTCCTCTTACACTAGCTAGCTTGTTGCAAGTATTACAGCAAGTGCCACAAGAGAGTTTAGGCGTTACAAAGGAGTGGCCAGGACGTATAGAAGCAACACAAGTATCGTTTGTTTCTGTAGATTATCCTCCTCTTACACTAGCTAGCTTGTTGCAAGTATTACAGCAAGTGCCACAATAGAGTTTAGGAGTTACACAGGAGTGGCCAAGACGTATAGAAGTAACGCAAGTATCGTTTGTTTCTGTAGATTATACTCCTCCTGCACTAGCTAGCTTGTTGCCAGTATTACTGCAAGTGCCACAAGAGAGTTTAGGCGTCACACAACAGTGGCCTGGACGTATAGAAGCAACGCATTTATCGTTTGTTTCTGTAGATTATCCTCCTCTTACACTAGCTAGCTTGTTGCAAGTATTACTGCAAGTGCCACAAGAGAGTTTAGGCGTTACACAGGAGTGGCCAGGACTTATAGAAGCAACGCATTTATCGTTTGTTTCTGTAGATTATACTCCTCTTACACTAGCTAGCTTGTTGCAAGTATTACTGCAAGTGCCACAAGAGAGTTTAGGCGTCAAACAGGAGTGGCCAGGACGTATAGAAGCAACGCAAGTATCGTTTGTTTCTGTAGATTATACTCCTCTTACACTAGCTAGCATGTTGCAAGTATTACTGCAAGTGCCACAAGAGGGTTTAGGCGTTACACAGGAGTGGCCAGGACGTATAGAAGCAACGCAAGTATCATTTGTTTCTGTAGATTATACTCCTCTTACACTAGCTAGCTTGTTGCAAGTACTACTGCAAGTGCCGCAAGAGAGTTTAGGCGTCACACAGGTGGGGCCAGGACGTTTAGAAGCAACGCAAGTATCGTTTGTTTCTGTAGATTATACTCGTCTTACACTAGCTAGCTTGTTGCAAGTATTACTGCAAGTGCCACAAGAGAGTTTAGGCGTCACACAACAGTGGCCTGGACGTATAGAAACAACGCATTTATCGTTTGTTTCTGTAGATTATACTCCTCTTACACTAGCTAGTATGTTGCAAGTATTACTGCAAGTGCCACAAGAGAGTTTAGGCGTCACACAGGAGTGGCCAGGACTTATAGAAGCAACGAAAGTATCGTTTGTTTCTGTAGATTATACCCCTCCTACACTAGCTAGCATGTTGCAAGTATTACTGCAAGTGCCACAAGAGGGTTTTGGCGTTACACAGGAGAGGCCAGGTCGTATAGAAGCAACGCAAGTATCGTTTGTTTCTGTAGATTATCCTCCTCTTACACTAGCTAGCTTGTTGCAAGTATTACAGCAAGTGCCACAAGAGAGTTTAGGCGTTACAAAGGAGTGGCCAGGACGTATAGAAGCAACGCAAGTATCGTTTGTTTCTGTAGATTATCCTCCTCTTACACTAGCTAGCTTGTTGCAAGTATTACAGCAAGTGCCACAAGAGAGTTTAGGCGTTACACAGGAGTGGCCAAGACGTATAGAAGTAACGCAAGTATCGTTTGTTTCTGTAGATTATACTCCTCTTACACTAGCTAGCATGTTGCAAGTATTACTGCAAGTGCCACAAGAGAGTTTAGGCGTTACACAGGAGTGACCAAGACGTATAGAAGCAACGCAAGTATCGTTTGTTTCTGTAGATTATACTCCTCCTACACTAGCTAGCTTGTTGCAAGTATTACTGCAAGTGCCACAAGAGGGTTTTGGCGTTACACAGGAGTGACCAAGACGTATAGAAGCAACGCAAGTATCGTTTGTTTCTGTAGATTATACTCGTCTTACACTAGCTAGCTTGTTGCAAGTATTACTGCAAGGAGCCACAAGAGAGTTTAGGCGTCACACAGGAGTGGCCAGGACGTATAGAAGCAACGCAAGTATCGTTTGTTTCTGTAGATTATACTCCTCTTACACTAGCTAGCTTGTTGCAAGTATTACTGCAAGTGCCACAAGATCGTATAGGCGTTACACAGGAGTGGCCAGGACGTATAGAATCAACGCAAGTATCGTTTGTTTCTGTAGATTATACTCCTCTTACACTAGCTAGCTTGTTGCAAGTATTACTGCTAGTGCCACAAGAGAGTTTAGGCGTCACACAGGTGAGGCCATGACGTTTAGAAGCAACGCAAGTATCGTTTGTTTCTGTAGATTATACTCGTCTTACACTAGCTAGCTTGTTGCAAGTATTACTGCAAGGAGCCACAAGAGAGTTTAGGCGTTACACAGGAGTGGCCAGGACGTATAGAAGCAACGCAAGTATCGTTTGTTTCTGTAGATTATACTCCTCTTACACTAGCTAGCATGTTGCAAGTATTACTGCAAGTGCCACAAGAGGGTTTAGGCGTTACACAGGAGTGGCCAGGACGTATAGAAGCAACGCAAGTATCATTTGTTTCTGTAGATTATACTCCTCTTACACTAGCTAGTATGTTGCAAGTATTACTGCAAGTGCCACAAGAGGGTTTAGGCGTCACACAGGAGTGGCCAGGACTTATAGAAGCAACGAAAGTATCGTTTGTTTCTGTAGATTATACTCCTCTTACACTAGCTAGCATGTTGCAAGTATTACTGCAAGTGCCACAAGAGGGTTTTGGCGTTACACAGGAGAGGCCAGGTCGTATAGAAGCAACGCAAGTATCGTTTGTTTCTGTAGATTATCCTCCTCTTACACTAGCTAGCTTGTTGCAAGTATTACAGCAAGTGCCACAAGAGAGTTTAGGCGTTACAAAGGAGTGGCCAGGACGTATAGAAGCAACGCAAGTATCGTTTGTGTCTGTAGATTATCCTCCTCTTACACTTGCTAGCTTGTTGCAAGTATTACAGCAAGTGCCACAAGAGAGTTTAGGCGTTACACAGGAGTGGCCAAGACGTATAGAAGTAACGCAAGTATCGTTTGTTTCTGTAGATTATACTCCTCTTACACTAGCTAGCATGTTGCAAGTATTACTGCAAGTGCCACAAGAGAGTTTAGGCGTTACACAGGAGTGACCAAGACGTATAGAAGCAACGCAAGTATCGTTTGTTTCTGTAGATTATACTCCTCTTACACTAGCTAGCTTGTTGCAAGTATTACTGCTAGTGCCACAAGAGAGTTTAGGCGTCACACAGGTGAGGCCATGACGTTTAGAAGCAACGCAAGTATCGTTTGTTTCTGTAGATTATACTCGTCTTACACTAGCTAGCTTGTTGCAAGTATTACTGCAAGGAGCCACAAGAGAGTTTAGGCGTTACACAGGAGTGGCCAGGACGTATAGAAGCAACGCAAGTATCGTTTGTTTCTGTACATTATACTCCTCCTACACTAGCTAGTATGTTGCAAGTATTACTGCAAGTGCCACAAGAGAGTTTAGGCGTTACACAGGAGTGACCAAGACGTATAGATGCAACGCAAGTATCGTTTGTTTCTATAGATTATACTCCTCCTGCACTAGCTAGCTTGTTGCAAGTATTACTGCAAGTGCCACAAGAGGGTTTAGGCGTCACACAGGAGTGGCCAGGACTTATAGAAGCAACGAAAGTATCGTTTGTTTCTGTAGATTATACTCCTCTTACACTAGCTAGTATGTTGCAAGTATTACTGCAAGTGCCACAAGAGAGTTTAGGCGTCACACAGGAGTGGCCAGGACTTATAGAAGCAACGCAAGTATCGTTTGTTTCTGTAGATTATACTCCTCTTACACTAGCTAGCTTGTTGCAAGTATTACTGCAAGTGCCACAAGAGAGTTGAGGCGTTACACAGGAGAGGCCAGGACGTATAGAAGCAACGCAAGTATCGTTTGTTTCTGTAGATTATACTCCTCTTACACTAGCTAGCTTGTTGCAAGTATTACTGCAAGTGCCACAAGAGAGTTTAGGCGTCACACAGGAGTGACCAAGACGTATAGAAGCAACGCAAGTATCGTTTGTTTCTGTAGATTATACTCCTCCTACACTAGCTAGCTTGTTGCAAGTATTACTGCAAGTGCCACAAGAGGGTTTTGGCGTTACACAGGAGTGACCAAGACGTATAGAAGCAACGCAAGTATCGTTTGTTTCTGTAGATTATACTCGTCTTACACTAGCTAGCTTGTTGCAAGTATTACTGCAAGGAGCCACAAGAGAGTTTAGGCGTTACACAGGAGTGGCCAGGACGTATAGAAGCAACGCAAGTATCGTTTGTTTCTGTAGATTATACTCCTCTTACACTAGCTAGCATGTTGCAAGTATTACTGCAAGTGCCACAAGAGGGTTTAGGCGTTACACAGGAGTGGCCAGGACGTATAGAAGCAACGCAAGTATCATTTGTTTCTGTAGATTATACTCCTCTTACACTAGCTAGCTTGTTGCAAGTACTACTGCAAGTGCCGCAAGAGAGATTAGGCGTCACACAGGTGGGGCCAGGACGTTTAGAAGCAACGCAAGTATCGTTTGTTTCTGTAGATTATACTCGTCTTACACTAGCTAGCTTGTTGCAAGTATTACTGCAAGTGCCACAAGAGAATTTAGGCGTCACACAGGAGTGGCCAGGACGTATAGAAGCAACGCAAGTATCGTTTGTTTCTGTAGATTATACTCCTCTTACACTAGCTAGCTTGTTGCAAGTATTACTGCTAGTGCCACAAGAGAGTTTAGGCGTCACACAGGTGAGGCCATGACGTTTAGAAGCAACGCAAGTATCGTTTGTTTCTGTAGATTATACTCGTCTTACACTAGCTAGCTTGTTGCAAGTATTACTGCAAGGAGCCACAAGAGAGTTTAGGCGTTACACAGGAGTGGCCAGGACGTATAGAAGCAACGCAAGTATCGTTTGTTTCTGTAGATTATACTCCTCTTACACTAGCTAGCATGTTGCAAGTATTACTGCAAGTGCCACAAGAGGGTTTAGGCGTTACACAGTAGTGGCCAGGACGTATAGAAGCAACGCAAGTATCATTTGTTTCTGTAGATTATACTCCTCTTACACTAGCTAGTATGTTGCAAGTATTACTGCAAGTGCCACAAGAGGGTTTAGGCGTCACACAGGAGTGGCCAGGACTTATAGAAGCAACGAAAGTATCGTTTGTTTCTGTAGATTATACTCCTCTTACACTAGCTAGTATGTTGCAAGTATTACTGCAAGTGCCACAAGAGAGTTTAGGCGTCACACAGGAGTGGCCAGGACTTATAGAAGCAACGAAAGTATCGTTTGTTTCTGTAGATTATACCCCTCCTACACTAGCTAGCATGTTGCAAGTATTACTGCAAGTGCCACAAGAGGGTTTTGGCGTTACACAGGAGAGGCCAGGTCGTATAGAAGCAACGCAAGTATCGTTTGTTTCTGTAGATTATCCTCCTCTTACACTAGCTAGCTTGTTGCAAGTATTACAGCAAGTGCCACAAGAGAGTTTAGGCGTTACAAAGGAGTGGCCAGGACGTATAGAAGCAACGCAAGTATCGTTTGTCTCTGTAGATTATCCTCCTCTTACACTAGCTAGCTTGTTGCAAGTATTACAGCAAGTGCCACAAGAGAGTTTAGGCGTTACACAGGAGTGGCCAAGACGTATAGAAGTAACGCAAGTATCGTTTGTTTCTGTAGATTATGCTCCTCTTACACTAGCTAGCATGTTGCAAGTATTACTGCAAGTGCCACAAGAGAGTTTAGGCGTTACACAGGAGTGACCAAGACGTATAGAAGCAACGCAAGTATCGTGTGTTTCTGTAGATTATACTCCTCCTACACTAGCTAGCTTGTTGCAAGTATTACTGCAAGTGCCACAAGAGGGTTTTGGCGTTACACAGGAGTGACCAAGACGTATAGAAGCAACGCAAGTATCGTTTGTTTCTGTAGATTATACTCCTCTTACACTAGCTAGCTTGTTGCAAGTATTACCGCAAGTGCCACAAGAGGGTTTTGGCGTTACACAGGAGTGACCAAGACGTATAGAAGTAACGCAAGTATCGTTTGTTTCTGTAGATTATACTCCTCTTACACTAGCTAGCTTGTTGCAAGTATTACTGCAAGTGCCACAAGAGAGTTTAGGCGTTACACAGGAGTGGCCAGGACGTATAGAAGCAACGCAAGTATCGTTTGTTTCTGTAGATTATACTCCTCCTCCACTAGCTAGCTTGTTGCAAGTATTACTGCAAGTGCCACAAGAGGGTTTAGGCGTTACACAGGAGTGGCCAGGACGTATAGAAGCAACGCAAGTATCGTTTGTTTCTGTAGATTATACTCCTCTTACACTAGCTAGCTTGTTGCAAGTATTACTGCAAGTGCCACAAGAGAGTTGAGGCGTTACACAGGAGAGGCCAGGACGTATAGAAGCAACGCAAGTATCGTTTGTTTCTGTAGATTATACTCCTCCTCCACTAGCTAGCTTGTTGCAAGTATTACTGCAAGTGCCACAAGAGGGTTTAGGCGTTACACAGGAGTGGCCAGGACGTATAGAAGCAACGCAAGTATCGTTTGTTTCTGTAGATTATACTCCTCTTACACTAGCTAGCTTGTTGCAAGTATTACTGCAAGTGCCACAAGAGAGTTGAGGCGTTACACAGGAGAGGCCAGGACGTATAGAAGCAACGCAAGTATCGTTTGTTTCTGTAGATTATACTCCTCTTACACTAGCTAGCTTGTTGCAAGTATTACTGCAAGTGCCACAAGAGAGTTTAGGCGTCACACAGGAGTGGCCAGGACGTATAGAAGCAACGCAAGTATCGTTTGTTTCTGTAGATTATACTCCTCCTCCACTAGCTAGCTTGTTGCAAGTATTACTGCAAGTGCCACAAGAGGGTTTAGGCGTTACACAGGAGTCGCCAGGACGTATAGAAGCAACGCAAGTATCGTTTGTTTCTGTAGATTATACTCCTCTTACACTAGCTAGCTTGTTGCAAGTATTACTGCAAGTGCCACAAGAGAGTTGAGGCGTTACACAGGAGAGGCCAGGACGTATAGAAGCAACGCAAGTATCGTTTGTTTCTGTAGATTATACTCCTCCTCCACTAGCTAGCTTGTTGCAAGTATTACTGCAAGTGCCACAAGAGGATTTTTCGTTACACAGGAGTGACCAAGACGTATAGAAGTAACGCAAGTATCGTTTGTTTCTGTAGATTATACTCCTCCTCCACTAGCTAGCTTGTTGCAAGTATTACTGCAAGTGCCACAAGAGGGTTTAGGCGTTACACAGGAGTGGCCAGGACGTATAGAAGCAACGCAAGTATCGTTTGTTTCTGTAGATTATACTCCTCCTCCACTAGCTAGCTTGTTGCAAGTATTACTGCAAGTGCCACAAGAGGGTTTAGGCGTTACACAGGAGTGGCCAGGACGTATAGAAGCAACGCAAGTATCGTTTGTTTCTGTAGATTATACTCCTCTTACACTAGCTAGCTTGTTGCAAGTATTACTGCAAGTGCCACAAGAGAGTTGAGGCGTTACACAGGAGAGGTCAGGACGTATAGAAGCAACGCAAGTATCGTTTGTTTCTGTAGATTATACTCCTCCTCCACTAGCTAGCTTGTTGCAAGTATTACTGCAAGTGCCACAAGAGGGTTTAGGCGTTACACAGGAGTGGCCAGGACGTATAGAAGTAACGCAAGTATCGTTTGCTTCTGTAGATTATACTCCTCTTACACTAGCTAGCTTGTTGCAAGTATTACTGCAAGTGCCACAAGAGAGTTGAGGCGTTACACAGGAGAGGCCAGGACGTATAGAAGCAACGCAAGTATCGTTTGTTTCTGTAGATTATACTCCTCTTACACTAGCTAGCTTGTTGCAAGTATTACTGCAAGTGCCACAAGAGAGTTTAGGCGTCACACAGGAGTGGCCAGGACGTATAGAAGCAACGCAAGTATCGTTTGTTTCTGTACATTATACTCCTCTTACACTAGCTAGTATGTTGCACGTATTACTGCAAGTGCCACAAGAGAGTTGAGGCGTTACACAGGAGAGGCCAGGACGTATAGAAGCAACGCAAGTATCGTTTGTTTCTGTACATTATATTCTTCCTACATTAGCTAGTATGTTGCAAGTATTACTGCAAGTGCCACAAGAGAGTTTAGGCGTCACACAGGAGTGGCCAGGACGTATAGAAGCAACGCAAGTATCGTTTGTTTCTGTAGATTATACTCCTCTTACACTAGCAAGCTTGTTGCAAGTATTACTGCAAGTGCCACAAGAGAGTTTAGGCGTCACACAGGAGTGGCCAGGACGTATAGAAGCAACGCAAGTATCGTTTGTTTCTGTAGATTATACTCCTCTTACACTAGCTAGCTTGTTGCAAGTATTACTGCAAGTGCCACAAGAGAGTTTAGGCGTTACACAGGAGAGGCCAGGTCGTATAGAAGCAACGCAAGTATCGTTTGTTTCTGTAGATTATACTCCTCTTACACTAGCTAGCTTGTTGCAAGTATTACTGCAAGTGCCACAAGAGGGTTTTGGCGTTACACAGGAGAGGCCAGGTCGTATAGAAGCAACGCAAGTATCGTTTGTTTCTGTAGATTATACTCCTCTTACACTAGCTAGCTTGTTGCAAGTATTACTGCAAGTGCCACAAGAGGATTTAGGCGTTACGCTGGAGTGGCCAGGACGTATAGAACCAACGCAAGTATCGTTTGTTTCTGTAGATTATACTCCTCCTACACTAGCTAGCTTGTTGCAAGTACTACTGCAAGTGCCACAAGAGAGTTTAGGCGTTACACATGAGTGGCCAGGACTTATATAGAAGCAACGCAAGTATCGATTGTTTCTGTAGATTATACTCCTCTTACACTAGCTAGCATGTTGCAAGTATTACTGCAAGTGCCACAAGAGAGTTTAGGCGTTACACAGGAGTGACCAAGACGTATAGAAGCAACGCAAGTATCGTTTGTTTCTGTAGATTATACTCCTCTTACACTAGCTAGCATGTTGCAAGTATTACTGCAAGTGCCACAAGAGAGTTTAGGCGTTACACAGGAGTGGCCAGGACTTATATAGAAGCAACGCAAGTATCGATTGTTTCTGTAGATTATACTCCTCTTACACTAGCTAGCATGTTGCAAGTATTACTGCAAGTGCCACAAGAGGGTTTAGGCGTTACACAGGAGAGGCCAGGTCGTATAGAAGCAACGCAAGTATCGTTTGTTTCTGTAGATTATACTCCTCCTACACTAGCTAGCTTGTTGCAAGTATTACTGCAAGTGCCACAAGAGAGTTGAGGCGTTACACAGGAGAGGCCAGGACGTATAGAAGCAACGCAAGTATCGTTTGTTTCTGTACATTATACTCTTCCTACACTAGCTAGCATGTTGCAAGTATTACTGCAAGTGCCACAAGAGAGTTTAGGCGTTACACAGGAGAGGCCAGGACTTAGAGAAGCAACGCAAGTATCGTTTGTTTCTGTACATTATACTCTTCCTACACTAGCTAGCATGTTGCAAGTATTACTGCAAGTGCCACAAGAGAGTTTAGGCGTTACACAGGAGAGGCCAGGAGGTATGGAAGCAACGCAAGTATCGTTTGCTTCTGTTGATTATCCTCCTCCTACACTAGCTAGCTTGTTGCAAGTATTACTGCAAGTGCCACAAGAGAGTTTAGGCGTTACACAGGAGTGGCCAGGAGGTATAGAAGCAACGCAAGTATCGTTTGTTTCTGTAGATTATACTCCTCCTACACTAGCTAGCTTGTTGCAAGTATTTTTGCAAGTGCCACAAGAGAGTTTAGGCGTCACACAGGAGAGGCCAGGAGGTATAGAAGCAACGCAAGTATCGTTTGTTTCTGTAGATTATCCTCCTCCTACACTAGCTAGCATGTTGCAAGTATTACTGCAAGTGCCACAAGAGGGTTTTGGCGTTACACAGGAGTGACCAAGACGTATAGAAGCAACGCAAGTATCGTTTGTTTCTGTAGATTATACTCCTCTTACACTAGCTAGCTTGTTGCAAGTATTACTGCAAGTGCCACAAGAGGGTTTTGGCGTTACACAGGAGTGACCAAGACGTATAGAAGCAACGCAAGTATCGTTTGTTTCTGTAGATTATACTCCTCCTACACTAGCTAGCTTGTTGCAAGTATTACTGCAAGTGCCACAAGAGGGTTTAGGCGTTACACAGGAGTGGCCAGGACGTATAGAAGCAACGCAAGTATCGTTTGTTTCTGTAGATTATACTCCTCCTACACTAGCTAGCATGTTGCAAGTATTACTGCAAGTGCCACAAGAGGGTTTTGGCGTTACACAGGAGTGACCAAGACGTATAGAAGCAACGCAAGTATCGTTTGTTTCTGTAGATTATACTCCTCTTACACTAGCTAGCTTGTTGCAAGTATTACTGCAAGTGCCACAAGAGGGTTTTGGCGTTACACAGGAGTGGCCAGGACGTATAGAAGCAACGCAAGTATCGTTTGTTTCTGTAGATTATACTCCTCCTACACTAGCTAGCTTGTTGCAAGTATTACTGCAAGTGCAACAAGAGAGTTATGGCGTTACACAGGAGTGGCCAAGACGTATAGAAGCAACGCAAGTATCGTTTGTTTCTGTAGATTATACTCCTCCTCCACTAGCTAGCTTGTTGCAAGTATTACTGCAAGTGCCACAAGAGAGTTTAGGCGTCACACAGGAGTCGCCAGGACTTATAGAAGCAACGCAAGTATCGTTTGTTTCTGTAGATTATCCTCCTCCTACACTAGCTAGCATGTTGCAAGTATTACTGCAAGTGCCACAAGAGAGTTTAGGCGTCACACAGGAGTGGCCAGGACTTATAGAAGCAACGCAAGTATCGTTTGTTTCTGTAGATTATACTCCTCCTACACTAGCTAGCTTGTTGCAAGTATTACTGCAAGTGCCACAAGAGAGTTTAGGCGTCACACAGGAGTGGCCAGGACTTATAGAAGCAACGCAAGTATCGTTTGTTTCTGTAGATTATCCTCCTCCTACACTAGCTAGCATGTTGCAAGTATTACTGCAAGTGCCACTAGAGGGTTTTGGCGTTACACAGGAGTGACCAAGACGTATAGAAGTAACGCAAGTATCGTTTGTTTCTGTAGATTATACTCCTCCTACACTAGCTAGCTTGTTGCAAGTATTACTGCAAGTGCCACAAGAGGGTTTTGGCGTTACACAGGAGTGACCAAGACGTATAGAAGTAACGCAAGTATCGTTTGTTTCTGTAGATTATACTCCTCCTACACTAGCTAGCTTGTTGCAAGTATTACTGCAAGTGCCACAAGAGGGTTTTGGCGTTACACAGGAGTGACCAAGACGTATAGAAGTAACGCAAGTATCGTTTGTTTCTGTAGATTATACTCCTCCTACACTAGCTAGCTTGTTGCAAGTATTACTGCAAGTGCCACAAGAGGGTTTTGGCGTTACACAGGAGTGACCAAGACGTATAGAAGTAACGCAAGTATCGTTTCTTTCTGTAGATTATACTCCTCTTACACTAGCTAGCTTGTTGCAAGTATTACTGCAAGTGCCACAAGAGAGTTGAGGCGTTACACAGGAGAGGCCAGGACGTATAGAAGCAACGCAAGTATCGTTTGTTTCTGTACATTATACTCTTCCTACACTAGCTAGCTTGTTGCAAGTATTACTGCAAGTGCCACAAGAGAGTTGAGGCGTTACACAGGAGAGGCCAGGACGTATAGAAGTAACGCAAGTATCGTTTGTTTCTGTAGATTATACTCCTCTTACACTAGCTAGCTTGTTGCATGTATTACTGCAAGTGCCACAAGAGAGTTGAGGCGTTACACAGGAGAGGCCAGGACGTATAGAATCAACGCAAGTATCGTTTGTTTCTGTAGATTATACTCCTCCTACACTAGCTAGCTTGTTGCAAGTATTACTGCAAGTGCCACAAGAGAGTTTAGGCGTTACACAGGAGTGACTAAGACGTATAGAAGCAACGCAAGTATCGTTTGTTTCTGTAGATTATACTCCTCCTCCACTAGCTAGCTTGTTGCAAGTATTACTGCAAGTGCCGCAAGAGAGTTTTGGCGTTACACAGGAGTGGCCAGGAGGTATAGAAGCAACACAAGTATCGTTTGTTTCTGTAGATTATACTCCTCCTCCACTAGCTAGCTTGTTGCAAGTATTACTGCAAGTGCCGCAAGAGAGTTTAGGCGTCACACAGGAGTGGCCAGGACTTATAGAAGCAACGCAAGTATCGTTTGTTTCTGTAGATTATACTCCTCCTACACTAGCTAACATGTTGCAAGTATTACTGCAAGTGCCACAAGAGAGTTTAGGCGTTACACAGGAGTGGCCAGGAGGTATAGAAGCAACACAAGTATCGTTTGTTTCTGTAGATTATACTCCTCTTACACTAGCTAGCTTGTTGCAAGTATTACTGCAAGTGCCACAAGAGGGTTTTGGCGTTACACAGGAGTGACCAAGACGTATAGAAGCAACGCAAGTATCGTTTGTTTCTGTATTTTATACTCCTCTTACACTAGCTAGCTTGTTGCAAGTATTACTGCAAGTGCCACAAGAGGGTTTAGGCGTCACACAGGAGAGGCCAAGACGTATAGAAGCAACGCAAGTATCGTTTGTTTCTGTAGATTATACTCCTCTTACACTAGCTAGCTTGTTGCAAGTATTACTGCAAGTGCTACAAGAGAGTTTAGGGGTTACACAGGAGTGGCCAGGAGGTATAGAAGCAACGCAAGTATCGTTTGTTTCTGTAGATTATCCTCCTCCTACACTAGCTAGCTTGTTGCAAGTATTACTGCAAGTGCCACAAGAGGGTTTAGGCGTTACACAGGAGTGACCAAGACGTATAGAAGCAACGCAAGTATCGTTTGTTTCTGTAGATTATCCTCCTCCTACACTAGCTAGCTTGTTGCAAGTATTACTGCAAGTGCCGCAAGAGAGTTTAGGCGTTACACAGGAGTGACCAAGACGTATAGAAGCAACGCAAGTATCGTTTGTTTCTGTAGATTATCCTCCTCCTACACTAGCTAGCTTGTTGCAAGTATTACTGCAAGTGCCACAAGAGAGTTTAGGCGTTACACAGGAGTGACCAAGACGTATAGAAGCAACGCAAGTATCGTTTGTTTCTGTAGATTATCCTCCTCCTACACTAGCTAGCTTGTTGCAAGTATTACTGCAAGTGCCGCAAGAGAGTTTAGGCGTTACACAGGAGTGACCAAGACGTATAGAAGCAACGCAAGTATCGTTTGTTTCTGTAGATTATCCTCCTCCTACACTAGCTAGCTTGTTGCAAGTATTACTGCAAGTGCCACAAGAGGGTTTTGGCGTTACACAGGAGTGACCAAGACGTATAGAAGCAACGCAAGTATCGTTTGTTTCTGTAGATTATACTCCTCTTACACTAGCTAGCTTGTTGCAAGTATTACTGCAAGTGCCACAAGAGAGTTTAGGCGTTACACAGGAGTGGCCAAGACGTATAGAAGCAACGCAAGTATCCTTTGTTTCTGTAGATTATACTCCTCCTACACTTGCTAGCTTGTTGCAAGTATTACCGCAAGTGCCACAAGAGGGTTTAGGCGTTACACAGGAGTGACCAAGACGTATAGAAGCAACGCAAGTATCGTTTGTTTCTGTAGATTATACTCCTCCTACACTTGCTAGCTTGTTGCAAGTATTACTGCAAGTGCCACAAGAGGGTTTTGGCGTTACACAGGAGTGACCAAGACGTATAGAAGCAACGCAAGTATCGTTTGTTTCTGTAGATTATACTCCTCCTACACTTGCTAGCTTGTTGCAAGTATTACTGCAAGTGCCACAAGAGGGTTTTGGCGTTACACAGGAGTGGCCAAGACGTATAGAAGCAACGCAAGTATCCTTTGTTTCTGTAGATTATACTCCTCCTACACTTGCTAGCTTGTTGCAAGTATTACCGCAAGTGCCACAAGAGGGTTTAGGCGTTACACAGGAGTGACCAAGACGTATAGAAGCAACGCAAGTATCGTTTGTTTCTGTAGATTATACTCCTCCTACACTTGCTAGCTTGTTGCAAGTATTACTGCAAGTGCCACAAGAGGGTTTTGGCGTTACACAGGAGTGACCAAGACGTATAGAAGCAACGCAAGTATCGTTTGTTTCTGTAGATTATACTCCTCCTACACTTGCTAGCTTGTTGCAAGTATTACTGCAAGTGCCACAAGAGGGTTTAGGCGTTACACAGGAGTGGCCAAGACGTATAGAAGCAACGCAAGTATCGTTTGTTTCTGTAGATTATACTCCTCTTACACTAGCTAGCTTGTTGCAAGTATTACCGCAAGTGCCACAAGAGGGTTTTGGCGTTACACAGGAGTGACCAAGACGTATAGAAGCAACGCAAGTATCGTTTGTTTCTGTAGATTATACTCTTCCTACACTAGCTAGCTTGTTGCAAGTATTACTGCAAGTGCCACAAGAGAGTTTAGGCGTTACACAGGAGTGGCCAAGACGTATAGAAGCAACGCAAGTATCGTTTGTTTCTGTAGATTTTACTCCTCCACTAGCTAGCTTGTTGCAAGTATTACTGCAAGTGCCACAAGAGAGTTTAGGCGTTACACAGGAGTGGCCAAGACGTATAGAAGCAACGCAAGTATCGTTTGTTTCTGTAGATTATACTCCTCCACTAGCTAGCTTGTTGCAAGTATTACTGCAAGTGCCACAAGAGAGTTTAGGCGTCACACAGGAGTGACCAAGACGTATAGAAGCAACGCAAGTATCGTTTGTTTCTATAGATTATACTCCTCCTACACTAGCTAGCTTGTTGCAAGTATTACTGCAAGTGCCACAAGAGAGTTGAGGCGTTACACAGGAGAGGCCAGGACGTATAGAAGCAAGGCAAGTATCGTTTGTTTCTGTACATTATACTCTTCCTACACTAGCTAGCATGTTGCAAGTATTACTGCAAGTGCCACAAGAGAGTTGAGGCGTTACACAGGAGAGGCCAGGACGTATAGAAGCAACACAAGTATCGTTTGTTTCTGTAGATTATACTCCTCTTACACTAGCTAGCTTGTTGCAAGTATTACTGCATATGCCACAAGAGAGTTTCGGCGTCACACAGGAGTGACCAAGACGTATAGAAGCAACGCAAGTATCGTTTGTTTCTGTAGATTATACTCCTCCTACACTAGCTAGCATGTTGCAAGTATTACTGCATGTGCCACAAGAGAGTTTAGGCGTCACACAGGAGTGACCAAGACGTATAGAAGCAACGCAAGTATCGTTTGTTTCTGTATTTTATACTCCTCTTACACTAGCTAGCTTGTTGCAAGTATTACTGCAAGTGCCACAAGAGGGTTTAGGCGTCACACAGGAGAGGCCAAGACGTATAGAAGCAACGCAAGTATCGTTTGTTTCTGTAGATTATACTCCTCTTACACTAGCTAGCTTGTTGCAAGTATTACTGCAAGTGCTACAAGAGAGTTTAGGCGTTACACAGGAGTGGCCAGGAGGTATAGAAGCAACGCAAGTATCGTTTGTTTCTGTAGATTATCCTCCTCCTACACTAGCTAGCTTGTTGCAAGTATTACTGTAAGTGCCACAAGAGAGTTTAGGCGTTACACAGGAGTGACCAAGACGTATAGAAGCAACGCAAGTATCGTTTGTTTCTGTAGATTATCCTCCTCCTACACTAGCTAGCTTGTTGCAAGTATTACTGCAAGTGCCGCAAGAGAGTTTAGGCGTTACACAGGAGTGACCAAGACGTATAGAAGCAACGCAAGTATCGTTTGTTTCTGTAGATTATCCTCCTCCTACACTAGCTAGCTTGTTGCAAGTATTACTGCAAGTGCCGCAAGAGAGTTTAGGCGTTACACAGGAGTGACCAAGACGTATAGAAGCAACGCAAGTATCGTTTGTTTCTGTAGATTATCCTCCTCCTACACTAGCTAGCTTGTTGCAAGTATTACTGCAAGTGCCACAAGAGGGTTTTGGCGTTACACAGGAGTGACCAAGACGTATAGAAGCAACGCAAGTATCGTTTGTTTCTGTAGATTATACTCCTCTTACACTAGCTAGCTTGTTGCAAGTATTACTGCAAGTGCCACAAGAGGGTTTTGGCGTTACACAGGAGTGACCAAGACGTATAGAAGCAACGCAAGTATCGTTTGTTTCTGTAGATTATACTCTTCCTACACTAGCTAGCTTGTTGCAAGTATTACTGCAAGTGCCACAAGAGAGTTTAGGCGTTACACAGGAGTGGCCAAGACGTATAGAAGCAACGCAAGTATCGTTTGTTTCTGTAGATTATACTCCTCCACTAGCTAGCTTGTTGCAAGTATTACTGCAAGTGCCACAAGAGAGTTTAGGCGTTACACAGGAGTGGCCAAGACGTATAGAAGCAACGCAAGTATCGTTTGTTTCTGTAGATTATACTCCTCCTACACTAGCTAGCATGTTGCAAGTATTACTGCAAGTGCCACAAGAGGGTTTTGGCGTTACACAGGAGTGACCAAGACGTATAGAAGCAACGCAAGTATCGTTTGTTTCTGTAGATTATACTCCTCTTACACTAGCTAGCTTGTTGCAAGTATTACTGCAAGTGCCACAAGAGGGTTTTGGCGTTACACAGGAGTGGCCAGGACGTATAGAAGCAACGCAAGTATCGTTTGTTTCTGTAGATTATACTCCTCTTACACTAGCTAGCTTGTTGCAAGTATTACTGCAAGTGCAACAAGAGAGTTATGGCGTTACACAGGAGTGGCCAAGACGTATAGAAGCAACGCAAGTATCGTTTGTTTCTGTAGATTATACTCCTCCTCCACTAGCTAGCTTGTTGCAAGTATTACTGCAAGTGCCACAAGAGAGTTTAGGCGTCACACAGGAGTCGCCAGGACTTATAGAAGCAACGCAAGTATCGTTTGTTTCTGTAGATTATCCTCCTCCTACACTAGCTAGCATGTTGCAAGTATTACTGCAAGTGCCACAAGAGAGTTTAGGCGTCACACAGGAGTGGCCAGGACTTATAGAAGCAACGCAAGTATCGTTTGTTTCTGTAGATTATACTCCTCCTACACTAGCTAGCTTGTTGCAAGTATTACTGCAAGTGCCACAAGAGAGTTTAGGCGTCACACAGGAGTGGCCAGGACTTATAGAAGCAACGCAAGTATCGTTTGTTTCTGTAGATTATCCTCCTCCTACACTAGCTAGCATGTTGCAAGTATTACTGCAAGTGCCACTAGAGGGTTTTGGCGTTACACAGGAGTGACCAAGACGTATAGAAGTAACGCAAGTATCGTTTGTTTCTGTAGATTATACTCCTCCTACACTAGCTAGCTTGTTGCAAGTATTACTGCAAGTGCCACAAGAGGGTTTTGGCGTTACACAGGAGTGACCAAGACGTATAGAAGTAACGCAAGTATCGTTTGTTTCTGTAGATTATACTCCTCCTACACTAGCTAGCTTGTTGCAAGTATTACTGCAAGTGCCACAAGAGGGTTTTGGCGTTACACAGGAGTGACCAAGACGTATAGAAGTAACGCAAGTATCGTTTGTTTCTGTAGATTATACTCCTCCTACACTAGCTAGCTTGTTGCAAGTATTACTGCAAGTGCCACAAGAGGGTTTTGGCGTTACACAGGAGTGACCAAGACGTATAGAAGTAACGCAAGTATCGTTTCTTTCTGTAGATTATACTCCTCTTACACTAGCTAGCTTGTTGCAAGTATTACTGCAAGTGCCACAAGAGAGTTGAGGCGTTACACAGGAGAGGCCAGGACGTATAGAAGCAACGCAAGTATCGTTTGTTTCTGTACATTATACTCTTCCTACACTAGCTAGCTTGTTGCAAGTATTACTGCAAGTGCCACAAGAGAGTTGAGGCGTTACACAGGAGAGGCCAGGACGTATAGAAGTAACGCAAGTATCGTTTGTTTCTGTAGATTATACTCCTCTTACACTAGCTAGCTTGTTGCAAGTATTACTGCAAGTGCCACAAGAGAGTTGAGGCGTTACACAGGAGAGGCCAGGACGTATAGAATCAACGCAAGTATCGTTTGTTTCTGTAGATTATACTCCTCCTACACTAGCTAGCTTGTTGCAAGTATTACTGCAAGTGCCACAAGAGAGTTTAGGCGTTACACAGGAGTGACTAAGACGTATAGAAGCAACGCAAGTATCGTTTGTTTCTGTAGATTATACTCCTCCTCCACTAGCTAGCTTGTTGCAAGTATTACTGCAAGTGCCGCAAGAGAGTTTTGGCGTTACACAGGAGTGGCCAGGAGGTATAGAAGCAACACAAGTATCGTTTGTTTCTGTAGATTATACTCCTCCTCCACTAGCTAGCTTGTTGCAAGTATTACTGCAAGTGCCGCAAGAGAGTTTAGGCGTCACACAGGAGTGGCCAGGACTTATAGAAGCAACGCAAGTATCGTTTGTTTCTGTAGATTATACTCCTCCTACACTAGCTAACATGTTGCAAGTATTACTGCAAGTGCCACAAGAGAGTTTAGGCGTTACACAGGAGTGGCCAGGAGGTATAGAAGCAACACAAGTATCGTTTGTTTCTGTAGATTATACTCCTCTTACACTAGCTAGCTTGTTGCAAGTATTACTGCAAGTGCCACAAGAGGGTTTTGGCGTTACACAGGAGTGACCAAGACGTATAGAAGCAACGCAAGTATCGTTTGTTTCTGTATTTTATACTCCTCTTACACTAGCTAGCTTGTTGCAAGTATTACTGCAAGTGCCACAAGAGGGTTTAGGCGTCACACAGGAGAGGCCAAGACGTATAGAAGCAACGCAAGTATCGTTTGTTTCTGTAGATTATACTCCTCTTACACTAGCTAGCTTGTTGCAAGTATTACTGCAAGTGCTACAAGAGAGTTTAGGGGTTACACAGGAGTGGCCAGGAGGTATAGAAGCAACGCAAGTATCGTTTGTTTCTGTAGATTATCCTCCTCCTACACTAGCTAGCTTGTTGCAAGTATTACTGCAAGTGCCACAAGAGAGTTTAGGCGTTACACAGGAGTGACCAAGACGTATAGAAGCAACGCAAGTATCGTTTGTTTCTGTAGATTATCCTCCTCCTACACTAGCTAGCTTGTTGCAAGTATTACTGCAAGTGCCGCAAGAGAGTTTAGGCGTTACACAGGAGTGACCAAGACGTATAGAAGCAACGCAAGTATCGTTTGTTTCTGTAGATTATCCTCCTCCTACACTAGCTAGCTTGTTGCAAGTATTACTGCAAGTGCCGCAAGAGAGTTTAGGCGTTACACAGGAGTGACCAAGACGTATAGAAGCAACGCAAGTATCGTTTGTTTCTGTAGATTATCCTCCTCCTACACTAGCTAGCTTGTTGCAAGTATTACTGCAAGTGCCACAAGAGAGTTTAGGCGTTACACAGGAGTGACCAAGACGTATAGAAGCAACGCAAGTATCGTTTGTTTCTGTAGATTATCCTCCTCCTACACTAGCTAGCTTGTTGCAAGTATTACTGCAAGTGCCGCAAGAGAGTTTAGGCGTTACACAGGAGTGACCAAGACGTATAGAAGCAACGCAAGTATCGTTTGTTTCTGTAGATTATCCTCCTCCTACACTAGCTAGCTTGTTGCAAGTATTACTGCAAGTGCCGCAAGAGAGTTTAGGCGTTACACAGGAGTGACCAAGACGTATAGAAGCAACGCAAGTATCGTTTGTTTCTGTAGATTATCCTCCTCCTACACTAGCTAGCTTGTTGCAAGTATTACTGCTAGTGCCACAAGAGAGTTTAGGCGTCACACAGGTGAGGCCAGGACGTATAGAAGCAACGCAAGTATCGTTTGTTTCTGTAGATTATACTCCTCCTCCACTAGCTAGCTTGTTGCAAGTATTACTGCTAGTGCCACAAGAGGGTTTAGGCGTTACACAGGAGTGGCCAGGACGTATAGAAGCAACGCAAGTATCGTTTGTTTCTGTAGATTATACTCCTCCTCCACTAGCTAGCTTGTTGCAAGTATTACTGCTAGTGCCACAAGAGGGTTTAGGCGTTACACAGGAGTGGCCAGGACGTATAGAAGCAACGCAAGTATCGTTTGTTTCTGTAGATTATACTCCTCCTCCACTAGCTAGCTTGTTGCAAGTATTACTGCTAGTGCCACAAGAGGGTTTAGGCGTTACACAGGAGTGGCCAGGACGTATAGAAGCAACGCAAGTATCGTTTGTTTCTGTAGATTATACTCCTCCTACACTAGCTAGCTTGTTGCAAGTATTACTGCTAGTGCCACAAGAGGGTTTAGGCGTTACACAGGAGTGGCCAGGACGTATAGAAGCAACGCAAGTATCGTTTGTTTCTGTAGATTATACTCCTCCTCCACTAGCTAGCTTGTTGCAAGTATTACTGCAAGTGCCACAAGAGGGTTTTGGCGTTACACAGGAGTGACCAAGACGTATAGAAGCAACGCAAGTATCGTTTGTTTCTGTAGATTATACTCCTCTTACACTAGCTAGCTTGTTGCAAGTATTACTGCAAGTGCCACAAGAGAGTTTAGGCGTTACACAGGAGTGGCCAAGACGTATAGAAGCAACGCAAGTATCCTTTGTTTCTGTAGATTATACTCCTCCTACACTTGCTAGCTTGTTGCAAGTATTACCGCAAGTGCCACAAGAGGGTTTAGGCGTTACACAGGAGTGACCAAGACGTATAGAAGCAACGCAAGTATCGTTTGTTTCTGTAGATTATACTCCTCCTACACTTGCTAGCTTGTTGCAAGTATTACTGCAAGTGCCACAAGAGGGTTTTGGCGTTACACAGGAGTGACCAAGACGTATAGAAGCAACGCAAGTATCGTTTGTTTCTGTAGATTATACTCCTCCTACACTTGCTAGCTTGTTGCAAGTATTACTGCAAGTGCCACAAGAGGGTTTTGGCGTTACACAGGAGTGGCCAAGACGTATAGAAGCAACGCAAGTATCCTTTGTCTCTGTAGATTATACTCCTCCTACACTTGCTAGCTTGTTGCAAGTATTACCGCAAGTGCCACAAGAGGGTTTAGGCGTTACACAGGAGTGACCAAGACGTATAGAAGCAACGCAAGTATCGTTTGTTTCTGTAGATTATACTCCTCCTACACTTGCTAGCTTGTTGCAAGTATTACTGCAAGTGCCACAAGAGGGTTTTGGCGTTACACAGGAGTGACCAAGACGTATAGAAGCAACGCAAGTATCGTTTGTTTCTGTAGATTATACTCCTCCTACACTTGCTAGCTTGTTGCAAGTATTACTGCAAGTGCCACAAGAGGGTTTAGGCGTTACACAGGAGTGGCCAAGACGTATAGAAGCAACGCAAGTATCGTTTGTTTCTGTAGATTATACTCCTCTTACACTAGCTAGCTTGTTGCAAGTATTACCGCAAGTGCCACAAGAGGGTTTTGGCGTTACACAGGAGTGACCAAGACGTATAGAAGCAACGCAAGTATCGTTTGTTTCTGTAGATTATACTCTTCCTACACTAGCTAGCTTGTTGCAAGTATTACTGCAAGTGCCACAAGAGAGTTTAGGCGTTACACAGGAGTGGCCAAGACGTATAGAAGCAACGCAAGTATCGTTTGTTTCTGTAGATTTTACTCCTCCACTAGCTAGCTTGTTGCAAGTATTACTGCAAGTGCCACAAGAGAGTTTAGGCGTTACACAGGAGTGGCCAAGACGTATAGAAGCAACGCAAGTATCGTTTGTTTCTGTAGATTATACTCCTCCACTAGCTAGCTTGTTGCAAGTATTACTGCAAGTGCCACAAGAGAGTTTAGGCGTCACACAGGAGTGACCAAGACGTATAGAAGCAACGCAAGTATCGTTTGTTTCTATAGATTATACTCCTCCTACACTAGCTAGCTTGTTGCAAGTATTACTGCAAGTGCCACAAGAGAGTTGAGGCGTTACACAGGAGAGGCCAGGACGTATAGAAGCAAGGCAAGTATCGTTTGTTTCTGTACATTATACTCTTCCTACACTAGCTAGCATGTTGCAAGTATTACTGCAAGTGCCACAAGAGAGTTGAGGCGTTACACAGGAGAGGCCAGGACGTATAGAAGCAACACAAGTATCGTTTGTTTCTGTAGATTATACTCCTCTTACACTAGCTAGCTTGTTGCAAGTATTACTGCATATGCCACAAGAGAGTTTCGGCGTCACACAGGAGTGACCAAGACGTATAGAAGCAACGCAAGTATCGTTTGTTTCTGTAGATTATACTCCTCCTACACTAGCTAGCATGTTGCAAGTATTACTGCATGTGCCACAAGAGAGTTTAGGCGTCACACAGGAGTGACCAAGACGTATAGAAGCAACGCAAGTATCGTTTGTTTCTGTATTTTATACTCCTCTTACACTAGCTAGCTTGTTGCAAGTATTACTGCAAGTGCCACAAGAGGGTTTAGGCGTCACACAGGAGAGGCCAAGACGTATAGAAGCAACGCAAGTATCGTTTGTTTCTGTAGATTATACTCCTCTTACACTAGCTAGCTTGTTGCAAGTATTACTGCAAGTGCTACAAGAGAGTTTAGGCGTTACACAGGAGTGGCCAGGAGGTATAGAAGCAACGCAAGTATCGTTTGTTTCTGTAGATTATCCTCCTCCTACACTAGCTAGCTTGTTGCAAGTATTACTGTAAGTGCCACAAGAGAGTTTAGGCGTTACACAGGAGTGACCAAGACGTATAGAAGCAACGCAAGTATCGTTTGTTTCTGTAGATTATCCTCCTCCTACACTAGCTAGCTTGTTGCAAGTATTACTGCAAGTGCCGCAAGAGAGTTTAGGCGTTACACAGGAGTGACCAAGACGTATAGAAGCAACGCAAGTATCGTTTGTTTCTGTAGATTATCCTCCTCCTACACTAGCTAGCTTGTTGCAAGTATTACTGCAAGTGCCGCAAGAGGGTTTTGGCGTTACACAGGAGTGACCAAGACGTATAGAAGCAACGCAAGTATCGTTTGTTTCTGTAGATTATACTCCTCCACTAGCTAGCTTGTTGCAAGTATTACTGCAAGTGCCACAAGAGAGTTTAGGCGTTACACAGGAGTGGCCAAGACGTATAGAAGCAACGCAAGTATCGTTTGTTTCTGTAGATTATACTCCTCCACTAGCTAGCTTGTTGCAAGTATTACTGCAAGTGCCACAAGAGGGTTTTGGCGTTACACAGGAGTGACCAAGACGTATAGAAGCAACGCAAGTATCGTTTGTTTCTGTAGATTATACTCTTCCTACACTAGCTAGCTTGTTGCAAGTATTACTGCAAGTGCCACAAGAGAGTTTAGGCGTTACACAGGAGTGGCCAAGACGTATAGAAGCAACGCAAGTATCGTTTGTTTCTGTAGATTATACTCCTCCACTAGCTAGCTTGTTGCAAGTATTACTGCAAGTGCCACAAGAGAGTTTAGGCGTTACACAGGAGTGGCCAAGACGTATAGAAGCAACGCAAGTATCGTTTGTTTCTGTAGATTATACTCCTCCACTAGCTAGCTTGTTGCAAGTATTACTGCAAGTGCCACAAGAGAGTTTAGGCGTCACACAGGAGTGACCAAGACGTATAGAAGCAACGCAAGTATCGTTTGTTTCTATAGATTATACTCCTCCTACACTAGCTAGCTTGTTGCAAGTATTACTGCAAGTGCCACAAGAGAGTTGAGGCGTTACACAGGAGAGGCCAGGACGTATAGAAGCAACGCAAGTATCGTTTGTTTCTGTACATTATACTCTTCCTACACTAGCTAGCATGTTGCAAGTATTACTGCAAGTGCCACAAGAGAGTTGAGGCGTTACACAGGAGAGGCCAGGACGTATAGAAGCAACACAAGTATCGTTTGTTTCTGTAGATTATACTCCTCTTACACTAGCTAGCTTGTTGCAAGTATTACTGCATGTGCCACAAGAGAGTTTAGGCGTCACACAGGAGTGACCAAGACGTATAGAAGCAACGCAAGTATCGTTTGTTTCTGTAGATTATACTCCTCCTACACTAGCTAGCATGTTGCAAGTATTACTGCATGTGCCACAAGAGAGTTTAGGCGTCACACAGGAGTGACCAAGACGTATAGAAGCAACGCAAGTATCGTTTGTTTCTGTAGATTATACTCCTCTTACACTAGCTAGCTTGTTGCAAGTATTACTGCAAGTGCCACAAGAGAGTTGAGGCGTTACACAGGAGTGGCCAAGACGTATAGAAGCAACGCAAGTATCGTTTGTTTCTGTAGATTATACTCTTCCTACACTAGCTAGCTTGTTGCAAGTATTACTGCAATTGCCACAAGAGGGTTTAGGCGTTACACAGGAGTGGCCAAGACGTATAGAAGCAACGCAAGTATCGATTGTTTCTGTAGATTATACTCCTCCTCCACTAGCTAGCTTGTTGCAAGTATTACTGCAAGTGCCACAAGAGGGTTTAGGCGTTACACAGGAGTGGCCAAGACGTATAGAAGCAACGCAAGTATCGTTTGTTTCTGTAGATTATACTCCTCCTACACTAGCTAGCATGTTGCAAGTATTACTGCAAGTGCCACAAGAGAGTTTAGGCGTTACACAGGAGTGGCCAGGAGGTATAGAAGCAACGCAAGTATCGTTTGTTTCTGTAGATTATACTCCTCTTACACTAGCTAGCTTGTTGCAAGTATTACTGCAAGTGCCACAAGAGAGTTTAGGCGTTACACAGGAGTGGCCAGGAGGTATAGAAGCAACGCAAGTATCGTTTGTTTCTGTAGATTATACTCCTCTTACACTAGCTAGCATGTTGCAAGTATTACTGCAAGTGCCACAAGAGAGTTTAGGCGTTACACAGGAGTGGCCAGGAGGTATAGAAGCAACGCAAGTATCGTTTGTTTCTGTAGATTATACTCCTCTTACACTAGCTAGCATGTTGCAAGTATTACTGCAAGTGCCACAAGAGAGTTTAGGCGTTACACAGGAGTGGCCAGGAGGTATAGAAGCAACGCAAGTATCGTTTGTTTCTGTAGATTATATTCCTCTTACACTAGCTAGCATGTTGCAAGTATTACTGCAAGTGCCACAAGAGAGTTTAGGCGTCACACAGGAGTGGCCAAGACGTATAGAAGCAACACAAGTATCGTTTGTTTCTGTAGATTATACTCCTCCTACACTAGCTAGCATGTTGCAAGTATTACTGCAAGTGCCACAAGAGAGTTTAGGCGTTACACAGGAGTGGCCAGGAGGTATAGAAGCAACGCAAGTATCGTTTGTTTCTGTAGATTATACTCCTCCTACACTAGCTAGCATGTTGCAAGTATTACTGCAAGTGCCACAAGAGAGTTTAGGCGTCACACAGGAGTGACCAAGACGTATAGAAGCAACGCAAGTATCGTTTGTTTCTGTAGATTATACTCCTCCTACACTAGCTAGCATGTTGCAAGTATTACTGCATGTGCCACAAGAGAGTTTAGGCGTCACACAGGAGTGACCAAGACGTATAGAAGCAACGCAAGTATCGTTTGTTTCTGTAGATTATACTCCTCTTACACTAGCTAGCTTGTTGCAAGTATTACTGCAAGTGCCACAAGGGAGTTTAGGTGTTACACAGGAGTGACCAAGACGTATAGAAGCAACACAAGTATCGTTTGTTTCTGCAGATTATACTCCTCTTACACTAGCTAGTATGTTGCAAGTATTACTGCAAGTGCCACAAGAGGGTTTTGGCGTTACACAGGAGTGACCAAGACGTATAGAAGCAACGCAAGTATCGTTTGTTTCTGTAGATTATACTCCTCTTACACTAGCTAGTATGTTGCAAGTATTACTGCAAGTGCCACAAGAGGGTTTTGGCGTTACACAGGAGTGACCAAGACGTATAGAAGCAACGCAAGTATCGTTTGTTTCTGTAGATTATACTCCTCTTACACTAGCTAGTATGTTGCAAGTATTACTGCAAGTGCCACAAGAGGGTTTTGGCGTTACACAGGAGTGACCAAGACGTATAGAAGCATAGCAAGTATCGTTTGTTTCTGTAGATTATACTCCTCTTACACTAGCTAGTATGTTGCAAGTATTACTGCAAGTGCCACAAGAGGGTTTTGGCGTTACACAGGAGTGACCAAGACGTATAGAAGCAACGCAAGTATCGTTTGTTTCTGTAGATTATACTCCTCCTACACTAGCTAGCATGTTGCAAGTATTACTGCAAGTGCCACAAGAGAGTTTAGGCGTCACACAGGAGTGGCCAAGACGTATAGAAGCAACACAAGTATCGTTTGTTTCTGCAGATTATACTCCTCCTACACTAGCTAGCTTGTTGCAAGTATTACTGCAAGTGCCACAAGAGAGTTTAGGCGTCACACAGGAGTGACCAAGACGTATAGAAGCAACGCAAGTATCGTTTGTTTCTGTAGATTATACTCCTCTTACACTAGCTAGCTTGTTGCAAGTATTACTGCAAGTGCCACAAGAGAGTTTAGGCGTTACACAGGAGTGGCCAAGACGTATAGAAGCAACGCAAGTATCGTTTGTTTCTGTAGATTATACTCCTCTTACACTAGCTAGCTTGTTGCAAGTATTACTGCAAGTGCCACAAGAGAGTTTAGGTGTTACACAGGAGTGACCAGGAGGTATAGAAGCAACGCAAGTATCGTTTGTTTCTGTAGATTATACTCCTCTTACACTAGCTAGCTTGTTGCAAGTATTACTGCAAGTGCCACAAGAGAGTTTAGGTGTTACACAGGAGTGACCAAGACGTATAGAAGCAACGCAAGTATCGTTTGTTTCTGTAGATTATACTCCTCTTACACTAGCTAGCTTGTTGCAAGTATTACTGCAAGTGCCACAAGAGAGTTTAGGTGTTACACAGGAGTGACCAAGACGTATAGAAGCAACGCAAGTATCGTTTGTTTCTGTAGATTATACTCCTCTTACACTAGCTAGCTTGTTGCAAGTATTACTGCAAGTGCCACAAGAGAGTTTAGGTGTTACACAGGAGTGACCAAGACGTATAGAAGCAACGCAAGTATCGTTTGTTTCTGTAGATTATACTCCTCTTACACTAGCTAGCTTGTTGCAAGTATTACTGCAAGTGCCACAAGAGAGTTTAGGTGTTACACAGGAGTGACCAAGACGTATAGAAGCAACGCAAGTATCGTTTGTTTCTGTAGATTATACTCCTCTTACACTAGCTAGCTTGTTGCAAGTATTACTGCAAGTGCCACAAGAGAGTTTAGGTGTTACACAGGAGTGACCAAGACGTATAGAAGCAACGCAAGTATCGTTTGTTTCTGTAGATTATACTCCTCTTACACTAGCTAGCTTGTTGCAAGTATTACTGCAAGTGCCACAAGAGAGTTTAGGTGTTACACAGGAGTGACCAAGACGTATAGAAGCAACGCAAGTATCGTTTGTTTCTGTAGATTATACTTCTCTTACACTAGCTAGCTTGTTGCAAGTATTACTGCAAGTGCCACAAGAGAGTTTAGGTGTTACACAGGAGTGACCAAGACGTATAGAAGCAACGCAAGTATCGTTTGTTTCTGTAGATTATACTCCTCGTCCACCAGCTAGCTTGTTGCAAGTATTACTGCAAGTGCCACAAGAGAGTTTAGGTGTTACACAGGAGTGACCAAGACGTATAGAAGCAACGCAAGTATCGTTTGTTTCTGCAGATTATACTCCTCCTACACTAGCTAGCTTGTTGCAAGTATTACTGCAAGTGCCACAAGAGAGTTTAGGCGTTACACAGGAGTGGCCAAGACGTATAGAAGCAACGCAAGTATCGTTTGTTTCTGTAGATTATACTCCTCTTACACTAGCTAGCTTGTTGCAAGTATTACTGCAAGTGCCACAAGAGAGTTTAGGTGTTACACAGGAGTGACCAGGAGGTATAGAAGCAACGCAAGTATCGTTTGTTTCTGTAGATTATACTCCTCTTACACTAGCTAGCTTGTTGCAAGTATTACTGCAAGTGCCACAAGAGAGTTTAGGTGTTACACAGGAGTGACCAAGACGTATAGAAGCAACGCAAGTATCGTTTGTTTCTGTAGATTATACTCCTCTTACACTAGCTAGCTTGTTGCAAGTATTACTGCAAGTGCCACAAGAGAGTTTAGGTGTTACACAGGAGTGACCAAGACGTATAGAAGCAACGCAAGTATCGTTTGTTTCTGTAGATTATACTCCTCTTACACTAGCTAGCTTGTTGCAAGTATTACTGCAAGTGCCACAAGAGAGTTTAGGTGTTACACAGGAGTGACCAAGACGTATAGAAGCAACGCAAGTATCGTTTGTTTCTGTAGATTATACTCCTCTTACACTAGCTAGCTTGTTGCAAGTATTACTGCAAGTGCCACAAGAGAGTTTAGGTGTTACACAGGAGTGACCAAGACGTATAGAAGCAACGCAAGTATCGTTTGTTTCTGTAGATTATACTCCTCTTACACTAGCTAGCTTGTTGCAAGTATTACTGCAAGTGCCACAAGAGAGTTTAGGTGTTACACAGGAGTGACCAAGACGTATAGAAGCAACGCAAGTATCGTTTGTTTCTGTAGATTATACTCCTCTTACACTAGCTAGCTTGTTGCAAGTATTACTGCAAGTGCCACAAGAGAGTTTAGGTGTTACACAGGAGTGACCAAGACGTATAGAAGCAACGCAAGTATCGTTTGTTTCTGTAGATTATACTCCTCCTCCACTAGCTAGCTTGTTGCAAGTATTACTGCAAGTGCCACAAGAGAGTTTAGGTGTTACACAGGAGTGACCAAGACGTATAGAAGCAACGCAAGTATCGTTTGTTTCTGTAGATTATACTCCTCCTACACTAGCTAGCTTGTTGCAAGTATTACTGCAAGTGCCACAAGAGGGTTTTGGCGTTACACAGGAGTGACCAAGACGAATAGAAGCAACGCAAATATCGTTTGTTTCTGTAGATTATACTCCTCTTACACTAGCTAGCTTGTTGCAAGTATTACTGCAAGTGCCACAAGAGGGTTTTGGCGTTACACAGGAGTGACCAAGACGTATAGAAGCAACGCAAGTATCGTTTGTTTCTGTAGATTATACTCCTCTTACACTAGCTAGCTTGTTGCAAGTATTACCGCAAGTGCCACAAGAGGGTTTTGGCGTTACACAGGAGTGACCAAGACGTATAGAAGCAACGCAAGTATCGTTTGTTTCTGTAGATTATACTCCTCCTACACTAGCTAGCTTGTTGCAAGTATTACTGCAAGTGCCACAAGAGGGTTTTGGCGTTACACAGGAGTGACCAAGACGTATAGAAGCAACGCAAGTATCGTTTGTTTCTGTAGATTATACTCCTCCTATACTAGCTAGCTTGTTGCAAGTATTACTGCAAGTGCCACAAGAGGGTTTTGGCGTTACACAGGAGTGACCAAGACGTATAGAAGCAACGCAAGTATCGTTTGTTTCTGTAGATTATATTCCTCTTACACTAGCTAGCTTGTTGCAAGTATTACCGCAAGTGCCACAAGAGAGTTTAGGCGTCACACAGGAGAGGCCAAGACGTATAGAAGCAACGCAAGTATCGTTTGTTTCTGTAGATTATCCTCCTCCTACACTAGCTAGCTTGTTGCAAGTATTACTGCAAGTGCCACTAGAGGGTTTTGGCGTTACACAGGAGTGACCAAGACGTATAGAAGCAACGCAAGTATCGTTTGTTTCTGTAGATTATCCTCCTCCTCCACTAGCTAGCTTGTTGCAAGTATTACCGCAAGTGCCACTAGAGAGTTTAGGCGTTACACAGGAGTGACCAAGACGTATAGAAGCAACGCAAGTATCCTTTGTTTCGTTAGATTATACTCCTCTTACACTAGCTAGCTTGTTGCAAGTATTACTGCAAGTGCCGCAAGAGAGTTTTGGCGTTACACAGGAGTGGCCAAGACGCATAGAAGCAACGCAAGTATCGTTTGTTTCTGTAGATTATACTCCTCCTACACTAGCTAGCATGTTGCAAGTATTACTGCAAGTGCCACAAGAGGGTTTTGGCGTTACACAGGAGTGACCAAGACGTATAGAAGCAACGCAAGTATCGTTTGTTTCTGTAGATTATACTCCTCTTACACTAGCTAGCTTGTTGCAAGTATTACTGCAAGTGCCACAAGAGGGTTTTGGCGTTACACAGGAGTGACCAAGACGTATAGAAGCAACGCAAGTATCGTTTGTTTCTGTAGATTATACTCCTCTTACACTAGCTAGCTTGTTGCAAGTATTACCGCAAGTGCCACAAGAGGGTTTTGGCGTTACACAGGAGTGACCAAGACGTATAGAAGCAACGCAAGTATCGTTTGTTTCTGTAGATTATACTCCTCCTACACTAGCTAGCTTGTTGCAAGTATTACTGCAAGTGCCACAAGAGGGTTTTGGCGTTACACAGGAGTGACCAAGACGTATAGAAGCAACGCAAGTATCGTTTTTGTTTCTGTAGATTATACTCCTCCTACACTAGCTAGCTTGTTGCAAGTATTACTGCAAGTGCCACAAGAGGGTTTTGGCGTTACACAGGAGTGACCAAGACGTATAGAAGCAACGCAAGTATCGTTTGTTTCTGTAGATTATATTCCTCTTACACTAGCTAGCTTGTTGCAAGTATTACCGCAAGTGCCACAAGAGAGTTTAGGCGTCACACAGGAGAGGCCAAGACGTATAGAAGCAACGCAAGTATCGTTTGTTTCTGTAGATTATCCTCCTCCTACACTAGCTAGCTTGTTGCAAGTATTACTGCAAGTGCCACTAGAGGGTTTTGGCGTTACACAGGAGTGACCAAGACGTATAGAAGCAACGCAAGTATCGTTTGTTTCTGTAGATTATCCTCCTCCTCCACTAGCTAGCTTGTTGCAAGAATTACTGCAAGTGCCACTAGAGGGTTTTGGCGTTACACAGGAGAGGCCAAGACGTATAGAAGCAACGCAAGTATCGTTTGTTTCTGTAGATTATATTCCTCTTACACTAGCTAGCTTGTTGCAAGTATTACTGCAAGTGCCACAAGAGAGTTTAGGCGTCACACAGGAGAGGCCAAGACGTATAGAAGCAACGCAAGTATCGTTTGTTTCTGTAGATTATCCTCCTCCTACACTAGCTAGCTTGTTGCAAGTATTACTGCAAGTGCCACTAGAGGGTTTTGGCGTTACACAGGAGTGACCAAGACGTATAGAAGCAACGCAAGTATCGTTTGTTTCTGTAGATTATCCTCCTCCTACACTAGCTAGCTTGTTGCAAGTATTACTGCAAGTGCCACTAGAGGGTTTTGGCGTTACACAGGAGAGGCCAAGACGTATAGAAGCAACGCAAGTATCGTTTGTTTCTGTAGATTATCCTCCTCCTACACTAGCTAGCTTGTTGCAAGTATTACTGCAAGTGCCACTAGAGGGTTTAGGCGTCACACAGGAGAGGCCAAGACGTATAGAAGCAACGCAAGTATCGTTTGTTTCTGTAGATTATCCTCCTCCTACACTAGCTAGCTTGTTGCAAGTATTACTGCAAGTGACACAAGAGGGTTTTGGCGTTACACAGGAGTGACCAAGACGTATAGAAGCAACGCAAGTATCGTTTGTTTCTGTAGATTATACTCCTCTTACACTAGCTAGCTTGTTGCAAGTATTACCGCAAGTGCCACAAGTGGGTTTTGGCGTTACACAGGAGTGACCAAGACGTATAGAAGCAACGCAAGTATCGTTTGTTTCTGTAGATTATACTCCTCTTACACTAGCTAGCTTGTTGCAAGTATTACCGCAAGTGCCACAAGAGGGTTTTGGCGTTACACAGGAGTGACCAAGACGTATAGAAGCAACGCAAGTATCGTTTGTTTCTGTAGATTATACTCCTCTTACACTAGCTAGCTTGTTGCAAGTATTACTGCAAGTGCCACAAGAGGGTTTTGGCGTTACACAGGAGTGACCAAGACGTATAGAAGCAACGCAAGTATCGTTTGTTTCTGTAGATTATCCTCCTCCTACACTAGCTAGCTTGTTGCAAGTATTACTGCAAGTGCCACAAGAGGGTTTTGGCGTTACACAGGAGTGACCAAGACGTATAGAAGCAACGCAAGTATCGTTTGTTTCTGTAGATTGTACTCCTCCTACACTAGCTAGCTTGTTGCAAGTATTACCGCAAGTGCCACAAGAGGGTTTTGGCGTTACACAGGAGTGACCAAGACGTATAGAAGTAACGCAAGTATCGTTTGTTTCTGTAGATTATCCTCCTCTTACACTAGCTAGCTTGTTGCAAGTATTACTGCAAGTGCCACAAGAGAGTTTAGGCGTCACACAGGAGTGACCAAGACGTATAGAAGCAACGCAAGTATCGTTTGTTTCTATAGATTATACTCCTCTTACACTAGCTAGCTTGTTGCAAGTATTACTGCAAATGCCAAAAGAGGGTTTAGGCGTTACACAGGAGTGGCCAGGACGTATAGAAGCAACGCAAGTATCGTTTGTTTCTGTAGATTATCCTCCTCTTACACTAGCTAGTATGTTGCAAGTATTACTGCAAGTGCCACAAGAGAGTTTAGGCGTCACACAGGAGTGACCAAGACGTATAGAAGCAACGCAAGTATCGTTTGTTTCTATAGATTATACTCCTCTTACACTAGCTAGCTTGTTGCAAGTATTACTGCAAATGCCAAAAGAGGGTTTAGGCGTTACACAGGAGTGGCCAGGACGTATAGAAGCAACGCAAGTATCGTTTCTTTCTGTAGATTATACTCCTTCTACACTAGCTAGCTTGTTGCAAGTATTACTGCAAGTGCCACAAGAGAGTTTAGGCGTTACACAGGAGTGACCAAGACGTATAGAAGCAACGCAATTATCGTTTGTTTCTGTAGATTATACTCCTCTTACACTAGCTAGCTTGTTGCAAGTATTACTGCAAGTGCCACAAGAGAGTTTAGGCGTTACACAGGAGTGACCGAGACTAATAGAAGCAACGCAAGTATCGTTTGTTTCTGTAGATTATACTCCTCTTACACTAGCTAGTATGTTGCAAGTATTACTGCAAGTGCCACAAGAGAGTTTAGGCGTTACACAGGAGTGACCGAGACGTATAGAAGCAACGCAAGTATCGTTTGCTTCTGTAGATTATACTCCTCTTACACTAGCTAGCTTGTTGCAAGTATTACTGCAAGTGCCACAAGAGAGTTTAGGCGTTACACAGGAGTGACCAAGACGTATAGAAGCAACGCAAGTATCGTTTGCATCTGTAGATTATACTCCTCTTACACTAGCTAGCTTGTTGCAAGTATTACTGCAAGTGCCACAAGAGGGTTTAGGCGTTACACAGGAGAGGCCAGGACGTATAGAAGCAACGTAAGTATCGTTTGTTTCTGTAGATTATACTCCTCCTACACTAGCTAGCATGTTGCAAGTATTACTGCAAGTGCCACAAGAGAGTTTAGGCGTTACACAGGCGTGACCAAGACGTATAGAAGCAACGCAAGTATCGTTTGTTTCTGTAGATTATACTCCTCTTACACTAGCTAGCTTGTTGCAAGTATTACTGCAAGTGCCACAAGAGGGTTTAGGCGTTACACAGGAGTGGCCAGGACGTATAGAAGCAACGCAAGTATCGTTTCTTTCTGTAGATTATACTCCTTCTACACTAGCTAGCTTGTTGCAAGTATTACTGCAAGTGCCACAAGAGAGTTTAGGCGTTACACAGGAGTGACCAAGACGTATAGAAGCAACGCAAGTATCGTTTGTTTCTGTAGATTATACTCCTCTTACACTAGCTAGTATGTTGCAAGTATTACTGCAAGTGCCACAAGAGAGTTTAGGCGTCACACAGGAGTGACCAAGACGTATAGAAGCAACGCAAGTATCGTTTGTTTCTGTAGATTATACTCCTCCTACACTAGCTAGTATGTTGCAAGTATTACTGCAAGTGCCACAAGAGAGTTTAGGCGTTACACAGGAGTGGCCAGGACGTATAGAAGCAACGCAAGTATCGTTTGTTTCTGTAGATTATACTCCTCTTACACTAGCTAGTATGTTGCAAGTATTACTGCAAGTGCCACAAGAGAGTTTAGGCGTCACACAGGAGTGACCAAGACGTATAGAAGCAACGCAAGTATCGTTTGTTTCTGTAGATTATACTCCTCCTACACTAGCTAGTATGTTGCAAGTATTACTGCAAGTGCCACAAGAGAGTTTAGGCGTTACACAGGAGTGGCCAGGACGTATAGAAGCAACGCAAGTATCGTTTGTTTCTGTAGATTATCCTCCTCCTACACTTGCTAGCTTGTTGCAAGTATTACTGCAAGTGCCACAAGAGAGTTTAGGCGTTACACAGGAGTGACCAAGACGTATAGAAGCAACGCAAGTATCGTTTGTTTCTGTAGATTATCCTCCTCCTCCACTAGCTAGCTTGTTGCAAGAATTACTGCAAGTGCCACTAGAGGGTTTTGGCGTTACACAGGAGAGGCCAAGACGTATAGAAGCAACGCAAGTATCGTTTGTTTCTGTAGATTATATTCCTCTTACACTAGCTAGCTTGTTGCAAGTATTACTGCAAGTGCCACAAGAGAGTTTAGGCGTCACACAGGAGAGGCCAAGACGTATAGAAGCAACGCAAGTATCGTTTGTTTCTGTAGATTATCCTCCTCCTACACTAGCTAGCTTGTTGCAAGTATTACTGCAAGTGCCACTAGAGGGTTTTGGCGTTACACAGGAGTGACCAAGACGTATAGAAGCAACGCAAGTATCGTTTGTTTCTGTAGATTATCCTCCTCCTACACTAGCTAGCTTGTTGCAAGTATTACTGCAAGTGCCACTAGAGGGTTTTGGCGTTACACAGGAGAGGCCAAGACGTATAGAAGCAACGCAAGTATCGTTTGTTTCTGTAGATTATCCTCCTCCTACACTAGCTAGCTTGTTGCAAGTATTACTGCAAGTGCCACAAGAGGGTTTTGGCGTTACACAGGAGTGACCAAGACGTATAGAAGCAACGCAAGTATCGTTTGTTTCTGTAGATTATATTCCTCTTACACTAGCTAGCTTGTTGAAAGTATTACTGCAAGTGCCACTAGAGGGTTTAGGCGTCACACAGGAGAGGCCAAGACGTATAGAAGCAACTCAAGTATCGTTTGTTTCTGTAGATTATCCTCCTCCTACACTAGCTAGCTTGTTGCAAGTATTACTGCAAGTGACACAAGAGGGTTTTGGCGTTACACAGGAGTGACCAAGACGTATAGAAGCAACGCAAGTATCGTTTGTTTCTGTAGATTATACTCCTCTTACACTAGCTAGCTTGTTGCAAGTATTACCGCAAGTGCCACAAGTGGGTTTTGGCGTTACACAGGAGTGACCAAGACGTATAGAAGCAACGCAAGTATCGTTTGTTTCTGTAGATTATACTCCTCTTACACTAGCTAGCTTGTTGCAAGTATTACCGCAAGTGCCACAAGAGGGTTTTGGCGTTACACAGGAGTGACCAAGACGTATAGAAGCAACGCAAGTATCGTTTGTTTCTGTAGATTATACTCCTCTTACACTAGCTAGCTTGTTGCAAGTATTACTGCAAGTGCCACAGGAGGGTTTTGGCGTTACACAGGAGTGACCAAGACGTATAGAAGCAACGCAAGTATCGTTTGTTTCTGTAGATTATCCTCCTCCTACACTAGCTAGCTTGTTGCAAGTATTACTGCAAGTGCCACAAGAGGGTTTTGGCGTTACACAGGAGTGACCAAGACGTATAGAAGCAACGCAAGTATCGTTTGTTTCTGTAGATTATATTCCTCTTACACTAGCTAGCTTGTTGAAAGTATTACTGCAAGTGCCACTAGAGGGTTTAGGCGTCACACAGGAGAGGCCAAGACGTATAGAAGCAACGCAAGTATCGTTTGTTTCTGTAGATTATCCTCCTCCTACACTAGCTAGCTTGTTGCAAGTATTACTGCAAGTGCCACAAGAGGGTTTAGGCGTTACACAGGAGTGGCCAGGACGTATAGAAGCAACGCAAGTATCGTTTCTTTCTGTAGATTATCCTCCTCCTACACTAGCTAGCTTGTTGCAAGTATTACTGCAAGTGCCACAAGAGAGTTTAGGCGTTACACAGGAGTGACCGAGACTAATAGAAGCAACGCAAGTATCGTTTGTTTCTGTAGATTATACTCCTCTTACACTAGCTAGTATGTTGCAAGTATTACTGCAAGTGCCACAAGAGAGTTTAGGCGTTACACAGGAGTGACCGAGACGTATAGAAGCAACGCAAGTATCGTTTGCTTCTGTAGATTATACTCCTCTTACACTAGCTAGCTTGTTGCAAGTATTACTGCAAGTGCCACAAGAGAGTTTAGGCGTTACACAGGAGTGACCAAGACGTATAGAAGCAACGCAAGTATCGTTTGCATCTGTAGATTATACTCCTCTTACACTAGCTAGCTTGTTGCAAGTATTACTGCAAGTGCCACAAGAGGGTTTAGGCGTTACACAGGAGAGGCCAGGACGTATAGAAGCAACGTAAGTATCGTTTGTTTCTGTAGATTATACTCCTCCTACACTAGCTAGCATGTTGCAAGTATTACTGCAAGTGCCACAAGAGAGTTTAGGCGTTACACAGGCGTGACCAAGACGTATAGAAGCAACGCAAGTATCGTTTGTTTCTGTAGATTATACTCCTCTTACACTAGCTAGCTTGTTGCAAGTATTACTGCAAGTGCCACAAGAGGGTTTAGGCGTTACACAGGAGTGGCCAGGACGTATAGAAGCAACGCAAGTATCGTTTCTTTCTGTAGATTATACTCCTTCTACACTAGCTAGCTTGTTGCAAGTATTACTGCAAGTGCCACAAGAGAGTTTAGGCGTTACACAGGAGTGACCAAGACGTATAGAAGCAACGCAAGTATCGTTTGTTTCTGTAGATTATACTCCTCTTACACTAGCTAGTATGTTGCAAGTATTACTGCAAGTGCCACAAGAGAGTTTAGGCGTCACACAGGAGTGACCAAGACGTATAGAAGCAACGCAAGTATCGTTTGTTTCTGTAGATTATACTCCTCTTACACTAGCTAGTATGTTGCAAGTATTACTGCAAGTGCCACAAGAGAGTTTAGGCGTTACACAGGAGTGGCCAGGACGTATAGAAGCAACGCAAGTATCGTTTGTTTCTGTAGATTATCCTCCTCCTACACTTGCTAGCTTGTTGCAAGTATTACTGCAAGTGCCACAAGAGAGTTTAGGCGTTACACAGGAGTGACCAAGACGTATAGAAGCAACGCAAGTATCGTTTGTTTCTGTAGATTATCCTCCTCCTCCACTAGCTAGCTTGTTGCAAGAATTACTGCAAGTGCCACTAGAGGGTTTTGGCGTTACACAGGAGAGGCCAAGACGTATAGAAGCAACGCAAGTATCGTTTGTTTCTGTAGATTATATTCCTCTTACACTAGCTAGCTTGTTGCAAGTATTACTGCAAGTGCCACAAGAGAGTTTAGGCGTCACACAGGAGAGGCCAAGACGTATAGAAGCAACGCAAGTATCGTTTGTTTCTGTAGATTATCCTCCTCCTACACTAGCTAGCTTGTTGCAAGTATTACTGCAAGTGCCACTAGAGGGTTTTGGCGTTACACAGGAGTGACCAAGACGTATAGAAGCAACGCAAGTATCGTTTGTTTCTGTAGATTATCCTCCTCCTACACTAGCTAGCTTGTTGCAAGTATTACTGCAAGTGCCACTAGAGGGTTTTGGCGTTACACAGGAGAGGCCAAGACGTATAGAAGCAACGCAAGTATCGTTTGTTTCTGTAGATTATCCTCCTCCTACACTAGCTAGCTTGTTGCAAGTATTACTGCAAGTGCCACAAGAGGGTTTTGGCGTTACACAGGAGTGACCAAGACGTATAGAAGCAACGCAAGTATCGTTTGTTTCTGTAGATTATATTCCTCTTACACTAGCTAGCTTGTTGAAAGTATTACTGCAAGTGCCACTAGAGGGTTTAGGCGTCACACAGGAGAGGCCAAGACGTATAGAAGCAACGCAAGTATCGTTTGTTTCTGTAGATTATCCTCCTCCTACACTAGCTAGCTTGTTGCAAGTATTACTGCAAGTGACACAAGAGGGTTTTGGCGTTACACAGGAGTGACCAAGACGTATAGAAGCAACGCAAGTATCGTTTGTTTCTGTAGATTATACTCCTCTTACACTAGCTAGCTTGTTGCAAGTATTACCGCAAGTGCCACAAGTGGGTTTTGGCGTTACACAGGAGTGACCAAGACGTATAGAAGCAACGCAAGTATCGTTTGTTTCTGTAGATTATACTCCTCTTACACTAGCTAGCTTGTTGCAAGTATTACCGCAAGTGCCACAAGAGGGTTTTGGCGTTACACAGGAGTGACCAAGACGTATAGAAGCAACGCAAGTATCGTTTGTTTCTGTAGATTATACTCCTCTTACACTAGCTAGCTTGTTGCAAGTATTACTGCAAGTGCCACAAGAGGGTTTTGGCGTTACACAGGAGTGACCAAGACGTATAGAAGCAACGCAAGTATCGTTTGTTTCTGTAGATTATCCTCCTCCTACACTAGCTAGCTTGTTGCAAGTATTACTGCAAGTGCCACAAGAGGGTTTTGGCGTTACACAGGAGTGACCAAGACGTATAGAAGCAACGCAAGTATCGTTTGTTTCTGTAGATTGTACTCCTCCTACACTAGCTAGCTTGTTGCAAGTATTACCGCAAGTGCCACAAGAGGGTTTTGGCGTTACACAGGAGTGACCAAGACGTATAGAAGTAACGCAAGTATCGTTTGTTTCTGTAGATTATCCTCCTCTTACACTAGCTAGCTTGTTGCAAGTATTACTGCAAGTGCCACAAGAGAGTTTAGGCGTCACACAGGAGTGACCAAGACGTATAGAAGCAACGCAAGTATCGTTTGTTTCTATAGATTATACTCCTCTTACACTAGCTAGCTTGTTGCAAGTATTACTGCAAATGCCAAAAGAGGGTTTAGGCGTTACACAGGAGTGGCCAGGACGTATAGAAGCAACGCAAGTATCGTTTGTTTCTGTAGATTATCCTCCTCTTACACTAGCTAGTATGTTGCAAGTATTACTGCAAGTGCCACAAGAGAGTTTAGGCGTCACACAGGAGTGACCAAGACGTATAGAAGCAACGCAAGTATCGTTTGTTTCTATAGATTATACTCCTCTTACACTAGCTAGCTTGTTGCAAGTATTACTGCAAATGCCAAAAGAGGGTTTAGGCGTTACACAGGAGTGGCCAGGACGTATAGAAGCAACGCAAGTATCGTTTCTTTCTGTAGATTATACTCCTTCTACACTAGCTAGCTTGTTGCAAGTATTACTGCAAGTGCCACAAGAGAGTTTAGGCGTTACACAGGAGTGACCAAGACGTATAGAAGCAACGCAATTATCGTTTGTTTCTGTAGATTATACTCCTCTTACACTAGCTAGCTTGTTGCAAGTATTACTGCAAGTGCCACAAGAGAGTTTAGGCGTTACACAGGAGTGACCGAGACTAATAGAAGCAACGCAAGTATCGTTTGTTTCTGTAGATTATACTCCTCTTACACTAGCTAGTATGTTGCAAGTATTACTGCAAGTGCCACAAGAGAGTTTAGGCGTTACACAGGAGTGACCGAGACGTATAGAAGCAACGCAAGTATCGTTTGCTTCTGTAGATTATACTCCTCTTACACTAGCTAGCTTGTTGCAAGTATTACTGCAAGTGCCACAAGAGAGTTTAGGCGTTACACAGGAGTGACCAAGACGTATAGAAGCAACGCAAGTATCGTTTGCATCTGTAGATTATACTCCTCTTACACTAGCTAGCTTGTTGCAAGTATTACTGCAAGTGCCACAAGAGGGTTTAGGCGTTACACAGGAGAGGCCAGGACGTATAGAAGCAACGTAAGTATCGTTTGTTTCTGTAGATTATACTCCTCCTACACTAGCTAGCATGTTGCAAGTATTACTGCAAGTGCCACAAGAGAGTTTAGGCGTTACACAGGCGTGACCAAGACGTATAGAAGCAACGCAAGTATCGTTTGTTTCTGTAGATTATACTCCTCTTACACTAGCTAGCTTGTTGCAAGTATTACTGCAAGTGCCACAAGAGGGTTTAGGCGTTACACAGGAGTGGCCAGGACGTATAGAAGCAACGCAAGTATCGTTTCTTTCTGTAGATTATACTCCTTCTACACTAGCTAGCTTGTTGCAAGTATTACTGCAAGTGCCACAAGAGAGTTTAGGCGTTACACAGGAGTGACCAAGACGTATAGAAGCAACGCAAGTATCGTTTGTTTCTGTAGATTATACTCCTCTTACACTAGCTAGTATGTTGCAAGTATTACTGCAAGTGCCACAAGAGGGTTTAGGCGTCACACAGGAGTGACCAAGACGTATAGAAGCAACGCAAGTATCGTTTGTTTCTGTAGATTATACTCCTCTTACACTAGCTAGTATCTTGCAAGTATTACTGCAAGTGCCACAAGAGAGTTTAGGCGTTACACAGGAGTGACCAAGACGTATAGAAGCAACGCAAGTATCGTTTGTTTCTGTAGATTATACTCCTCTTACACTAGCTAGCTTGTTGCAAGTATTACTGCAAGTGCCACAAGAGAGTTTAGGCGTTACACAGGAGTGACCAAGACGTATAGAAGCAACACAAGTATCGTTTGTTTCTATAGATTATACTCCTCTTACACTAGCTAGCTTGTTGCAAGTATTACTGCAAGTGCCACAAGAGGGTTTAGGCGTTACACAGGAGTGGCCAGGACGTATAGAAGCACCGCAAGTATCGTTTCTTTCTGTAGATTATACTCCTTCTACACTAGCTAGCATGTTGCAAGTATTACTGCAAGTGCCACAAGAGAGTTTAGGCGTTACACAGGAGTGACCAAGACGTATAGAAGCAACGCAAGTATCGTTTGTTTCTGTAGATTATACTCCTCTTACACTAGCTAGCTTGTTGCAAGTATTACTGCAAGTGCCACAAGAGAGTTTAGGCGTTACACAGGAGTGGCCAAGATGTATAGAAGCAACGCAAGTATCGTTTGTTTCTGTAGATTACACTCCTCTTACACTAGCTAGCTTGTTGCAAGTATTACTGCAAGTGCCACAAGAGAGTTTAGGCGTTACACAGGAGTGGCCAAGACGTATAGAAGCAACGCAAGTATCGTTTGTTTCTGTAGATTATACTCCTCTTACACTACCTAGCTTGTTGCACGTATTACTGCAAGTGCCACAAGAGAGTTTAGGCGTTACACAGGAGTGGCCAAGACGTATAGAAGCAACGCAAGTATCGTTTGTTTCTGTAGATTATACTCCTCTTACACTAGCTAGCTTGTTGCAAGTATTACTGCAAGTGCCACAAGAGAGTTTAGGCGTTACACAGGAGTGACCAAGACGTATAGAAGCAACGCAAGTATCGTTTGTTTCTGTAGATTATACTCCTCTTACACTAGCTAGTATGTTGCAAGTATTACTGCAAGTGCCACAAGAGAGTTTAGGCGTTACACAGGAGTGACCAAGACGTATAGAAGCAACGCAAGTATCGTTTGTTTCTGTAGATTATACTCCTCTTACACTAGCTAGCTTGTTGCAAGTATTACTGCAAGGGCCACAAGAGAGTTTAGGCGTCACACAGGAGTGACCAAGACGTATAGAAGTAACGCAAGTATCGTTTGTTTCTGTAGATTATACTCCTCTTACACTAGCTAGCTTGTTGCAAGTATTACTGCAAGTGCCACAAGAGGGTTTTGGCGTTACACAGGAGTGACCAAGACGTATAGAAGCAACGCAAGTATCGTTTGTTTCTGTAGATTATCCTCCTCCTACACTAGCTAGCATGTTGCAAGTATTACTGCAAGTGCCACAAGAGAGTTTAGGCGTTACACAGGAGTGGCCAGGAGGTATAGAAGCAACGCAAGTATCGTTTGTTTCTGTAGATTATCCTCCTCCTACACTAGCTAGCATGTTGCAAGTATTACTGCAAGTGCCACAAGAGAGTTTAGGCGTTACACAGGAGTGACCAAGACGTATAGAAGCAACGCAAGTATCGTTTGTTTCTGTAGATTATACTCCTCTTACACTAGCTAGCATGTTGCAAGTATTACTGTAAGTGCCACAAGAGGGTTTAGGCGTTACACAGGAGTGACCAGGACGTATAGAAGCAACGCAAGTATCGTTTGTTTCTGTAGATTATATTCCTCTTACACTAGCTAGCATGTTGCAAGTATTACTGCAAGTGCCACAAGAGAGTTTAGGCGTTACACAGGAGTGACCAAGTCGTATAGAAGCAACGCAAGTATCGTTTGTTTCTGTAGATTATATTCCTCTTACACTAGCTAGCTTGTTGCAAGTATTACTGCAAGTGCCACAAGAGAGTTTAGGCGTTACACAGGAGTGACCAAGACGTATAGAAGCAACGCAAGTATCGTTTGTTTCTGTAGATTATATTCCTCTTACACTAGCTAGCTTGTTGCAAGTATTACTGCAAGTTCCACAAGAGGGTTTAGGCGTTACACAGGAGTGGCCAAGACGTATAGAAGCAACGCAAGTATGGTTTGTTTCTGTAGATTATACTCCTCCTACACTAGCTAGCTTGTTGCAAGTATTACTGCAAGTGCCACTAGAGAGTTTAGGCGTCACACAGGAGTGACCAAGACGTATAGAAGCAACGCAAGTATCGTTTGTTTCTGTAGATTATATTCCTCTTACACTAGCTAGCTTGTTGCAAGTATTACTGCAAGTGCCACAAGAGAGTTTAGACGTTACACAGGAGTGGCCAAGACGTATAGAAGCAACGCAAGTATCGTTTGTTTCTGTAGATTATACTCCTCCTACACTAGCTAGCTTGTTGCAAGTATTACTGCAAGTGCAACAAGAGAGTTTAGGCGTTACACAGGAGTGGCCAAGACGTATAGAAGCAACGCAAGTATCGTTTGTTTCTGTAGATTATATTCCTCTTACACTAGCTAGCTTGTTGCAAGTATTACTGCAAGTTCCACAAGAGGGTTTAGGCGTTACACAGGAGTGACCAAGACGTATAGAAGCAACGCAAGTATCGTTTGTTTCTGTAGATTATATTCCTCTTACACTAGCTAGCTTGTTGCAAGTATTACTGCAAGTGCCACAAGAGGGTTTAGGCGTTACACAGGAGTGACCAAGACGTATAGAAGCAACGCAAGTATCGTTTGTTTCTGTAGATTATATTCCTCTTACACTAGCTAGCTTGTTGCAAGTATTACTGCAAGTGCCACAAGAGGGTTTAGGCGTTACACAGGAGTGACCAAGACGTATAGAAGCAACGCAAGTATCGTTTGTTTCTGTAGATTATATTCCTCTTACACTAGCTAGCTTGTTGCAAGTATTACTGCAAGTGCCACAAGAGGGTTTAGGCGTTACACAGGAGTGACCAAGACGTATAGAAGCAACGCAAGTATCGTTTGTTTCTGTAGATTATCCTCCTCCTACACTAGCTAGCTTGTTGCAAGTATTACTGCAAGTGCCACTAGAGGGTTTTGGCGTTACACAGGAGAGGCCAAGACGTATAGAAGCAACGCAAGTATCGTTTGTTTCTGTAGATTATCCTCCTCCTACACTAGCTAGCTTGTTGCAAGTATTACTGCAAGTGCCACAAGAGGGTTTTGGCGTTACACAGGAGTGACCAAGACGTATAGAAGCAACGCAAGTATCGTTTGTTTCTGTAGATTATATTCCTCTTACACTAGCTAGCTTGTTGAAAGTATTACTGCAAGTGCCACTAGAGGGTTTAGGCGTCACACAGGAGAGGCCAAGACGTATAGAAGCAACTCAAGTATCGTTTGTTTCTGTAGATTATCCTCCTCCTACACTAGCTAGCTTGTTGCAAGTATTACTGCAAGTGACACAAGAGGGTTTTGGCGTTACACAGGAGTGACCAAGACGTATAGAAGCAACGCAAGTATCGTTTGTTTCTGTAGATTATACTCCTCTTACACTAGCTAGCTTGTTGCAAGTATTACCGCAAGTGCCACAAGTGGGTTTTGGCGTTACACAGGAGTGACCAAGACGTATAGAAGCAACGCAAGTATCGTTTGTTTCTGTAGATTATACTCCTCTTACACTAGCTAGCTTGTTGCAAGTATTACCGCAAGTGCCACAAGAGGGTTTTGGCGTTACACAGGAGTGACCAAGACGTATAGAAGCAACGCAAGTATCGTTTGTTTCTGTAGATTATACTCCTCTTACACTAGCTAGCTTGTTGCAAGTATTACTGCAAGTGCCACAGGAGGGTTTTGGCGTTACACAGGAGTGACCAAGACGTATAGAAGCAACGCAAGTATCGTTTGTTTCTGTAGATTATCCTCCTCCTACACTAGCTAGCTTGTTGCAAGTATTACTGCAAGTGCCACAAGAGGGTTTTGGCGTTACACAGGAGTGACCAAGACGTATAGAAGCAACGCAAGTATCGTTTGTTTCTGTAGATTATATTCCTCTTACACTAGCTAGCTTGTTGAAAGTATTACTGCAAGTGCCACTAGAGGGTTTAGGCGTCACACAGGAGAGGCCAAGACGTATAGAAGCAACGCAAGTATCGTTTGTTTCTGTAGATTATCCTCCTCCTACACTAGCTAGCTTGTTGCAAGTATTACTGCAAGTGCCACAAGAGGGTTTAGGCGTTACACAGGAGTGGCCAGGACGTATAGAAGCAACGCAAGTATCGTTTCTTTCTGTAGATTATACTCCTTCTACACTAGCTAGCTTGTTGCAAGTATTACTGCAAGTGCCACAAGAGAGTTTAGGCGTTACACAGGAGTGACCAAGACGTATAGAAGCAACGCAATTATCGTTTGTTTCTGTAGATTATACTCCTCTTACACTAGCTAGCTTGTTGCAAGTATTACTGCAAGTGCCACAAGAGAGTTTAGGCGTTACACAGGAGTGACCGAGACTAATAGAAGCAACGCAAGTATCGTTTGTTTCTGTAGATTATACTCCTCTTACACTAGCTAGTATGTTGCAAGTATTACTGCAAGTGCCACAAGAGAGTTTAGGCGTTACACAGGAGTGACCGAGACGTATAGAAGCAACGCAAGTATCGTTTGCTTCTGTAGATTATACTCCTCTTACACTAGCTAGCTTGTTGCAAGTATTACTGCAAGTGCCACAAGAGAGTTTAGGCGTTACACAGGAGTGACCAAGACGTATAGAAGCAACGCAAGTATCGTTTGCATCTGTAGATTATACTCCTCTTACACTAGCTAGCTTGTTGCAAGTATTACTGCAAGTGCCACAAGAGGGTTTAGGCGTTACACAGGAGAGGCCAGGACGTATAGAAGCAACGTAAGTATCGTTTGTTTCTGTAGATTATACTCCTCCTACACTAGCTAGCATGTTGCAAGTATTACTGCAAGTGCCACAAGAGAGTTTAGGCGTTACACAGGCGTGACCAAGACGTATAGAAGCAACGCAAGTATCGTTTGTTTCTGTAGATTATACTCCTCTTACACTAGCTAGCTTGTTGCAAGTATTACTGCAAGTGCCACAAGAGGGTTTAGGCGTTACACAGGAGTGGCCAGGACGTATAGAAGCAACGCAAGTATCGTTTCTTTCTGTAGATTATACTCCTTCTACACTAGCTAGCTTGTTGCAAGTATTACTGCAAGTGCCACAAGAGAGTTTAGGCGTTACACAGGAGTGACCAAGACGTATAGAAGCAACGCAAGTATCGTTTGTTTCTGTAGATTATACTCCTCTTACACTAGCTAGTATGTTGCAAGTATTACTGCAAGTGCCACAAGAGAGTTTAGGCGTCACACAGGAGTGACCAAGACGTATAGAAGCAACGCAAGTATCGTTTGTTTCTGTAGATTATACTCCTCTTACACTAGCTAGTATGTTGCAAGTATTACTGCAAGTGCCACAAGAGAGTTTAGGCGTTACACAGGAGTGGCCAGGACGTATAGAAGCAACGCAAGTATCGTTTGTTTCTGTAGATTATCCTCCTCCTACACTTGCTAGCTTGTTGCAAGTATTACTGCAAGTGCCACAAGAGAGTTTAGGCGTTACACAGGAGTGACCAAGACGTATAGAAGCAACGCAAGTATCGTTTGTTTCTGTAGATTATCCTCCTCCTCCACTAGCTAGCTTGTTGCAAGAATTACTGCAAGTGCCACTAGAGGGTTTTGGCGTTACACAGGAGAGGCCAAGACGTATAGAAGCAACGCAAGTATCGTTTGTTTCTGTAGATTATATTCCTCTTACACTAGCTAGCTTGTTGCAAGTATTACTGCAAGTGCCACAAGAGAGTTTAGGCGTCACACAGGAGAGGCCAAGACGTATAGAAGCAACGCAAGTATCGTTTGTTTCTGTAGATTATCCTCCTCCTACACTAGCTAGCTTGTTGCAAGTATTACTGCAAGTGCCACTAGAGGGTTTTGGCGTTACACAGGAGTGACCAAGACGTATAGAAGCAACGCAAGTATCGTTTGTTTCTGTAGATTATCCTCCTCCTACACTAGCTAGCTTGTTGCAAGTATTACTGCAAGTGCCACTAGAGGGTTTTGGCGTTACACAGGAGAGGCCAAGACGTATAGAAGCAACGCAAGTATCGTTTGTTTCTGTAGATTATCCTCCTCCTACACTAGCTAGCTTGTTGCAAGTATTACTGCAAGTGCCACAAGAGGGTTTTGGCGTTACACAGGAGTGACCAAGACGTATAGAAGCAACGCAAGTATCGTTTGTTTCTGTAGATTATATTCCTCTTACACTAGCTAGCTTGTTGAAAGTATTACTGCAAGTGCCACTAGAGGGTTTAGGCGTCACACAGGAGAGGCCAAGACGTATAGAAGCAACGCAAGTATCGTTTGTTTCTGTAGATTATCCTCCTCCTACACTAGCTAGCTTGTTGCAAGTATTACTGCAAGTGACACAAGAGGGTTTTGGCGTTACACAGGAGTGACCAAGACGTATAGAAGCAACGCAAGTATCGTTTGTTTCTGTAGATTATACTCCTCTTACACTAGCTAGCTTGTTGCAAGTATTACCGCAAGTGCCACAAGTGGGTTTTGGCGTTACACAGGAGTGACCAAGACGTATAGAAGCAACGCAAGTATCGTTTGTTTCTGTAGATTATACTCCTCTTACACTAGCTAGCTTGTTGCAAGTATTACCGCAAGTGCCACAAGAGGGTTTTGGCGTTACACAGGAGTGACCAAGACGTATAGAAGCAACGCAAGTATCGTTTGTTTCTGTAGATTATACTCCTCTTACACTAGCTAGCTTGTTGCAAGTATTACTGCAAGTGCCACAAGAGGGTTTTGGCGTTACACAGGAGTGACCAAGACGTATAGAAGCAACGCAAGTATCGTTTGTTTCTGTAGATTATCCTCCTCCTACACTAGCTAGCTTGTTGCAAGTATTACTGCAAGTGCCACAAGAGGGTTTTGGCGTTACACAGGAGTGACCAAGACGTATAGAAGCAACGCAAGTATCGTTTGTTTCTGTAGATTGTACTCCTCCTACACTAGCTAGCTTGTTGCAAGTATTACCGCAAGTGCCACAAGAGGGTTTTGGCGTTACACAGGAGTGACCAAGACGTATAGAAGTAACGCAAGTATCGTTTGTTTCTGTAGATTATCCTCCTCTTACACTAGCTAGCTTGTTGCAAGTATTACTGCAAGTGCCACAAGAGAGTTTAGGCGTCACACAGGAGTGACCAAGACGTATAGAAGCAACGCAAGTATCGTTTGTTTCTATAGATTATACTCCTCTTACACTAGCTAGCTTGTTGCAAGTATTACTGCAAATGCCAAAAGAGGGTTTAGGCGTTACACAGGAGTGGCCAGGACGTATAGAAGCAACGCAAGTATCGTTTGTTTCTGTAGATTATCCTCCTCTTACACTAGCTAGTATGTTGCAAGTATTACTGCAAGTGCCACAAGAGAGTTTAGGCGTCACACAGGAGTGACCAAGACGTATAGAAGCAACGCAAGTATCGTTTGTTTCTATAGATTATACTCCTCTTACACTAGCTAGCTTGTTGCAAGTATTACTGCAAATGCCAAAAGAGGGTTTAGGCGTTACACAGGAGTGGCCAGGACGTATAGAAGCAACGCAAGTATCGTTTCTTTCTGTAGATTATACTCCTTCTACACTAGCTAGCTTGTTGCAAGTATTACTGCAAGTGCCACAAGAGAGTTTAGGCGTTACACAGGAGTGACCAAGACGTATAGAAGCAACGCAATTATCGTTTGTTTCTGTAGATTATACTCCTCTTACACTAGCTAGCTTGTTGCAAGTATTACTGCAAGTGCCACAAGAGAGTTTAGGCGTTACACAGGAGTGACCGAGACTAATAGAAGCAACGCAAGTATCGTTTGTTTCTGTAGATTATACTCCTCTTACACTAGCTAGTATGTTGCAAGTATTACTGCAAGTGCCACAAGAGAGTTTAGGCGTTACACAGGAGTGACCGAGACGTATAGAAGCAACGCAAGTATCGTTTGCTTCTGTAGATTATACTCCTCTTACACTAGCTAGCTTGTTGCAAGTATTACTGCAAGTGCCACAAGAGAGTTTAGGCGTTACACAGGAGTGACCAAGACGTATAGAAGCAACGCAAGTATCGTTTGCATCTGTAGATTATACTCCTCTTACACTAGCTAGCTTGTTGCAAGTATTACTGCAAGTGCCACAAGAGGGTTTAGGCGTTACACAGGAGAGGCCAGGACGTATAGAAGCAACGTAAGTATCGTTTGTTTCTGTAGATTATACTCCTCCTACACTAGCTAGCATGTTGCAAGTATTACTGCAAGTGCCACAAGAGAGTTTAGGCGTTACACAGGCGTGACCAAGACGTATAGAAGCAACGCAAGTATCGTTTGTTTCTGTAGATTATACTCCTCTTACACTAGCTAGCTTGTTGCAAGTATTACTGCAAGTGCCACAAGAGGGTTTAGGCGTTACACAGGAGTGGCCAGGACGTATAGAAGCAACGCAAGTATCGTTTCTTTCTGTAGATTATACTCCTTCTACACTAGCTAGCTTGTTGCAAGTATTACTGCAAGTGCCACAAGAGAGTTTAGGCGTTACACAGGAGTGACCAAGACGTATAGAAGCAACGCAAGTATCGTTTGTTTCTGTAGATTATACTCCTCTTACACTAGCTAGTATGTTGCAAGTATTACTGCAAGTGCCACAAGAGGGTTTAGGCGTCACACAGGAGTGACCAAGACGTATAGAAGCAACGCAAGTATCGTTTGTTTCTGTAGATTATACTCCTCTTACACTAGCTAGTATCTTGCAAGTATTACTGCAAGTGCCACAAGAGAGTTTAGGCGTTACACAGGAGTGACCAAGACGTATAGAAGCAACGCAAGTATCGTTTGTTTCTGTAGATTATACTCCTCTTACACTAGCTAGCTTGTTGCAAGTATTACTGCAAGTGCCACAAGAGAGTTTAGGCGTTACACAGGAGTGACCAAGACGTATAGAAGCAACACAAGTATCGTTTGTTTCTATAGATTATACTCCTCTTACACTAGCTAGCTTGTTGCAAGTATTACTGCAAGTGCCACAAGAGGGTTTAGGCGTTACACAGGAGTGGCCAGGACGTATAGAAGCACCGCAAGTATCGTTTCTTTCTGTAGATTATACTCCTTCTACACTAGCTAGCATGTTGCAAGTATTACTGCAAGTGCCACAAGAGAGTTTAGGCGTTACACAGGAGTGACCAAGACGTATAGAAGCAACGCAAGTATCGTTTGTTTCTGTAGATTATACTCCTCTTACACTAGCTAGCTTGTTGCAAGTATTACTGCAAGTGCCACAAGAGAGTTTAGGCGTTACACAGGAGTGGCCAAGATGTATAGAAGCAACGCAAGTATCGTTTGTTTCTGTAGATTACACTCCTCTTACACTAGCTAGCTTGTTGCAAGTATTACTGCAAGTGCCACAAGAGAGTTTAGGCGTTACACAGGAGTGGCCAAGACGTATAGAAGCAACGCAAGTATCGTTTGTTTCTGTAGATTATACTCCTCTTACACTACCTAGCTTGTTGCACGTATTACTGCAAGTGCCACAAGAGAGTTTAGGCGTTACACAGGAGTGGCCAAGACGTATAGAAGCAACGCAAGTATCGTTTGTTTCTGTAGATTATACTCCTCTTACACTAGCTAGCTTGTTGCAAGTATTACTGCAAGTGCCACAAGAGAGTTTAGGCGTTACACAGGAGTGACCAAGACGTATAGAAGCAACGCAAGTATCGTTTGTTTCTGTAGATTATACTCCTCTTACACTAGCTAGTATGTTGCAAGTATTACTGCAAGTGCCACAAGAGAGTTTAGGCGTTACACAGGAGTGACCAAGACGTATAGAAGCAACGCAAGTATCGTTTGTTTCTGTAGATTATACTCCTCTTACACTAGCTAGCTTGTTGCAAGTATTACTGCAAGGGCCACAAGAGAGTTTAGGCGTCACACAGGAGTGACCAAGACGTATAGAAGTAACGCAAGTATCGTTTGTTTCTGTAGATTATACTCCTCTTACACTAGCTAGCTTGTTGCAAGTATTACTGCAAGTGCCACAAGAGGGTTTTGGCGTTACACAGGAGTGACCAAGACGTATAGAAGCAACGCAAGTATCGTTTGTTTCTGTAGATTATCCTCCTCCTACACTAGCTAGCATGTTGCAAGTATTACTGCAAGTGCCACAAGAGAGTTTAGGCGTTACACAGGAGTGGCCAGGAGGTATAGAAGCAACGCAAGTATCGTTTGTTTCTGTAGATTATCCTCCTCCTACACTAGCTAGCATGTTGCAAGTATTACTGCAAGTGCCACAAGAGAGTTTAGGCGTTACACAGGAGTGACCAAGACGTATAGAAGCAACGCAAGTATCGTTTGTTTCTGTAGATTATACTCCTCTTACACTAGCTAGCATGTTGCAAGTATTACTGTAAGTGCCACAAGAGGGTTTAGGCGTTACACAGGAGTGACCAGGACGTATAGAAGCAACGCAAGTATCGTTTGTTTCTGTAGATTATATTCCTCTTACACTAGCTAGCATGTTGCAAGTATTACTGCAAGTGCCACAAGAGAGTTTAGGCGTTACACAGGAGTGACCAAGTCGTATAGAAGCAACGCAAGTATCGTTTGTTTCTGTAGATTATATTCCTCTTACACTAGCTAGCTTGTTGCAAGTATTACTGCAAGTGCCACAAGAGAGTTTAGGCGTTACACAGGAGTGACCAAGACGTATAGAAGCAACGCAAGTATCGTTTGTTTCTGTAGATTATATTCCTCTTACACTAGCTAGCTTGTTGCAAGTATTACTGCAAGTTCCACAAGAGGGTTTAGGCGTTACACAGGAGTGGCCAAGACGTATAGAAGCAACGCAAGTATGGTTTGTTTCTGTAGATTATACTCCTCCTACACTAGCTAGCTTGTTGCAAGTATTACTGCAAGTGCCACTAGAGAGTTTAGGCGTCACACAGGAGTGACCAAGACGTATAGAAGCAACGCAAGTATCGTTTGTTTCTGTAGATTATATTCCTCTTACACTAGCTAGCTTGTTGCAAGTATTACTGCAAGTGCCACAAGAGAGTTTAGACGTTACACAGGAGTGGCCAAGACGTATAGAAGCAACGCAAGTATCGTTTGTTTCTGTAGATTATACTCCTCCTACACTAGCTAGCTTGTTGCAAGTATTACTGCAAGTGCAACAAGAGAGTTTAGGCGTTACACAGGAGTGGCCAAGACGTATAGAAGCAACGCAAGTATCGTTTGTTTCTGTAGATTATATTCCTCTTACACTAGCTAGCTTGTTGCAAGTATTACTGCAAGTTCCACAAGAGGGTTTAGGCGTTACACAGGAGTGACCAAGACGTATAGAAGCAACGCAAGTATCGTTTGTTTCTGTAGATTATATTCCTCTTACACTAGCTAGCTTGTTGCAAGTATTACTGCAAGTGCCACAAGAGGGTTTAGGCGTTACACAGGAGTGACCAAGACGTATAGAAGCAACGCAAGTATCGTTTGTTTCTGTAGATTATATTCCTCTTACACTAGCTAGCTTGTTGCAAGTATTACTGCAAGTGCCACAAGAGGGTTTAGGCGTTACACAGGAGTGACCAAGACGTATAGAAGCAACGCAAGTATCGTTTGTTTCTGTAGATTATATTCCTCTTACACTAGCTAGCTTGTTGCAAGTATTACTGCAAGTGCCACAAGAGGGTTTAGGCGTTACACAGGAGTGACCAAGACGTATAGAAGCAACGCAAGTATCGTTTGTTTCTGTAGATTATATTCCTCTTACACTAGCTAGCTTGTTGCAAGTATTACTGCAAGTGCCACAAGAGGGTTTAGGCGTTACACAGGAGTGACCAAGACGTATAGAAGCAACGCAAGTATCGTTTGTTTCTGTAGATTATATTCCTCTTACACTAGCTAGCTTGTTGCAAGTATTACTGCAAGTTCCACAAGAGGGTTTAGGTGTTACACAGGAGTGACCAAGACGTATAGAAGCAACGCAAGTATCGTTTGTTTCTGTAGATTATACTCCTCCTACACTAGCTAGCTTGTTGCAAGTATTACTGCAAGTTCCACAAGAGGGTTTAGGCGTTACACAGGAGTGACCAAGACGTATAGAAGCAACGCAAGTATCGTTTGTTTCTGTAGATTATATTCCTCTTACACTAGCTAGCTTGTTGCAAGTATTACTGCAAGTTCCACAAGAGGGTTTAGGCGTCACACAGGAGTGACCAAGACGTATAGAAGCAACGCAAGTATCGTTTGTTTCTGTAGATTATATTCCTCTTACACTAGCTAGCTTGTTGCAAGTATTACTGCAAGTGCCACAAGAGAGTTTAGGTGTTACACAGGAGTGACCAAGACGTATAGAAGCAACGCAAGTATCGTTTGTTTCTGTAGATTATATTCCTCTTACACTAGCTAGCTTGTTGCAAGTATTACTGCAAGTGCCACAAGAGAGTTTAGGCGTTACACAGGAGTGACCAAGACGTATAGAAGCAACGCAAGTATCGTTTGTTTCTGTAGATTATATTCCTCTTACACTAGCTAGCTTGTTGCAAGTATAACTGCAAGTTCCACAAGAGGGTTTAGGCGTTACACAGGAGTGGCCAAGACGTATAGAAGCAACGCAAGTATGGTTTGTTTCTGTAGATTATACTCCTCCTACACTAGCTAGCTTGTTGCAAGTATTACTGCAAGTGCCACTAGAGAGTTTAGGCGTCACACAGGAGTGGCCAGGACGTATAGAAGCAACGCCAGTATCGTTTGTTTCAGTAGATTATACTCCTCTTACACTAGCTAGCTTGTTGCAAGTATTACTGCAAGTGCCACTAGAGAGTTTAGGCGTTACACAGGAGTGACCAAGACGTATAGAAGCAACGCAAGTATCCTTTGTTTCAGTAGATTATACTCCTCCTACACTAGCTAGCATGTTGCAAGTATTACTGCAAGTGCCACAAGACGGTTTAGGCGTTACACAGGAGTGACCAAGACGTATAGAAGCAACGCAAGTATCGTTTGTTTCTGTAGATTATATTCCTCTTACACTAGCTAGCATGTTGCAAGTATTACTGCAAGTGCCACTAGAGAGTTTAGGCGTCACACAGGAGTGGCCAGGACGTATAGAAGCAACGCCAGTATCCTTTGTTTCAGTAGATTATACTCCTCCTACACTAGCTAGCATGTTGCAAGTATTACTGCAAGTGCCACAAGACGGTTTAGGCGTCACACAGGAGTGGCCAGGACGTATAGAAGCAACGCAAGTATCCTTTGTTTCAGTAGATTATACTCCTCCTACACTAGCTAGCATGTTGCAAGTATTACTGCAAGTGCCACAAGAGGGTTTAGGCGTTACACAGGAGTGGCCAGGACGTATAGAAGCAACGCAAGTATCGTTTCTTTCTGTAGATTATACTCCTTCTACACTAGCTAGCTTGTTGCAAGTATTACTGCAAGTGCCACAAGAGAGTTTAGGCGTTACACAGGAGTGACCAAGACGTATAGAAGCAACGCAAGTATCGTTTGTTTCTGTAGATTATACTCCTCTTACACTAGCTAGCTTGTTGCAAGTATTACTGCAAGTGCCACAAGAGAGTTTAGGCGTTACACAGGAGTGACCAAGACGTATAGAAGCAACGCAAGTATCGTTTGTTTCTGTAGATTATACTCCTCCTCCACTAGCTAGCTTGTTGCAAGTATTACTGCAAGTGCCACAAGAGAGTTTAGGTGTCACACAGGAGTGACCAAGACGTATAGAAGCAACGCAAGTATCGTTTGTTTCTGTAGATTATACTCCTCTTACACTAGCTAGCTTGTTGCAAGTATTACTGCAAGTGCCACAAGAGAGTTTAGGCGTTACACAGGAGTGACCAAGACGTATAGAAGCAACGCAAGTATCGTTTGTTTCTGTAGATTATACTCCTCCTCCACTAGCTAGCTTGTTGCAAGTATTACTGCAAGTGCCACAAGAGAGTTTAGGCGTTACACAGGAGTGACCAAGACGTATAGAAGCAACGCAAGTATCGTTTGTTTCTGTAGATTATACTCCTCTTACACTAGCTAGTATGTTGCAAGTATTACTGCAAGTGCCACAAGAGAGTTTAGGCGTTACACAGGAGTGACCAAGACGTATAGAAGCAACGCAAGTATCGTTTGTTTCTGTAGATTATACTCCTCTTACACTAGCTAGTATGTTGCAAGTATTACTGCAAGTGCCACAAGAGAGTTTAGGCGTTACACAGGAGTGACCAAGACGTATAGAAGCAACGCAAGTATCGTTTGTTTCTGTAGATTATACTCCTCTTACACTAGCTAGCTTGTTGCAAGTATTACTGCAAGTGCCACAAGAGAGTTTAGGCGTTACACAGGAGTGACCAAGACGTATAGAAGCAACGCAAGTATCGTTTGTTTCTGTAGATTATACTCCTCCTCCACTAGCTAGTATGTTGCAAGTATTACTGCAAGTGCCACAAGAGAGTTTAGGTGTTACACAGGAGTGACCAAGACGTATAGAAGCAACGCAAGTATCGTTTGTTTCTGTAGATTATATTCCTCTTACACTAGCTAGCTTGTTGCAAGTATTACTGCAAGTGCCACAAGAGAGTTTAGGCGTTACACAGGAGTGACCAAGACGTATAGAAGCAACGCAAGTATCGTTTGTTTCTATAGATTATACTCCTCTTACACTAGCTAGCTTGTTGCAAGTATTACTGCAAGTGCCACAAGAGGGTTTAGGCGTTACACAGGAGTGGCCAGGACGTATAGAAGCAACGCAAGTATCGTTTCTTTCTGTAGATTATACTCCTTCTACACTAGCTAGCTTGTTGCAAGTATTACTGCAAGTGCCACAAGAGAGTTTAGGCGTTACACAGGAGTGACCAAGACGTATAGAAGCAACGCAAGTATCGTTTGTTTCTGTAGATTATACTCCTCTTACACTAGCTAGCTTGTTGCAAGTATTACTGCAAGTGCCACAAGAGAGTTTAGGCGTTACACAGGAGTGACCAAGACGTATAGAAGCAACGCAAGTATCGTTTGTTTCTGTAGATTATACTCCTCTTACACTAGCTAGTATGTTGCAAGTATTACTGCAAGTGCCACAAGAGAGTTTAGGCGTTACACAGGAGTGAGCAAGACGTATAGAAGCAACGCAAGTATCGTTTGTTTCTGTAGAATATACTCCTCTTACACTAGCTAGCATGTTGCAAGTATTACTGCAAGTGCCACAAGAGAGTTTAGGCGTTACACAGGAGTGGCCAGGAGGTATAGAAGCAACGCAAGTATCGTTTGTTTCTGTAGATTATACTCCTCTTACACTAGCTAGTATGTTGCAAGTATTACTGCAAGTGCCACAAGAGAGTTTAGGCGTTACACAGGAGTGGCCAGGAGGTATAGAAGCAACGCAAGTATCGTTTGTTTCTGTAGATTATACTCCTCTTACACTAGCTAGTATGTTGCAAGTATTACTGCAAGTGCCACAAGAGAGTTTAGGCGTCACACAGGAGTGGCCAGGAGGTATAGAAGCAACGCAAGTATCGTTTGTTTCTGTAGATTATACTCCTCCTACACTAGCTAGCTTGTTGCAAGTATTACTGCAAGTGCCACAAGAGAGTTTAGGCGTTACACAGGAGTGGCCAAGACGTATAGAAGCAACGCAAGTATCGTTTGTTTCTGTAGATTATACTCCTCCTACACTAGCTAGCTTGTTGCAAGTATTACTGCAAGTGCCACAAGAGAGTTTAGGCGTTACACAGGAGTGGCCAAGACGTATAGAAGCAACGCAAGTATCGTTTGTTTCTGTAGATTATACTCCTCCTCCACTAGCTAGTATGTTGCAAGTATTACTGCAAGTGCCACAAGAGAGTTTAGGTGTTACACAGGAGTGACCAAGACGTATAGAAGCAACGCAAGTATCGTTTGTTTCTGTAGATTATATTCCTCTTACACTAGCTAGCTTGTTGCAAGTATTACTGCAAGTGCCACAAGAGAGTTTAGGCGTTACACAGGAGTGACCAAGACGTATAGAAGCAACGCAAGTATCGTTTGTTTCTGTAGATTATATTCCTCTTACACTAGCTAGCTTGTTGCAAGTATTACTGCAAGTGCCACAAGAGAGTTTAGGCGTTACACAGGAGTGGCCAGAACTTATAGAAGCAACGCAAGTATCGTTTGTTTCTGTAGATTATATTCCTCTTACACTAGCTAGCTTGTTGCAAGTATTACTGCAAGTGCCACAAGAGAGTTTAGGCGTTACACAGGAGTGGCCAGGACCTATAGAAGCAACGCAAGTATCGTTTGTTTCTGTAGATTATATTCCTCTTACACTAGCTAGCTTGTTGCAAGTATTACTGCAAGTGCCACAAGAGAGTTTAGGCGTTACACAGGAGAGACCAAGACGTATAGAAGCAACGCAAGTATCGTTTGTTTCTGTAGATTATATTCCTCTTACACTAGCTAGCTTGTTGCAAGTATTACTGCAAGTGCCACAAGAGAGTTTTGGCGTTACACAGGAGTGGCCAGGAGGTATAGAAGCAACGCAAGTATCCTTTGTTTTTGTAGATTATACTCCTCTTACACTAGCTAGCTTGTTGCAAGTATTACTGCAAGTGCCACAAGAGAGTTTAGGCGTTACACAGGAGTGACCAAGACGTATAGAAGCAACGCAAGTATCGTTTGTTTCTGTAGATTATACTCCTCCTACACTAGCTAGCTTATTGCAAGTATTACTGCAAGTGCCACAAGAGAGTTTAGGCGTTACACAGGAGTGACCAAGACGTATAGAAGCAACGCCAGTATCCTTTGTTTCTGTAGATTATACTCCTCTTACACTAGCTAGCTTGTTGCAAGTATTACTGCAAGTGCCACAAGAGAGTTTAGGCGTTACACAGGAGTGACCAAGACGTATAGAAGCAACGCAAGTATCGTTTGTTTCTGTAGATTATACTCCTCTTACACTAGCTAGCTTGTTGCAAGTATTACTGCAAGTGCCACAAGAGAGTTTAGGCGTTACACAGGAGTGACCAAGACGTATAGAAGCAACGCAAGTATCGTTTGTTTCTGTAGATTATACTCCTCCTCCACTAGCTAGCTTGTTGCAAGTATTACTGCAAGTGCCACAAGAGAGTTTAGGTGTCACACAGGAGTGACCAAGACGTATAGAAGCAACGCAAGTATCGTTTGTTTCTGTAGATTATACTCCTCTTACACTAGCTAGCTTGTTGCAAGTATTACTGCAAGTGCCACAAGAGAGTTTAGGCGTTACACAGGAGTGACCAAGACGTATAGAAGCAACGCAAGTATCCTTTGTTTCTGTAGATTATACTCCTCTTACACTAGCTAGCTTGTTGCAAGTATTACTGCAAGTGCCACAAGAGAGTTTAGGCGTTACACAGGAGTGACCAAGACGTATAGAAGCAACGCAAGTATCGTTTGTTTCTGTAGATTATACTCCTCCTCCACTAGCTAGCTTGTTGCAAGTATTACTGCAAGTGCCACAAGAGAGTTTAGGCGTTACACAGGAGTGGCCAGGAGGTATAGAAGCAACGCAAGTATCGTTTGTTTCAGTAGATTATACTCCTCTTACACTAGCTAGCTTGTTGCAAGTATTACTGCAAGTGCCACAAGAGGGTTTAGGCGTTACACAGGAGTGGCCAGGAGGTATAGAAGCAACGCAAGTATCGTTTGTTTCTGTAGATTATACTCCTCTTACACTAGCTAGCTTGTTGCAAGTATTACTGCAAGTGCCACAAGAGGGTTTAGGCGTTACACAGGAGTGGCCAGGAGGTATAGAAGCAACGCAAGTATCGTTTGTTTCTGTAGATTATACTCCTCTTACACTAGCTAGCTTGTTGCAAGTATTACTGCAAGTGCCACAAGAGGGTTTAGGCGTTACACAGGAGTGGCCAGGAGGTATAGAAGCAACGCAAGTATCGTTTGTTTCAGTAGATTATACTCCTCTTACACTAGCTAGCTTGTTGCAAGTATTACTGCAAGTGCCACTAGAGAGTTTAGGCGTTACACAGGAGTGACCAAGACGTATAGAAGCAACGCAAGTATCGTTTGTTTCTGTAGATTATACTCCTCCTCCACTAGCTAGCTTGTTGCAAGTATTACTGCAAGTGCCACAAGAGGGTTTAGGCGTTACACAGGAGTGGCCAGGAGGTATAGAAGCAACGCAAGTATCGTTTGTTTCTGTAGATTATACTCCTCTTACACTAGCTAGCTTGTTGCAAGTATTACTGCAAGTGCCACAAGAGGGTTTAGGCGTTACACAGGAGTGGCCAGGAGGTATAGAAGCAACGCAAGTATCGTTTGTTTCTGTAGATTATACTCCTCTTACACTAGCTAGCTTGTTGCAAGTATTACTGCAAGTGCCACAAGAGGGTTTAGGCGTTACACAGGAGTGGCCAGGAAGTATAGAAGCAACGCAAGTATCGTTTGTTTCTGTAGATTATACTCCTCTTACACTAGCTAGCTTGTTGCAAGTATTACTGCAAGTGCCACAAGAGGGTTTAGGCGTTACACAGGAGTGGCCAGGAGGTATAGAAGCAACGCAAGTATCGTTTGTTTCAGTAGATTATACTCCTCTTACACTAGCTAGCTTGTTGCAAGTATTACTGCAAGTGCCACTAGAGAGTTTAGGCGTTACACAGGAGTGACCAAGACGTATAGAAGCAACGCAAGTATCCTTTGTTTCAGTAGATTATACTCCTCCTACACTAGCTAGCATGTTGCAAGTATTACTGCAAGTGCCACAAGACGGTTTAGGCGTTACACAGGAGTGACCAAGACGTATAGAAGCAACGCAAGTATCGTTTGTTTCTGTAGATTATATTCCTCTTACACTAGCTAGCATGTTGCAAGTATTACTGCAAGTGCCACTAGAGAGTTTAGGCGTCACACAGGAGTGGCCAGGACGTATAGAAGCAACGCCAGTATCCTTTGTTTCAGTAGATTATACTCCTCCTACACTAGCTAGCATGTTGCAAGTATTACTGCAAGTGCCACAAGACGGTTTAGGCGTCACACAGGAGTGGCCAGGACGTATAGAAGCAACGCAAGTATCCTTTGTTTCAGTAGATTATACTCCTCCTACACTAGCTAGCATGTTGCAAGTATTACTGCAAGTGCCACAAGAGGGTTTAGGCGTTACACAGGAGTGGCCAGGACGTATAGAAGCAACGCAAGTATCGTTTCTTTCTGTAGATTATACTCCTTCTACACTAGCTAGCTTGTTGCAAGTATTACTGCAAGTGCCACAAGAGAGTTTAGGCGTTACACAGGAGTGACCAAGACGTATAGAAGCAACGCAAGTATCGTTTGTTTCTGTAGATTATACTCCTCTTACACTAGCTAGCTTGTTGCAAGTATTACTGCAAGTGCCACAAGAGAGTTTAGGCGTTACACAGGAGTGACCAAGACGTATAGAAGCAACGCAAGTATCGTTTGTTTCTGTAGATTATACTCCTCCTCCACTAGCTAGCTTGTTGCAAGTATTACTGCAAGTGCCACAAGAGAGTTTAGGCGTTACACAGGAGTGACCAAGACGTATAGAAGCAACGCAAGTATCGTTTGTTTCTGTAGATTATACTCCTCTTACACTAGCTAGCTTGTTGCAAGTATTACTGCAAGTGCCACAAGAGAGTTTAGGCGTTACACAGGAGTGACCAAGACGTATAGAAGCAACGCAAGTATCGTTTGTTTCTGTAGATTATACTCCTCTTACACTAGCTAGTATGTTGCAAGTATTACTGCAAGTGCCACAAGAGAGTTTAGGCGTTACACAGGAGTGACCAAGACGTATAGAAGCAACGCAAGTATCGTTTGTTTCTGTAGATTATACTCCTCTTACACTAGCTAGTATGTTGCAAGTATTACTGCAAGTGCCACAAGAGAGTTTAGGCGTTACACAGGAGTGACCAAGACGTATAGAAGCAACGCAAGTATCGTTTGTTTCTGTAGATTATACTCCTCCTCCACTAGCTAGTATGTTGCAAGTATTACTGCAAGTGCCACAAGAGAGTTTAGGTGTTACACAGGAGTGACCAAGACGTATAGAAGCAACGCAAGTATCGTTTGTTTCTGTAGATTATATTCCTCTTACACTAGCTAGCTTGTTGCAAGTATTACTGCAAGTGCCACAAGAGAGTTTAGGCGTTACACAGGAGTGACCAAGACGTATAGAAGCAACGCAAGTATCGTTTGTTTCTATAGATTATACTCCTCTTACACTAGCTAGCTTGTTGCAAGTATTACTGCAAGTGCCACAAGAGGGTTTAGGCGTTACACAGGAGTGGCCAGGACGTATAGAAGCAACGCAAGTATCGTTTCTTTCTGTAGATTATACTCCTTCTACACTAGCTAGCTTGTTGCAAGTATTACTGCAAGTGCCACAAGAGAGTTTAGGCGTTACACAGGAGTGACCAAGACGTATAGAAGCAACGCAAGTATCGTTTGTTTCTGTAGATTATACTCCTCTTACACTAGCTAGCTTGTTGCAAGTATTACTGCAAGTGCCACAAGAGAGTTTAGGCGTTACACAGGAGTGACCAAGACGTATAGAAGCAACGCAAGTATCGTTTGTTTCTGTAGATTATACTCCTCCTCCACTAGCTAGCTTGTTGCAAGTATTACTGCAAGTGCCACAAGAGAGTTTAGGCGTTACACAGGAGTGACCAAGACGTATAGAAGCAACGCAAGTATCGTTTGTTTCTGTAGATTATACTCCTCTTACACTAGCTAGCTTGTTGCAAGTATTACTGCAAGTGCCACAAGAGAGTTTAGGCGTTACACAGGAGTGACCAAGACGTATAGAAGCAACGCAAGTATCGTTTGTTTCTGTAGATTATACTCCTCTTACACTAGCTAGTATGTTGCAAGTATTACTGCAAGTGCCACAAGAGAGTTTAGGCGTTACACAGGAGTGACCAAGACGTATAGAAGCAACGCAAGTATCGTTTGTTTCTGTAGATTATACTCCTCTTACACTAGCTAGTATGTTGCAAGTATTACTGCAAGTGCCACAAGAGAGTTTAGGCGTTACACAGGAGTGACCAAGACGTATAGAAGCAACGCAAGTATCGTTTGTTTCTGTAGATTATACTCCTCTTACACTAGCTAGCTTGTTGCAAGTATTACTGCAAGTGCCACAAGAGAGTTTAGGCGTTACACAGGAGTGACCAAGACGTATAGAAGCAACGCAAGTATCGTTTGTTTCTGTAGATTATACTCCTCCTCCACTAGCTAGTATGTTGCAAGTATTACTGCAAGTGCCACAAGAGAGTTTAGGTGTTACACAGGAGTGACCAAGACGTATAGAAGCAACGCAAGTATCGTTTGTTTCTGTAGATTATATTCCTCTTACACTAGCTAGCTTGTTGCAAGTATTACTGCAAGTGCCACAAGAGAGTTTAGGCGTTACACAGGAGTGACCAAGACGTATAGAAGCAACGCAAGTATCGTTTGTTTCTATAGATTATACTCCTCTTACACTAGCTAGCTTGTTGCAAGTATTACTGCAAGTGCCACAAGAGGGTTTAGGCGTTACACAGGAGTGGCCAGGACGTATAGAAGCAACGCAAGTATCGTTTCTTTCTGTAGATTATACTCCTTCTACACTAGCTAGCTTGTTGCAAGTATTACTGCAAGTGCCACAAGAGAGTTTAGGCGTTACACAGGAGTGGCCAGGAGGTATAGAAGCAACGCAAGTATCGTTTGTTTCTGTAGATTATACTCCTCTTACACTAGCTAGTATGTTGCAAGTATTACTGCAAGTGCCACAAGAGAGTTTAGGCGTTACACAGGAGTGGCCAGGAGGTATAGAAGCAACGCAAGTATCGTTTGTTTCTGTAGATTATACTCCTCTTACACTAGCTAGTATGTTGCAAGTATTACTGCAAGTGCCACAAGAGAGTTTAGGCGTCACACAGGAGTGGCCAGGAGGTATAGAAGCAACGCAAGTATCGTTTGTTTCTGTAGATTATACTCCTCCTACACTAGCTAGCTTGTTGCAAGTATTACTGCAAGTGCCACAAGAGAGTTTAGGCGTTACACAGGAGTGGCCAAGACGTATAGAAGCAACGCAAGTATCGTTTGTTTCTGTAGATTATATTCCTCTTACACTAGCTAGCTTGTTGCAAGTATTACTGCAAGTGCCACAAGAGAGTTTAGGCGTTACACAGGAGTGGCCAGGACTTATAGAAGCAACGCAAGTATCGTTTGTTTCTGTAGATTATATTCCTCTTACACTAGCTAGCTTGTTGCAAGTATTACTGCAAGTGCCACAAGAGAGTTTAGGCGTTACACAGGAGTGGCCAGGACCTATAGAAGCAACGCAAGTATCGTTTGTTTCTGTAGATTATATTCCTCTTACACTAGCTAGCTTGTTGCAAGTATTACTGCAAGTGCCACAAGAGAGTTTAGGCGTTACACAGGAGAGACCAAGACGTATAGAAGCAACGCAAGTATCGTTTGTTTCTGTAGATTATATTCCTCTTACACTAGCTAGCTTGTTGCAAGTATTACTGCAAGTGCCACAAGAGAGTTTTGGCGTTACACAGGAGTGGCCAGGAGGTATAGAAGCAACGCAAGTATCCTTTGTTTTTGTAGATTATACTCCTCTTACACTAGCTAGCTTGTTGCAAGTATTACTGCAAGTGCCACAAGAGAGTTTAGGCGTTACACAGGAGTGACCAAGACGTATAGAAGCAACGCAAGTATCGTTTGTTTCTGTAGATTATACTCCTCCTACACTAGCTAGCTTATTGCAAGTATTACTGCAAGTGCCACAAGAGAGTTTAGGCGTTACACAGGAGTGACCAAGACGTATAGAAGCAACGCCAGTATCCTTTGTTTCTGTAGATTATACTCCTCTTACACTAGCTAGCTTGTTGCAAGTATTACTGCAAGTGCCACAAGAGAGTTTAGGCGTTACACAGGAGTGACCAAGACGTATAGAAGCAACGCAAGTATCGTTTGTTTCTGTAGATTATACTCCTCTTACACTAGCTAGCTTGTTGCAAGTATTACTGCAAGTGCCACAAGAGAGTTTAGGCGTTACACAGGAGTGACCAAGACGTATAGAAGCAACGCAAGTATCGTTTGTTTCTGTAGATTATACTCCTCCTCCACTAGCTAGCTTGTTGCAAGTATTACTGCAAGTGCCACAAGAGAGTTTAGGTGTCACACAGGAGTGACCAAGACGTATAGAAGCAACGCAAGTATCGTTTGTTTCTGTAGATTATACTCCTCTTACACTAGCTAGCTTGTTGCAAGTATTACTGCAAGTGCCACAAGAGAGTTTAGGCGTTACACAGGAGTGACCAAGACGTATAGAAGCAACGCAAGTATCGTTTGTTTCTGTAGATTATACTCCTCCTCCACTAGCTAGCTTGTTGCAAGTATTACTGCAAGTGCCACAAGAGAGTTTAGGCGTTACACAGGAGTGACCAAGACGTATAGAAGCAACGCAAGTATCGTTTGTTTCTGTAGATTATACTCCTCTTACACTAGCTAGCTTGTTGCAAGTATTACTGCAAGTGCCACAAGAGAGTTTAGGCGTTACACAGGAGTGACCAAGACGTATAGAAGCAACGCAAGTATCGTTTGTTTCTGTAGATTATACTCCTCTTACACTAGCTAGTATGTTGCAAGTATTACTGCAAGTGCCACAAGAGAGTTTAGGCGTTACACAGGAGTGACCAAGACGTATAGAAGCAACGCAAGTATCGTTTGTTTCTGGTGATTATACTCCTCTTACACTAGCTAGTATGTTGCAAGTATTACTGCAAGTGCCACAAGAGAGTTTAGGCGTTACACAGGAGTGACCAAGACGTATAGAAGCAACGCAAGTATCGTTTGTTTCTGTAGATTATACTCCTCTTACACTAGCTAGCTTGTTGCAAGTATTACTGCAAGTGCCACAAGAGAGTTTAGGCGTTACACAGGAGTGACCAAGACGTATAGAAGCAACGCAAGTATCGTTTGTTTCTGTAGATTATACTCCTCCTCCACTAGCTAGTATGTTGCAAGTATTACTGCAAGTGCCACAAGAGAGTTTAGGTGTTACACAGGAGTGACCAAGACGTATAGAAGCAACGCAAGTATCGTTTGTTTCTGTAGATTATATTCCTCTTACACTAGCTAGCTTGTTGCAAGTATTACTGCAAGTGCCACAAGAGAGTTTAGGCGTTACACAGGAGTGACCAAGACGTATAGAAGCAATGCAAGTATCGTTTGTTTCTATAGATTATACTCCTCTTACACTAGCTAGCTTGTTGCAAGTATTACTGCAAGTGCCACAAGAGGGTTTAGGCGTTACACAGGAGTGGCCAGGACGTATAGAAGCAACGCAAGTATCGTTTCTTTCTGTAGATTATACTCCTTCTACACTAGCTAGCTTGTTGCAAGTATTACTGCAAGTGCCACAAGAGAGTTTAGGCGTTACACAGGAGTGACCAAGACGTATAGAAGCAACGCAAGTATCGTTTGTTTCTGTAGATTATACTCCTCTTACACTAGCTAGTATGTTGCAAGTATTACTGCAAGTGCCACAAGAGAGTTTAGGCGTCACACAGGAGTGGCCAGGACGTATAGAAGCAACGCAAGTATCGTTTGTTTCTGTAGATTATACTCCTCTTACACTAGCTAGCATGTTGCAAGTATTACTGCAAGTGCCACAAGAGAGTTTAGGCGTTACACAGGAGTGAGCAAGACGTATAGAAGCAACGCAAGTATCGTTTGTTTCTGTAGATTATACTCCTCTTACACTAGCTAGCATGTTGCAAGTATTACTGCAAGTGCCACAAGAGAGTTTAGGCGTTACACAGGAGTGAGCAAGACGTATAGAAGCAACGCAAGTATCGTTTGTTTCTGTAGATTATACTCCTCTTACACTAGCTAGTATGTTGCAAGTATTACTGCAAGTGCCACAAGAGAGTTTAGGCGTTACACAGGAGTGAGCAAGACGTATAGAAGCAACGCAAGTATCGTTTGTTTCTGTAGATTATACTCCTCTTACACTAGCTAGCATGTTGCAAGTATTACTGCAAGTGCCACAAGAGAGTTTAGGCGTTACACAGGAGTGAGCAAGACGTATAGAAGCAACGCAAGTATCGTTTGTTTCAGTAGATTATACTCCTCTTACACTAGCTAGTATGTTGCAAGTATTACTGCAAGTGCCACAAGAGAGTTTAGGCGTTACACAGGAGTGAGCAAGACGTATAGAAGCAACGCAAGTATCGTTTGTTTCTGTAGATTATACTCCTCTTACACTAGCTAGCATGTTGCAAGTATTACTGCAAGTGCCACAAGAGAGTTTAGGCGTTACACAGGAGTGGCCAGGAGGTATAGAAGCAACGCAAGTATCGTTTGTTTCTGTAGATTATACTCCTCTTACACTAGCTAGTATGTTGCAAGTATTACTGCAAGTGCCACAAGAGAGTTTAGGCGTTACACAGGAGTGGCCAGGAGGTATAGAAGCAACGCAAGTATCGTTTGTTTCTGTAGATTATACTCCTCTTACACTAGCTAGTATGTTGCAAGTATTACTGCAAGTGCCACAAGAGAGTTTAGGCGTCACACAGGAGTGGCCAGGAGGTATAGAAGCAACGCAAGTATCGTTTGTTTCTGTAGATTATACTCCTCCTACACTAGCTAGCTTGTTGCAAGTATTACTGCAAGTGCCACAAGAGAGTTTAGGCGTTACACAGGAGTGGCCAAGACGTATAGAAGCAACGCAAGTATCGTTTGTTTCTGTAGATTATACTCCTCCTACACTAGCTAGCTTGTTGCAAGTATTACTGCAAGTGCCACAAGAGAGTTTAGGCGTTACACAGGAGTGGCCAAGACGTATAGAAGCAACGCAAGTATCGTTTGTTTCTGTAGATTATACTCCTCCTCCACTAGCTAGTATGTTGCAAGTATTACTGCAAGTGCCACAAGAGAGTTTAGGTGTTACACAGGAGTGACCAAGACGTATAGAAGCAACGCAAGTATCGTTTGTTTCTGTAGATTATATTCCTCTTACACTAGCTAGCTTGTTGCAAGTATTACTGCAAGTGCCACAAGAGAGTTTAGGCGTTACACAGGAGTGACCAAGACGTATAGAAGCAACGCAAGTATCGTTTGTTTCTGTAGATTATATTCCTCTTACACTAGCTAGCTTGTTGCAAGTATTACTGCAAGTGCCACAAGAGAGTTTAGGCGTTACACAGGAGTGGCCAGGACTTATAGAAGCAACGCAAGTATCGTTTGTTTCTGTAGATTATATTCCTCTTACACTAGCTAGCTTGTTGCAAGTATTACTGCAAGTGCCACAAGAGAGTTTAGGCGTTACACAGGAGTGGCCAGGACCTATAGAAGCAACGCAAGTATCGTTTGTTTCTGTAGATTATATTCCTCTTACACTAGCTAGCTTGTTGCAAGTATTACTGCAAGTGCCACAAGAGAGTTTAGGCGTTACACAGGAGAGACCAAGACGTATAGAAGCAACGCAAGTATCGTTTGTTTCTGTAGATTATATTCCTCTTACACTAGCTAGCTTGTTGCAAGTATTACTGCAAGTGCCACAAGAGAGTTTTGGCGTTACACAGGAGTGGCCAGGAGGTATAGAAGCAACGCAAGTATCCTTTGTTTTTGTAGATTATACTCCTCTTACACTAGCTAGCTTGTTGCAAGTATTACTGCAAGTGCCACAAGAGAGTTTAGGCGTTACACAGGAGTGACCAAGACGTATAGAAGCAACGCAAGTATCGTTTGTTTCTGTAGATTATACTCCTCCTACACTAGCTAGCTTATTGCAAGTATTACTGCAAGTGCCACAAGAGAGTTTAGGCGTTACACAGGAGTGACCAAGACGTATAGAAGCAACGCCAGTATCCTTTGTTTCTGTAGATTATACTCCTCTTACACTAGCTAGCTTGTTGCAAGTATTACTGCAAGTGCCACAAGAGAGTTTAGGCGTTACACAGGAGTGACCAAGACGTATAGAAGCAACGCAAGTATCGTTTGTTTCTGTAGATTATACTCCTCTTACACTAGCTAGTATGTTGCAAGTATTACTGCAAGTGCCACAAGAGAGTTTAGGCGTTACACAGGAGTGACCAAGACGTATAGAAGCAACGCAAGTATCGTTTGTTTCTGTAGATTATACTCCTCTTACACTAGCTAGCATGTTGCAAGTATTACTGCAAGTGCCACAAGAGAGTTTTAGGCGTTACACAGGAGTGGCCAGGAGGTATAGAAGCAACGCAAGTATCGTTTGTTTCTGTAGATTATACTCCTCTTACACTAGCTAGCATGTTGCAAGTATTACTGCAAGTGCCACAAGAGAGTTTAGGCGTTACACAGGAGTGGCCAGGAGGTATAGAAGCAACGCAAGTATCGTTTGTTTCTGTAGATTATACTCCTCTTACACTAGCTAGTATGTTGCAAGTATTACTGCAAGTGCCACAAGAGAGTTTAGGCGTCACACAGGAGTGGCCAGGAGGTATAGAAGCAACGCAAGTATCGTTTGTTTCTGTAGATTATACTCCTCCTACACTAGCTAGCTTGTTGCAAGTATTACTGCAAGTGCCACAAGAGAGTTTAGGCGTTACACAGGAGTGACCAAGACGTATAGAAGCAACGCAAGTATCGTTTGTTTCTGTAGATTATACTCCTCCTCCACTAGCTAGTATGTTGCAAGTATTACTGCAAGTGCCACAAGAGAGTTTAGGTGTTACACAGGAGTGACCAAGACGTATAGAAGCAACGCAAGTATCGTTTGTTTCTGTAGATTATATTCCTCTTACACTAGCTAGCTTGTTGCAAGTATTACTGCAAGTGCCACAAGAGAGTTTAGGCGTTACACAGGAGTGACCAAGACGTATAGAAGCAACGCAAGTATCCTTTGTTTCTGTAGATTATATTCCTTTTACACTAGCTAGCTTGTTGCAAGTATTACTGCAAGTGCCACAAGAGAGTTTAGGCGTTACACAGGAGTGGCCAGGACTTATAGAAGCAACGCAAGTATCGTTTGTTTCTGTAGATTATATTCCTCTTACACTAGCTAGCTTGTTGCAAGTATTACTGCAAGTGCCACAAGAGAGTTTAGGCGTTACACAGGAGTGGCCAGGACCTATAGAAGCAACGCAAGTATCGTTTGTTTCTGTAGATTATATTCCTCTTACACTAGCTAGCTTGTTGCAAGTATTACTGCAAGTGCCACAAGAGAATTTAGGCGTTACACAGGAGAGACCAAGACGTATAGAAGCAACGCAAGTATCGTTTGTTTCTGTAGATTATATTCCTCTTACACTAGCTAGCTTGTTGCAAGTATTACTGCAAGTGCCACAAGAGAGTTTTGGCGTTACACAGGAGTGGCCAGGAGGTATAGAAGCAACGCAAGTATCCTTTGTTTTTGTAGATTATACTCCTCTTACACTAGCTAGCTTGTTGCAAGTATTACTGCAAGTGCCACAAGAGAGTTTAGGCGTTACACAGGAGTGACCAAGACGTATAGAAGCAACGCAAGTATCGTTTGTTTCTGTAGATTATACTCCTCCTACACTAGCTAGCTTATTGCAAGTATTACTGCAAGTGCCACAAGAGAGTTTAGGCGTTACACAGGAGTGACCAAGACGTATAGAAGCAACGCAAGTATCCTTTGTTTCAGTAGATTATACTCCTCTTACACTAGCTAGCATGTTGCAAGTATTACTGCAAGTGCCACAAGAGGGTTTAGGCGTTACACAGGAGTGACCAGGACGTATAGAAGCAACGCAAGTATCGTTTGTTTCTGTAGATTATATTCCTCTTACACTAGCTAGCATGTTGCAAGTATTACTGCAAGTGCCACAAGAGAGTTTAGGCGTTACACAGGAGTGACCAAGACGTATAGAAGCAACGCAAGTATCGTTTGTTTCTGTAGATTATATTCCTCTTACACTAGCTAGCTTGTTGCAAGTATTACTGCAAGTGCCACAAGAGGGTTTAGGCGTTACACAGGAGTGGCCAAGACGTATAGAAGCAACGCAAGTATGGTTTGTTTCTGTAGATTATACTCCTCCTACACTAGCTAGCTTGTTGCAAGTATTACTGCAAGTGCCACTAGAGAGTTTAGGCGTCACACAGGAGTGGCCAGGACGTATAGAAGCAACGCCAGTATCGTTTGTTTCAGTAGATTATACTCCTCTTACACTAGCTAGCTTGTTGCAAGTATTACTGCAAGTGCCACTAGAGAGTTTAGGCGTCACACAGGAGTGGCCAGGACGTATAGAAGCAACGCAAGTATCGTTTGTTTCTGTAGATTATACTCCTCTTACACTAGCTAGCATGTTGCAAGTATTACTGCAAGTGCCACAAGAGGGTTTTGGCGTTACACAGGAGTGACCAAGACGTATAGAAGCAACGCAAGTATCCTTTGTTTCTGTAGATTATCCTCCTCCTACACTAGCTAGCTTGTTGCAAGTATTACTGCAAGTGCCACAAGACGGTTTAGGCGTTACACAGGAGTGACCAAGACGTATAGAAGCAACGCAAGTATCGTTTGTTTCTGTAGATTATATTCCTCTTACACTAGCTAGCATGTTGCAAGTATTACTGCAAGTGCCACTAGAGAGTTTAGGCGTCACACAGGAGTGGCCAAGACGTATAGAAGCAACGCAAGTATCGTTTGTTTCTGTAGATTATACTCCTCCTCCACTAGCTAGCATGTTGCAAGTATTACTGCAAGTGCCACTAGAGAGTTTAGGCGTTACACAGGAGTGACCAAGACGTATAGAAGCAACGCAAGTATCGTTTGTTTCTGTAGATTATATTCCTCTTACACTAGCTAGCATGTTGCAAGTATTACTGCAAGTGCCACTAGAGAGTTTAGGCGTCACACAGGAGTGGCCAGGACGTATAGAAGCAACGCAAGTATCGTTTGTTTCTGTAGATTATACTCCTCCTCCACTAGCTAGCATGTTGCAAGTATTATTGCAAGTGCCACAAGAGGGTTTAGGCGTTACACAGGAGTGACCAAGACGTATAGAAGCAACGCAAGTATCCTTTGTTTCTGTAGATTACCCTCCTCCTACACTAGCTAGCTTGTTGCAAGTATTACTGCAAGTGCCACAAGAGGGTTTTGGCGTTACACAGGAGTGGCCAGGACGTATAGAAGCAACGCAAGTATCGTTTGTTTCTGTAGATTATCCTCCTCCTCCACTAGCTAGCTTGTTGCAAGTATTACTGCAAGTGCCACAAGAGGGTTTTGGCGTTACACAGGAGAGGCCAAGACGTAAAGAAGCAACGCAAGTATCGTTTGTTTCTGTAGATTATACTCCTCCTACACTAGCTAGCATGTTGCAAGTATTACTGCAAGTGCCACAAGACGGTTTAGGCGTTACACAGGAGTGACCAATTCGTATAGAAGCAACGCAAGTATCGTTTTTTTCTGTAGATTATATTCCTCTTACACTAGCTAGCATGTTGCAAGTATTACTGCAAGTGCCACTAGAGAGTTTAGGCGTCACACAGGAGTGGCCAAGACGTATAGAAGCAACGCAAGTATCGTTTGTTTCAGTAGATTATACTCCTCCTACACTAGCTAGCATGTTGCAAGTATTACTGCAAGTGCCACAAGACGGTTTAGGCGTTACACAGGAGTGACCAAGACGTATAGAAGCAACGCAAGTATCGTTTGTTTCTGTAGATTATATTCCTCTTACACTAGCTAGCATGTTGCAAGTATTACTGCAAGTGCCACTAGAGAGTTTAGGCGTCACACAGGAGTGGCCAGGACGTAAAGAAGCAACGCAAGTATCGTTTGTTTCTGTAGATTATACTCCTCTTACACTAGCTAGCTTGTTGCAAGTATTACTGCAAGTGCCACTAGAGAGTTTAGGCGTCACACAGGAGTGGCCAAGACGTATAGAAGCAACGCAAGTATCGTTTGTTTCTGTAGATTATACTCCTCTTACACTAGCTAGCTTGTTGCAAGTATTACTGCAAGTGCCACTAGAGAGTTTAGGCGTCACACAGGAGTGGCCAGGAGGTATAGAAGCAACGCAAGTATCGTTTGTTTCTGTAGATTATACTCCTCTTACACTAGCTAGTATGTTGCAAGTATTACTGCAAGTGCCACTAGAGAGTTTAGGCGTCACACAGGAGTGGCCAAGACGTATAGAAGCAACGCAAGTATCGTTTGTTTCTGTAGATTATACTCCTCTTACACTAGCTAGCTTGTTGCAAGTATTACTGCAAGTGCCACTAGAGAGTTTAGGCGTCACACAGGAGTGGCCAAGACGTATAGAAGCAACGCAAGTGTCGTTTGTTTCTGTAGATTATACTCCTCTTACACTAGCTAGCTTGTTGCAAGTATTACTGCAAGTGCCACAAGAGAGTTTAGGCGTTACACAGGAGTGACCAAGACGTATAGAAGCAACGCAAGTATCCTTTGTTTCTGTAGATTATATTCCTCTTACACTAGCTAGCTTGTTGCAAGTATTACTGCAAGTGCCACAAGAGAGTTTAGGCGTTACACAGGAGTGGCCAGGACTTATAGAAGCAACGCAAGTATCGTTTGTTTCTGTAGATTATATTCCTCTTACACTAGCTAGCTTGTTGCAAGTATTACTGCAAGTGCCACAAGAGAGTTTAGGCGTTACACAGGAGTGGCCAGGACCTATAGAAGCAACGCAAGTATCGTTTGTTTCTGTAGATTATATTCCTCTTACACTAGCTAGCTTGTTGCAAGTATTACTGCAAGTGCCACAAGAGAATTTAGGCGTTACACAGGAGAGACCAAGACGTATAGAAGCAACGCAAGTATCGTTTGTTTCTGTAGATTATATTCCTCTTACACTAGCTAGCTTGTTGCAAGTATTACTGCAAGTGCCACAAGAGAGTTTTGGCGTTACACAGGAGTGGCCAGGAGGTATAGAAGCAACGCAAGTATCCTTTGTTTTTGTAGATTATACTCCTCTTACACTAGCTAGCTTGTTGCAAGTATTACTGCAAGTGCCACAAGAGAGTTTAGGCGTTACACAGGAGTGACCAAGACGTATAGAAGCAACGCAAGTATCGTTTGTTTCTGTAGATTACACTCCTCCTACACTAGCTAGCTTATTGCAAGTATTACTGCAAGTGCCGCAAGAGAGTTTAGGCGTTACACAGGAGTGACCAAGACGTATAGAAGCAACGCAAGTATCCTTTGTTTCAGTAGATTATACTCCTCCTACACTAGCTAGCTTATTGCAAGTATTACTGCAAGTGCCGCAAGAGAGTTTAGGCGTTACACAGGAGTGACCAAGACGTATAGAAGCAACGCAAGTATCCTTTGTTTCAGTAGATTATACTCCTCCTACACTAGCTAGCTTATTGCAAGTATTACTGCAAGTGCCGCAAGAGAGTTTAGGCGTTACACAGGAGTGACCAAGACGTATAGAAGCAACGCAAGTATCCTTTGTTTCAGTAGATTATACTCCTCCTACACTAGCTAGCTTATTGCAAGTATTACTGCAAGTGCCACAAGAGGGTTTAGGCGTTACACAGGAGTGACCAAGACGTATAGAAGCAACGCAAGTATCCTTTGTTTCAGTAGATTATACTTCTCCTACACTAGCTAGCTTATTGCAAGTATTACTGCAAGTGCCGCAAGAGAGATTAGGCGTTACACAGGAGTGACCAAGACGTATAGAAGCAACGCAAGTATCCTTTGTTTCAGTAGATTATACTCCTCCTACACTAGCTAGCTTATTGCAAGTATTACTGCAAGTGCCGCAAGAGAGTTTAGGCGTTACACAGGAGTGACCAAGACGTATAGAAGCAACGCAAGTATCCTTTGTTTCAGTAGATTATACTCCTCCTACACTAGCTAGCTTATTGCAAGTATTACTGCAAGTGCCGCAAGAGAGTTTAGGCGTTACACAGGAGTGACCAAGACGTATAGAAGCAACGCAAGTATCGTTTGTTTCTGTAGATTATACTCCTCCTACACTAGCTAGTTTATTGCAAGTATTACTGCAAGTGCCGCAAGAGAGTTTAGGCGTTACATCAGGAGTGACCAAGACGTATAGAAGCAACGCAAGTATCCTTTGTTTCAGTAGATTATACTCCTCTTACACTAGCTAGCATGTTGCAAGTATTACTGCAAGTGCCACAAGAGGGTTTAGGCGTTACACAGGAGTGACCAGGACGTATAGAAGCAACGCAAGTATCGTTTGTTTCTGTAGATTATATTCCTCTTACACTAGCTAGCATGTTGCAAGTATTACTGCAAGTGCCACAAGAGAGTTTAGGCGTTACACAGGAGTGACCAAGACGTATAGAAGCAACGCAAGTATCGTTTGTTTCTGTAGATTATATTCCTCTTACACTAGCTAGCTTGTTGCAAGTATTACTGCAAGTGCCACAAGAGGGTTTAGGCGTTACACAGGAGTGGCCAAGACGTATAGAAGCAACGCAAGTATGGTTTGTTTCTGTAGATTATACTCCTCCTACACTAGCTAGCTTGTTGCAAGTATTACTGCAAGTGCCACTAGAGAGTTTAGGCGTCACACAGGAGTGGCCAGGACGTATAGAAGCAACGCCAGTATCGTTTGTTTCAGTAGATTATACTCCTCTTACACTAGCTAGCTTGTTGCAAGTATTACTGCAAGTGCCACTAGAGAGTTTAGGCGTCACACAGGAGTGGCCAGGACGTATAGAAGCAACGCAAGTATCGTTTGTTTCTGTAGATTATACTCCTCTTACACTAGCTAGCATGTTGCAAGTATTACTGCAAGTGCCACAAGAGGGTTTTGGCGTTACACAGGAGTGACCAAGACGTATAGAAGCAACGCAAGTATCCTTTGTTTCTGTAGATTATCCTCCTCCTACACTAGCTAGCTTGTTGCAAGTATTACTGCAAGTGCCACAAGACGGTTTAGGCGTTACACAGGAGTGACCAAGACGTATAGAAGCAACGCAAGTATCGTTTGTTTCTGTAGATTATATTCCTCTTACACTAGCTAGCATGTTGCAAGTATTACTGCAAGTGCCACTAGAGAGTTTAGGCGTCACACAGGAGTGGCCAAGACGTATAGAAGCAACGCAAGTATCGTTTGTTTCTGTAGATTATACTCCTCCTCCACTAGCTAGCATGTTGCAAGTATTACTGCAAGTGCCACTAGAGAGTTTAGGCGTTACACAGGAGTGACCAAGACGTATAGAAGCAACGCAAGTATCGTTTGTTTCTGTAGATTATATTCCTCTTACACTAGCTAGCATGTTGCAAGTATTACTGCAAGTGCCACTAGAGAGTTTAGGCGTCACACAGGAGTGGCCAGGACGTATAGAAGCAACGCAAGTATCGTTTGTTTCTGTAGATTATACTCCTCCTCCACTAGCTAGCATGTTGCAAGTATTATTGCAAGTGCCACAAGAGGGTTTTGGCGTTACACAGGAGAGGCCAAGACGTAAAGAAGCAACGCAAGTATCGTTTGTTTCTGTAGATTATACTCCTCCTACACTAGCTAGCATGTTGCAAGTATTACTGCAAGTGCCACAAGACGGTTTAGGCGTTACACAGGAGTGACCAATTCGTATAGAAGCAACGCAAGTATCGTTTTTTTCTGTAGATTATATTCCTCTTACACTAGCTAGCATGTTGCAAGTATTACTGCAAGTGCCACTAGAGAGTTTAGGCGTCACACAGGAGTGGCCAAGACGTATAGAAGCAACGCAAGTATCGTTTGTTTCAGTAGATTATACTCCTCCTACACTAGCTAGCATGTTGCAAGTATTACTGCAAGTGCCACAAGACGGTTTAGGCGTTACACAGGAGTGACCAAGACGTATAGAAGCAACGCAAGTATCGTTTGTTTCTGTAGATTATATTCCTCTTACACTAGCTAGCATGTTGCAAGTATTACTGCAAGTGCCACTAGAGAGTTTAGGCGTCACACAGGAGTGGCCAGGACGTAAAGAAGCAACGCAAGTATCGTTTGTTTCTGTAGATTATACTCCTCTTACACTAGCTAGCTTGTTGCAAGTATTACTGCAAGTGCCACTAGAGAGTTTAGGCGTCACACAGGAGTGGCCAAGACGTATAGAAGCAACGCAAGTATCGTTTGTTTCTGTAGATTATACTCCTCTTACACTAGCTAGCTTGTTGCAAGTATTACTGCAAGTGCCACTAGAGAGTTTAGGCGTCACACAGGAGTGGCCAGGAGGTATAGAAGCAACGCAAGTATCGTTTGTTTCTGTAGATTATACTCCTCTTACACTAGCTAGTATGTTGCAAGTATTACTGCAAGTGCCACTAGAGAGTTTAGGCGTCACACAGGAGTGGCCAAGACGTATAGAAGCAACGCAAGTATCGTTTGTTTCTGTAGATTATACTCCTCTTACACTAGCTAGCTTGTTGCAAGTATTACTGCAAGTGCCACTAGAGAGTTTAGGCGTCACACAGGAGTGGCCAAGACGTATAGAAGCAACGCAAGTATCGTTTGTTTCTGTAGATTATACTCCTCTTACACTAGCTAGCATGTTGCAAGTATTACTGCAAGTGCCACTAGAGAGTTTAGGCGTCACACAGGAGTGGCCAGGACGTATAGAAGCAACGCCAGTATCCTTTGTTTCAGTAGATTATACTCCTCCTACACTAGCTAGCATGTTGCAAGTATTACTGCAAGTGCCACAAGACGGTTTAGGCGTCACACAGGAGTGGCCAGGACGTATAGAAGCAACGCAAGTATCCTTTGTTTCAGTAGATTATACTCCTCCTACACTAGCTAGCTTGTTGCAAGTATTACTGCAAGTGCCACAAGACGGTTTAGGCGTTACACAGGAGTGACTAAGACGTATAGAAGCAACGCAAGTATCGTTTGCTTCTGTAGATTATATTCCTCTTACACTAGCTAGCTTGTTGCAAGTATTACTGCAAGTGCCACTAGAGAGTTTAGGCGTCACACAGGAGTGGCCAAGACGTATAGAAGCAACGCAAGTATCGTTTGTTTCTGTAGATTATACTCCTCTTACACTAGCTAGCTTGTTGCAAGTATTACTGCAAGTGCCACTAGAGAGTTTAGGCGTCACACATGAGTGGCCAAGACGTATAGAAGCAACGCAAGTATCGTTTGTTTCTGTAGATTATACTCCTCTTACACTAGCTAGCATGTTGCAAGTATTACTGCAAGTGCCACTAGAGAGTTTAGGCGTCACACAGAAGTGGCCAGGACGTATAGAAGCAACGCCAGTATCCTTTGTTTCAGTAGATTATACTCCTCCTACACTAGCTAGCATGTTGCAAGTATTACTGCAAGTGCCACAAGACGGTTTAGGCGTCACACAGGAGTGGCCAGGACGTATAGAAGCAACGCAAGTATCCTTTGTTTCAGTAGATTATACTCCTCCTACACTAGCTAGCTTTTTGCAAGTATTACTGCAAGTTCCACAAGACGGTTTAGGCGTTACACAGGAGTGACCAAGACGTATAGAAGCAACGCAAGTATCGTTTGTTTCTGTAGATTATATTCCTCTTACACTAGCTAGCTTGTTGCAAGTATTACTGCAAGTGCCACTAGAGAGTTTAGGCATCACACAGGAGTGGCCAGGACGTATAGAAGCAACGCCAGTATCGTTTGTTTCAGTAGATTATACTCCTCTTACACTAGCTAGCTTGTTGCAAGTATTACTGCAAGTGCCACTAGAGAGTTTAGGCGTCACACAGGAGTGGCCAGGACGTATAGAAGCAACGCAAGTATCCTTTGTTTCAGTAGATTATACTCCTCCTACACTAGCTAGCATGTTGCAAGTATTACTGCAAGTGCCACAAGACGGTTTAGGCGTTACACAGGAGTGACCAAGACGTATAGAAGCAACGCAAGTATCGTTTGTTTCTGTAGATTATATTCCTCTTACACTAGCTAGCATGTTGCAAGTATTACTGCAAGTGCCACTAGAGAGTTTAGGCGTCACACAGGAGTGGCCAGGACGTATAGAAGCAACGCCAGTATCCTTTGTTTCAGTAGATTATACTCCTCCTACACTAGCTAGCATGTTGCAAGTATTACTGCAAGTGCCACTAGAGAGTTTAGGCGTCACACAGGAGTGGCCAGGACGTATAGAAGCAACGCAAGTATCGTTTGTTTCTGTAGATTGTACTCCTCCTACACTAGCTAGCTTGTTGCAAGTATTACTGCAAGTGTCACAAGAGAGTTTAGGCGTCACACAGGAGAGGCCAAGACGTATAGAAGCAACGCAAGTATCGTTTGTTTCTGTAGATTATATTCCTCTTACACTAGCTAGCTTGTTGCAAGTATTACTGCAAGTGCCACAAGAGAGTTTAGGCGTCACACAGGAGTGGCCAAGACGTATAGAAGCAACACAAGTATCGTTTGTTTCTGTAGATTATCCTCCTCCTACACTAGCTAGCATGTTGCAAGTATTACTGCAAGTGCCACAAGAGGGTTTAGGCGTTACACAGGAGTGACCAAGACGTATAGAAGCAACGCAAGTATCGTTTGTTTCTGTAGATTATCCTCCTCCTACACTAGCTAGCATGTTGCAAGTATTACTGCAAGTGCCACAAGAGGGTTTAGGCGTTACACAGGAGTGACCAAGACGTATAGAAGCAACGCAAGTATCGTTTGTTTCTGTAGATTATCCTCCTCCTACACTAGCTAGCATGTTGCAAGTATTACTGCAAGTGCCACAAGAGGGTTTAGGCGTTACACAGGAGTGGCCAAGACGTATAGAAGCAACGCAATTATCGTTTGTTTCTGTAGATTATACTCCTCCTCCACTAGCTAGCTTGTTGCAAGTATTACTGCAAGTGCCGCAAGAGAGTTTTGGCGTTACACAGGAGTTGCCAGGACGTATAGAAGCAACGCAAGTATCGTTTGTTTCTGTAGATTATACTCCTCCTCCACTAGCTAGCTTGTTGCAAGTATTACTGCAAGTGCCGCAAGAGAGTTTTGGCGTTACACAGGAGTGGGCAGGACGTATAGAAGCAACGCAAGTATCGTTTGTTTCTGTAGATTATACTCCTCCTCCACTAGCTAGCATGTTGCAAGTATTACTGCAAGTGCCACAAGAGGGTTTAGGCGTTACACAGGAGTGGCCAAGACGTATAGAAGCAACGCAAGTATCGTTTGTTTCTGTAGATTATACTCCTCCTCCACTAGCTAGCTTGTTGCAAGTATTACTGCAAGTGCCACAAGAGAGTTTAGGCGTTACACAGGAGTGACCAAGACGTATAGAAGCAACGCAAGTATCGTTTGTTTCTGTAGATTATACTCCTCCTCCACTAGCTAGCTTGTTGCAAGTATTACTGCAAGTGCCACAAGAGAGTTTAGGCGTTACACAGGAGTGGCCAGGACGTATAGAAGCAACGCAAGTATCGTTTGTTTCTGTAGATTATACTCCTCCTCCACTAGCTAGCTTGTTGCAAGTATTACTGCAAGTGCCACAAGAGAGTTTAGGCGTTACACAGGAGTTGCCAGGACGTATAGAAGCAACGCAAGTATCGTTTGTTTCTGTAGATTATACTCCTCCTCCACTAGCTAGCTTGTTGCAAGTATTACTGCAAGTGCCACAAGAGAGTTTAGGCGTTACACAGGAGTGGCCAGGACGTATAGAAGCAACGCAAGTATCGTTTGTTTCTGTAGATTATACTCCTCCTCCACTAGCTAGCTTGTTGCAAGTATTACTGCAAGTGCCACAAGAGAGTTTAGGCGTTACACAGGAGTGGCCAGGACGTATAGAAGCAACGCAAGTATCGTTTGTTTCTGTAGATTATACTCCTCCTCCACTAGCTAGCTTGTTGCAAGTATTACTGCAAGTGCCGCAAGAGAGTTTAGGCGTTACACAGGAGTGACCAAGACGTATAGAAGCAACGCAAGTATCGTTTGTTTCTGTAGATTATACTCCTCCTCCACTAGCTAGCTTGTTGCAAGTATTACTGCAAGTGCCACAAGAGAGTTTAGGCGTTACACAGGAGTGACCAAGACGTATAGAAGCAACGCAAGTATCGTTTGTTTCTGTAGTTTATACTCCTCCTCCTCTAGCTAGCTTGTTGCAAGTATTACTGCAAGTGCCACAAGAGAGTTTAGGCGTTACACAGGAGTGGCCAGGACGTATAGAAGCAACGCAAGTATCGTTTGTTTCTGTAGATTATACTCCTCCTCCACTAGCTAGCTTGTTGCAAGTATTACTGCAAGTGCCACAAGAGAGTTTAGGCGTTACACAGGAGTGACCAAGACGTATAGAAGCAACGCAAGTATCGTTTGTTTCTGTAGTTTATACTCCTCCTCCTCTAGCTAGCTTGTTGCAAGTATTACTGCAAGTGCCACAAGAGAGTTTAGGCGTTACACAGGAGTGGCCAGGACGTATAGAAGCAACGCAAGTATCGTTTGTTTCTGTAGATTATACTCCTCCTCCACTAGCTAGCTTGTTGCAAGTATTACTGCAAGTGCCACAAGAGAGTTTAGGCGTTACACAGGAGTGGCCAGGACGTATAGAAGCAACGCAAGTATCGTTTGTTTCTGTAGATTATACTCCTCCTCCACTAGCTAGCTTGTTGCAAGTATTACTGCAAGTGCCGCAAGAGAGTTTAGGCGTTACACAGGAGTGACCAAGACGTATAGAAGCAACGCAAGTATCGTTTGTTTCTGTAGATTATACTCCTCCTCCACTAGCTGGCTTGTTGCAAGTATTACTGCAAGTGCCACAAGAGAGTTTAGGCGTTACACAGGAGTGACCAAGACGTATAGAAGCAACGCAAGTATCGTTTGTTTCTGTAGATTATACTCCTCCTCCACTAGCTAGCTTGTTGCAAGTATTACTGCAAGTGCCACAAGAGAGTTTAGGCGTTACACAGGAGTGGCCAGGACGTATAGAAGCAACGCAAGTATCGTTTGTTTCTGTAGATTATACTCCTCCTCCACTAGCTAGCTTGTTGCAAGTATTACTGCAAGTGCCACAAGAGAGTTTAGGCGTCACACAGGAGAGGCCAAGACGTATAGAAGCAACACAAGTATCGTTTGTTTCTGTAGATTATACTCCTCCTCCACTAGCTAGCTTGTTGCAAGTATTACTGCAAGTGCCACAAGAGAGTTTAGGCGTTACACAGGAGTGACCAAGACGTATAAAAGCAACGCAAGTATCGTTTGTTTCTGTAGATTATACTCCTCTTACACTAGCTAGCTTGTTGCAAGTATTACTGCAAGTGCCACTAGAGGGTTTAGGCGTTACACAGGAGTGACCAAGACGTATAGAAGCAACGCAAGTATCGTTTGTTTCTGTAGATTATATTCCTCTTACACTAGCTAGCATGTTGCAAGTATTACTGCAAGTGCCACAAGAGGGTTTAGGCGTTACACAGGAGTGGCCAGGAGGTATAGAAGCAACGGAAGTATCGTTTGTTTCTGTAGATTATCCTCCTCTTACACTAGCTAGGTTGTTGCAAGTATTACTGCAAGTGCCACAAGAGGGTTTAGGCGTTACACAGGAGTGGCCAAGACGTATAGAAGCAACGCAAGTATCGTTTGTTTCTGTAGATTATACTCCTCCTACACTAGCTAGCTTGTTGCAAGTATTACTGCAAGTGCCACTAGAGGGTTTAGGCGTTACACAGGAGTGGCCAGGAGGTATAGAAGCAACGCAAGTATCGTTTGTTTCTGTAGATTATACTCCTCCTACACTAGCTAGCTTGTTGCAAGTATTACTGCAAGTGCCACTAGAGGGTTTAGGCGTTACACAGGAGTGGCCAGGAGGTATAGAAGCAACGCAAGTATCGTTTGTTTCTGTATATTATCCTCCTCTTACACTAGCTAGCTTGTTGCAAGTATTACTGCAAGTGCCACAAGAGGGTTTAGGCGTTACACAGGAGTGGCCAAGACGTATAGAAGCAACGCAAGTATCGTTTGTTTCTGTAGATTATACTCCTCCTACACTAGCTAGCTTGTTGCAAGTATTACTGCAAGTGCCACTAGAGGGTTTAGGCGTTACACAGGAGTGGCCAGGAGGTATAGAAGCAACGCAAGTATCGTTTGTTTCTGTAGATTATACTCCTCCTACACTAGCTAGCTTGTTGCAAGTATTACTGCAAGTGCCACAAGAGAGTTTAGGCGTTACACAGGAGTGGCCAGGAGGTATAGAAGCAACGCAAGTATCGTTTGTTTCTGTAGATTATCCTCCTCTTACACTAGCTAGCTTGTTGCAAGTATTACTGCAAGTGCCACAAGAGGGTTTAGGCGTTACACAGGAGTGGCCAAGACGTATAGAAGCAACGCAAGTATCGTTTGTTTCTGTAGATTATCCTCCTCTTACACTAGCTAGCTTGTTGCAAGTATTACTGCAAGTGCCGCAAGAGAGTTTAGGCGTTACACAGGAGTGACCAAGACGTATAGAAGCAACGCAAGTATCGTTTGTTTCTGTAGATTATACTCCTCCTCCACTAGCTAGCTTGTTGCAAGTATTACTGCAAGTGCCACAAGAGAGTTTAGGCGTTACACAGGAGTGACCAAGACGTATAGAAGCAACGCAAGTATCGTTTGTTTCTGTAGATTATACTCCTCCTCCACTAGCTAGCTTGTTGCAAGTATTACTGCAAGTGCCACAAGAGAGTTTAGGCGTTACACAGGAGTGGCCAGGACGTATAGAAGCAACGCAAGTATCGTTTGTTTCTGTAGATTATACTCCTCCTCCACTAGCTAGCTTGTTGCAAGTATTACTGCAAGTGCCACAAGAGAGTTTAGGCGTTACACAGGAGTGGCCAGGAGGTATAGAAGCAACGCAAGTATCGTTTGTTTCTGTAGATTATACTCCTCCTACACTAGCTAGCTTGTTGCAAGTATTACTGCAAGTGCCACTAGAGGGTTTAGGCGTTACACAGGAGAGGCCAAGACGTATAGAAGCAACACAAGTATCGTTTGTTTCTGTAGATTATACTCCTCTTACACTAGCTTGCTTGTTGCAAGTATTACTGCAAGTGCCACTAGAGGGTTTAGGCGTTACACAGGAGTGGCCAGGAGGTATAGAAGCAACGCAAGTATCGTTTGTTTCTGTAGATTATACTCCTCCTACACTAGCTAGCTTGTTGCAAGTATTACTGCAAGTGCCACTAGAGGGTTTAGGCGTTACACAGGAGTGGCCAGGAGGTATAGAAGCAACGCAAGTATCGTTTGTTTCTGTAGATTATACTCCTCCTACACTAGCTAGCTTGTTGCAAGTATTACTGCAAGTGCCACTAGAGGGTTTAGGCGTTACACAGGAGTGGCCAGGAGGTATAGAAGCAACGCAAGTATCGTTTGTTTCTGTAGATTATCCTCCTCTTACACTAGCTAGCTTGTTGCAAGTATTACTGCAAGTGCCACAAGAGGGTTTAGGCGTTACACAGGAGTGGCCAAGGCGTATAGAAGCAACGCAAGTATCGTTTGTTTCTGTAGATTATACTCCTCCTACACTAGCTAGCTTGTTGCAATTATTACTGCAAGTGCCACTAGAGGGTTTAGGCGTTACACAGGAGTGGCCAGGAGGTATAGAAGCAACGCAAGTATCGTTTGTTTCTGTAGATTATACTCCTCCTACACTAGCTAGCTTGTTGCAAGTATTACTGCAAGTGCCACTAGAGGGTTTAGGCGTTACACAGGAGTGGCCAGGAGGTATAGAAGCAACGCAAGTATCGTTTGTTTCTGTAGATTATACTCCTCCTACACTAGCTAGCTTGTTGCAAGTATTACTGCAAGTGCCACTAGAGGGTTTAGGCGTTACACAGGAGTGGCCAGGAGGTATAGAAGCAACGCAAGTATCGTTTGTTTCTGTAGATTATACTCCTCCTACACTAGCTAGCTTGTTGCAAGTATTACTGCAAGTGCCACAAGAGAGTTTAGGCGTTACACAGGAGTGGCCAGGACGTATAGAAGCAACGCAAGTATCGTTTGTTTCTGTAGATTATACTCCTCCTCCACTAGCTAGCTTGTTGCAAGTATTACTGCAAGTGCCACAAGAGAGTTTAGGCGTCACACAGGAGAGGCCAAGACGTATAGAAGCAACACAAGTATCGTTTGTTTCTGTAGATTATACTCCTCTTACACTAGCTTGCTTGTTGCAAGTATTACTGCAAGTGCCACTAGAGGGTTTAGGCGTTACACAGGAGTGGCCAGGAGGTATAGAAGCAACGCAAGTATCGTTTGTTTCTGTAGATTATACTCCTCCTACACTAGCTAGCTTGTTGCAAGTATTACTGCAAGTGCCACTAGAGGGTTTAGGCGTTACACAGGAGTGGCCAGGAGGTATAGAAGCAACGCAAGTATCGTTTGTTTCTGTAGATTATACTCCTCCTACACTAGCTAGCTTGTTGCAAGTATTACTGCAAGTGCCACTAGAGGGTTTAGGCGTTACACAGGAGTGGCCAGGAGGTATAGAAGCAACGCAAGTATCGTTTGTTTCTGTAGATTATCCTCCTCTTACACTAGCTAGCTTGTTGCAAGTATTACTGCAAGTGCCACAAGAGGGTTTAGGCGTTACACAGGAGTGGCCAAGGCGTATAGAAGCAACGCAAGTATCGTTTGTTTCTGTAGATTATACTCCTCCTACACTAGCTAGCTTGTTGCAATTATTACTGCAAGTGCCACTAGAGGGTTTAGGCGTTACACAGGAGTGGCCAGGAGGTATAGAAGCAACGCAAGTATCGTTTGTTTCTGTAGATTATACTCCTCCTACACTAGCTAGCTTGTTGCAAGTATTACTGCAAGTGCCACTAGAGGGTTTAGGCGTTACACAGGAGTGGCCAGGAGGTATAGAAGCAACGCAAGTATCGTTTGTTTCTGTAGATTATACTCCTCCTACACTAGCTAGCTTGTTGCAAGTATTACTGCAAGTGCCACTAGAGGGTTTAGGCGTTACACAGGAGTGGCCAGGAGGTATAGAAGCAACGCAAGTATCGTTTGTTTCTGTAGATTATACTCCTCCTACACTAGCTAGCTTGTTGCAAGTATTACTGCAAGTGCCACTAGAGAGTTTAGGCGTTACACAGGAGTGACCAAGACGTATAGAAGCAACGCAAGTATCGTTTGTTTCTGTAGATTATATTCCTCTTACACTAGCTAGCTTGTTGCAAGTATTACTGCAAGTGCCACAAGAGAGTTTAGGCGTTACACAGGAGTGACCAAGACGTATAGAAGCAACGCAAGTATCGTTTGTTTCTGTAGATTATATTCCTCTTACACTAGCTAGCTTGTTGCAAGTATTACTGCAAGTGCCGCAAGAGAGTTTAGGCGTTACACAGGAGTGGCCAGGACGTATAGAAGCAACGCAAGTATCGTTTGTTTCTGTAGATTATACTCCTCCTCCACTAGCTAGCTTGTTGCAAGTATTACTGCAAGTGCCACAAGAGAGTTTAGGCGTCACACAGGAGAGGCCAAGACGTATAGAAGCAACACAAGTATCGTTTGTTTCTGTAGATTATACTCCTCCTCCACTAGCTAGCTTGTTGCAAGTATTACTGCAAGTGCCACAAGAGAGTTTAGGCGTTACACAGGAGTGACCAAGACGTATAGAAGCAACGCAAGTATCGTTTGTTTCTGTAGATTATACTCCTCTTACACTAGCTAGCTTGTTGCAAGTATTACTGCAAGTGCCACTAGAGGGTTTAGGCGTTACACAGGAGTGACCAAGACGTATAGAAGCAACGCAAGTATCGTTTGTTTCTGTAGATTATATTCCTCTTACACTAGCTAGCATGTTGCAAGTATTACTGCAAGTGCCACAAGAGGGTTTAGGCGTTACACAGGAGTGGCCAGGAGGTATAGAAGCAACGGAAGTATCGTTTGTTTCTGTAGATTATCCTCCTCTTACACTAGCTAGCTTGTTGCAAGTATTACTGCAAGTGCCACAAGAGGGTTTAGGCGTTACACAGGAGTGGCAAAGACGTATAGAAGCAACGCAAGTATCGTTTGTTTCTGTAGATTATACTCCTCCTACACTAGCTAGCTTGTTGCAAGTATTACTGCAAGTGCCACTAGAGGGTTTAGGCGTTACACAGGAGTGGCCAGGAGGTATAGAAGCAACGCAAGTATCGTTTGTTTCTGTAGATTATACTCCTCCTACACTAGCTAGCTTGTTGCAAGTATTACTGCAAGTGCCACTAGAGGGTTTAGGCGTTACACAGGAGTGGCCAGGAGGTATAGAAGCAACGCAAGTATCGTTTGTTTCTGTAGATTATCCTCCTCTTACACTAGCTAGTATGTTGCAAGTATTACTGCAAGTGCCACAAGAGGGTTTAGGCGTTACACAGGAGTGGCCAAGACGTATAGAAGCAACGCAAGTATCGTTTGTTTCTGTAGATTATACTCCTCCTCCACTAGCTAGCTTGTTGCAAGTATTACTGCAAGTGCCACAAGAGGGTTTAGGCGTTACACAGGAGTGGCCAAGACGTATAGAAGCAACGCAAGTATCGTTTGTTTCTGTAGATTATACTCCTCCTACACTAGCTAGCTTGTTGCAAGTATTACTGCAAGTGCCACTAGAGGGTTTAGGCGTTACACAGGAGTGGCCAGGAGGTATAGAAGCAACGCAAGTATCGTTTGTTTCTGTAGATTATACTCCTCCTACACTAGCTAGCTTGTTGCAAGTATTACTGCAAGTGCCACTAGAGGGTTTAGGCGTTACACAGGAGTGGCCAGGAGGTATAGAAGCAACGCAAGTATCGTTTGTTTCTGTAGATTATACTCCTCCTACACTAGCTAGCTTGTTGCAAGTATTACTGCAAGTGCCACTAGAGGGTTTAGGCGTTACACAGGAGTGGCCAGGAGGTATAGAAGCAACGCAAGTATCGTTTGTTTCTGTAGATTATCCTCCTCTTACACTAGCTAGCTTGTTGCAAGTATTACTGCAAGTGCCACAAGAGGGTTTAGGCGTTACACAGGAGTGGCCAAGACGTATAGAAGCAACGCAAGTATCGTTTGTTTCTGTAGATTATACTCCTCCTACACTAGCTAGCTTGTTGCAAGTATTACTGCAAGTGCCACTAGAGGGTTTAGGCGTTACACAGGAGTGGCCAGGAGGTATAGAAGCAACGCAAGTATCGTTTGTTTCTGTAGATTATACTCCTCCTACACTAGCTAGCTTGTTGCAAGTATTACTGCAAGTGCCACTAGAGGGTTTAGGCGTTACACAGGAGTGGCCAGGAGGTATAGAAGCAACGCAAGTATCGTTTGTTTCTGTAGATTATCCTCCTCTTACACTAGCTAGCCTGTTGCAAGTATTACTGCAAGTGCCACAAGAGGGTTTAGGCGTTACACAGGAGTGGCCAAGACGTATAGAAGCAACGCAAGTATCGTTTGTTTCTGTAGATTATACTCCTCCTACACTAGCTAGCTTGTTGCAAGTATTACTGCAAGTGCCACTAGAGGGTTTAGGCGTTACACAGGAGTGGCCAGGAGGTATAGAAGCAACGCAAGTATCGTTTGTTTCTGTAGATTATACTCCTCCTACACTAGCTAGCTTGTTGCAAGTATTACTGCAAGTGCCACTAGAGGGTTTAGGCGTTACACAGGAGTGGCCAGGAGGTATAGAAGCAACGCAAGTATCGTTTGTTTCTGTAGATTATACTCCTCCTACACTAGCTAGCTTGTTGCAAGTATTACTGCAAGTGCCACTAGAGGGTTTAGGCGTTACACAGGAGTGGCCAGGAGGTATAGAAGCAACGCAAGTATCGTTTGTTTCTGTAGATTATCCTCCTCTTACACTAGCTAGCTTGTTGCAAGTATTACTGCAAGTGCCACAAGAGGGTTTAGGCGTTACACAGGAGTGGCCAAGGCGTATAGAAGCAACGCAAGTATCGTTTGTTTCTGTAGATTATACTCCTCCTACACTAGCTAGCTTGTTGCAATTATTACTGCAAGTGCCACTAGAGGGTTTAGGCGTTACACAGGAGTGGCCAGGAGGTATAGAAGCAACGCAAGTATCGTTTGTTTCTGTAGATTATACTCCTCCTACACTAGCTAGCTTGTTGCAAGTATTACTGCAAGTGCCACTAGAGGGTTTAGGCGTTACACAGGAGTGGCCAGGAGGTATAGAAGCAACGCAAGTATCGTTTGTTTCTGTAGATTATACTCCTCCTACACTAGCTAGCTTGTTGCAAGTATTACTGCAAGTGCCACTAGAGGGTTTAGGCGTTACACAGGAGTGGCCAGGAGGTATAGAAGCAACGCAAGTATCGTTTGTTTCTGTAGATTATACTCCTCCTACACTAGCTAGCTTGTTGCAAGTATTACTGCAAGTGCCACTAGAGAGTTTAGGCGTTACACAGGAGTGACCAAGACGTATAGAAGCAACGCAAGTATCGTTTGTTTCTGTAGATTATATTCCTCTTACACTAGCTAGCTTGTTGCAAGTATTACTGCAAGTGCCACAAGAGAGTTTAGGCGTTACACAGGAGTGACCAAGACGTATAGAAGCAACGCAAGTATCGTTTGTTTCTGTAGATTATATTCCTCTTACACTAGCTAGCTTGTTGCAAGTATTACTGCAAGTGCCGCAAGAGAGTTTAGGCGTTACACAGGAGTGGCCAGGACGTATAGAAGCAACGCAAGTATCGTTTGTTTCTGTAGATTATACTCCTCCTCCACTAGCTAGCTTGTTGCAAGTATTACTGCAAGTGCCACAAGAGAGTTTAGGCGTCACACAGGAGAGGCCAAGACGTATAGAAGCAACACAAGTATCGTTTGTTTCTGTAGATTATACTCCTCCTCCACTAGCTAGCTTGTTGCAAGTATTACTGCAAGTGCCACAAGAGAGTTTAGGCGTTACACAGGAGTGACCAAGACGTATAGAAGCAACGCAAGTATCGTTTGTTTCTGTAGATTATACTCCTCTTACACTAGCTAGCTTGTTGCAAGTATTACTGCAAGTGCCACTAGAGGGTTTAGGCGTTACACAGGAGTGACCAAGACGTATAGAAGCAACGCAAGTATCGTTTGTTTCTGTAGATTATATTCCTCTTACACTAGCTAGCATGTTGCAAGTATTACTGCAAGTGCCACAAGAGGGTTTAGGCGTTACACAGGAGTGGCCAGGAGGTATAGAAGCAACGGAAGTATCGTTTGTTTCTGTAGATTATCCTCCTCTTACACTAGCTAGCTTGTTGCAAGTATTACTGCAAGTGCCACAAGAGGGTTTAGGCGTTACACAGGAGTGGCAAAGACGTATAGAAGCAACGCAAGTATCGTTTGTTTCTGTAGATTATACTCCTCCTACACTAGCTAGCTTGTTGCAAGTATTACTGCAAGTGCCACTAGAGGGTTTAGGCGTTACACAGGAGTGGCCAGGAGGTATAGAAGCAACGCAAGTATCGTTTGTTTCTGTAGATTATACTCCTCCTACACTAGCTAGCTTGTTGCAAGTATTACTGCAAGTGCCACTAGAGGGTTTAGGCGTTACACAGGAGTGGCCAGGAGGTATAGAAGCAACGCAAGTATCGTTTGTTTCTGTAGATTATCCTCCTCTTACACTAGCTAGTATGTTGCAAGTATTACTGCAAGTGCCACAAGAGGGTTTAGGCGTTACACAGGAGTGGCCAAGACGTATAGAAGCAACGCAAGTATCGTTTGTTTCTGTAGATTATACTCCTCCTCCACTAGCTAGCTTGTTGCAAGTATTACTGCAAGTGCCACAAGAGGGTTTAGGCGTTACACAGGAGTGGCCAAGACGTATAGAAGCAACGCAAGTATCGTTTGTTTCTGTAGATTATACTCCTCCTACACTAGCTAGCTTGTTGCAAGTATTACTGCAAGTGCCACTAGAGGGTTTAGGCGTTACACAGGAGTGGCCAGGAGGTATAGAAGCAACGCAAGTATCGTTTGTTTCTGTAGATTATACTCCTCCTACACTAGCTAGCTTGTTGCAAGTATTACTGCAAGTGCCACTAGAGGGTTTAGGCGTTACACAGGAGTGGCCAGGAGGTATAGAAGCAACGCAAGTATCGTTTGTTTCTGTAGATTATACTCCTCCTACACTAGCTAGCTTGTTGCAAGTATTACTGCAAGTGCCACTAGAGGGTTTAGGCGTTACACAGGAGTGGCCAGGAGGTATAGAAGCAACGCAAGTATCGTTTGTTTCTGTAGATTATCCTCCTCTTACACTAGCTAGCTTGTTGCAAGTATTACTGCAAGTGCCACAAGAGGGTTTAGGCGTTACACAGGAGTGGCCAAGACGTATAGAAGCAACGCAAGTATCGTTTGTTTCTGTAGATTATACTCCTCCTACACTAGCTAGCTTGTTGCAAGTATTACTGCAAGTGCCACTAGAGGGTTTAGGCGTTACACAGGAGTGGCCAGGAGGTATAGAAGCAACGCAAGTATCGTTTGTTTCTGTAGATTATACTCCTCCTACACTAGCTAGCTTGTTGCAAGTATTACTGCAAGTGCCACTAGAGGGTTTAGGCGTTACACAGGAGTGGCCAGGAGGTATAGAAGCAACGCAAGTATCGTTTGTTTCTGTAGATTATCCTCCTCTTACACTAGCTAGCTTGTTGCAAGTATTACTGCAAGTGCCACAAGAGGGTTTAGGCGTTACACAGGAGTGGCCAAGACGTATAGAAGCAACGCAAGTATCGTTTGTTTCTGTAGAATATCCTCCTCTTACACTAGCTAGCTTGTTGCAAGTATTACTGCAAGTGCCACAAGAGGGTTTAGGCGTTACACAGGAGTGGCCAAGACGTATAGAAGCAACGCAAGTATCGTTTGTTTCTGTAGATTATACTCCTCCTACACTAGCTAGCTTGTTGCAAGTATTACTGCAAGTGCCACTAGAGGGTTTAGGCGTTACACAGGAGTGGCCAGGAGGTATAGAAGCAACGCAAGTATCGTTTGTTTCTGTAGATTATACTCCTCCTACACTAGCTAGCTTGTTGCAAGTATTACTGCAAGTGCCACTAGAGAGTTTAGGCGTTACACAGGAGTGGCCAGGAGGTATAGAAGCAACGCAAGTATCGTTTGTTTCTGTAGATTATACTCCTCCTACACTAGCTAGCTTGTTGCAAGTATTACTGCAAGTGCCACTAGAGGGTTTAGGCGTTACACAGGAGTGGCCAGGAGGTATAGAAGCAACGCAAGTATCGTTTGTTTCTGTAGATTATCCTCCTCTTACACTAGCTAGCCTGTTGCAAGTATTACTGCAAGTGCCACAAGAGGGTTTAGGCGTTACACAGGAGTGGCCAAGACGTATAGAAGCAACGCAAGTATCGTTTGTTTCTGTAGATTATACTCCTCCTACACTAGCTAGCTTGTTGCAAGTATTACTGCAAGTGCCACTAGAGGGTTTAGGCGTTACACAGGAGTGGCCAGGAGGTATAGAAGCAACGCAAGTATCGTTTGTTTCTGTAGATTATACTCCTCCTACACTAGCTAGCTTGTTGCAAGTATTACTGCAAGTGCCACTAGAGGGTTTAGGCGTTACACAGGAGTGGCCAGGAGGTATAGAAGCAACGCAAGTATCGTTTGTTTCTGTAGATTATACTCCTCCTACACTAGCTAGCTTGTTGCAAGTATTACTGCAAGTGCCACTAGAGGGTTTAGGCGTTACACAGGAGTGGCCAGGAGGTATAGAAGCAACGCAAGTATCGTTTGTTTCTGTAGATTATACTCCTCCTACACTAGCTAGCTTGTTGCAAGTATTACTGCAAGTGCCACTAGAGGGTTTAGGCGTTACACAGGAGTGGCCAGGAGGTATAGAAGCAACGCAAGTATCGTTTGTTTCTGTAGATTATCCTCCTCTTACACTAGCTAGCGTGTTGCAAGTATTACTGCAAGTGCCACAAGAGGGTTTAGGCGTTACACAGGAGTGGCCAAGACGTATAGAAGCAACGCAAGTATCGTTTGTTTCTGTAGATTATACTCCTCCTACACTAGCTAGCTTGTTGCAAGTATTACTGCAAGTGCCACTAGAGGGTTTAGGCGTTACACAGGAGTGGCCAGGAGGTATAGAAGCAACGCAAGTATCGTTTGTTTCTGTAGATTATACTCCTCCTACACTAGCTAGCTTGTTGCAAGTATTACTGCAAGTGCCACTAGAGGGTTTAGGCGTTACACAGGAGTGGCCAGGAGGTATAGAAGCAACGCAAGTATCGTTTGTTTCTGTAGATTATACTCCTCCTACACTAGCTAGCTTGTTGCAAGTATTACTGCAAGTGCCACTAGAGGGTTTAGGCGTTACACAGGAGTGGCCAGGAGGTATAGAAGCAACGCAAGTATCGTTTGTTTCTGTAGATTATACTCCTCCTACACTAGCTAGCTTGTTGCAAGTATTACTGCAAGTGCCACTAGAGGGTTTAGGCGTTACACAGGAGTGGCCAGGAGGTATAGAAGCAACGCAAGTATCGTTTGTTTCTGTAGATTATACTCCTCCTACACTAGCTAGCTTGTTGCAAGTATTACTGCAAGTGCCACTAGAGAGTTTAGGCGTTACACAGGAGTGACCAAGACGTATAGAAGCAACGCAAGTATCGTTTGTTTCTGTAGATTATATTCCTCTTACACTAGCTAGCTTGTTGCAAGTATTACTGCAAGTGCCACAAGAGAGTTTAGGCGTTACACAGGAGTGACCAAGACGTATAGAAGCAACGCAAGTATCGTTTGTTTCTGTAGATTATATTCCTCTTACACTAGCTAGCTTGTTGCAAGTATTACTGCAAGTGCCACAAGAGAGTTTAGGCGTTACACAGGAGTGACCAGGACGTATAGAAGCAACGCAAGTATAGTTTGTTTCTGTAGATTATCCTCCTCTTACACTAGCTAGCTTGTTACAAGTATTACTGCAAGTGCCACAAGAGAGTTTAGGCGTTACACAGGAGTGACCAAGACGTATAGAAGCAACGCAAGTATCGTTTGTTTCTGTAGATTATCCTCCTCCTACACTAGCTAGCTTGTTGCAAGTATTACTGCAAGTGCCACAAGAGAGTTTAGGCGTTACACAGGAGTGACCAGGACGTATAGAAGCAACGCAAGTATCGTTTGTTTCTGTAGATTATCCTACTCCTACACTAGCTAGCTTGTTGCAAGTATTACTGCAAGTGCCACAAGAGAGTTTAGGCGTTACACAGGAGTGACCAGGACGTATAGAAGCAACGCAAGTATCGTTTGTTTCTGTAGATTATCCTCCTCCTACACTAGCTAGCTTGTTACAAGTATTACTGCAAGTGCCACAAGAGAGTTTAGGCGTTACACAGGAGTGACCAGGACGTATAGAAGCAACGCAAGTATCGTTTGTTTCTGTAGATTATCCTCCTCCTACACTAGCTAGCTTGTTACAAGTATTACTGCAAGTGCCACAAGAGAGTTTAGGCGTTACACAGGAGTGACCAGGACGTATAGAAGCAACGCAAGTATCGTTTGTTTCTGTAGATTATCCTCCTCCTACACTAGCTAGCTTGTTGCAAGTATTACTGCAAGTGCCACAAGAGAGTTTAGGCGTTACACAGGAGTGACCAAGACGTATAGAAGCAACGCAAGTATCGTTTGTTTCTGTAGATTATACTCCTCTTACACTAGCTAGCTTGTTGCAAGTATTACTGCAAGTGCCACAAGAGGGTTTAGGCGTTACACAGGAGTGACCAAGACGTAGAGAAGCAACGCAAGTATCGTTTGTTTCTGTAGATTATACTCCTCCTACACTAGCTAGCAAGTTGCAAGTATTACTGCAAGTGTCACAAGAGAGTTTAGGCGTTACACAGGAGTGACCAAGACGTATAGAAGCAACGCAAGTATCGTTTGTTTCTGTAGATTATACTCCTCCTACACTAGCTAGCATGTTGCAAGTATTACTGCAAGTGCCACAAGAGAGTTTAGGCGTTACACAGGAGTGGCCAGGACGTATAGAAGCAACGCAAGTATCGTTTGTTCCTGTACATTATACTCCTCCTACACTAGCTAGCTTGTTGCAAGTATTACTGCAAGTGCCACAAGAGAGTTTAGGCGTTACACAGGAGTGGCCAAGACGTAGAGAAGCAACGCAAGTATCCTTTGTTTCTGTAGATTATACTCCTCCTACACTAGCTAGCATGTTGCAAGTATTTCTGCAAGTGCCACAAGAGGGTTTAGGCGTTACACAGAAGTGGCCAAGACGTATAGAAGCAACGCAAGTATCGTTTGTTTCTGTAGATTATACTCCTCTTACACTAGCTAGCTTGTTGCAAGTATTACTGCAAGTGCCACAAGAGGGTTTAGGCGTTACACAGGAGTGGCCAAGACGTAGAGAAGCAACGCAAGTATCGTATGTTTCTGTAGATTATACTCCTCTTACACTAGCTAGCATGTTGCAAGTATTACTGCAAGTGTCACAAGAGAGTTTAGGCGTTACACAGGAGTGACCAAGACGTAGAGAAGCAACGCAAGTATCGTATGTTTCTGTAGATTATACTCCTCCTACACTAGCTAGCTTGTTGCAAGTATTACTGCAAGTGCCACAAGAGAGTTTAGGCGTTACACAGGAGTGACCAAGACGTATAGAAGCAACGCAAGTATCGTTTGTTTCTGTAGATTATACTCCTCTTACACTAGCTAGCTTGTTGCAAGTATTACTGCAAGTGCCACAAGAGGGTTTAGGCGTTACACAGGAGTGGCCAAGACGTAGAGAAGCAACGCAAGTATCGTATGTTTCTGTAGATTATACTCCTCTTACACTAGCTAGCTTGTTGCAAGTATTACTGCAAGTGTCACAAGAGAGTTTAGGCGTTACACAGGAGTGGCCAAGACGTAGAGAAGCAACGCAAGTATCGTTTGTTTCTGTAGATTATACTCCTCTTACACTAGCTAGCATGTTGCAAGTATTACTGCAAGTGTCACAAGAGAGTTTAGGCGTTACACAGGAGTGACCAAGACGTATAGAAGCAACGCAAGTATCGTTTGTTTCTGTAGATTATACTCCTCCTACACTAGCTAGCATGTTGCAAGTATTACTGCAAGTGCCACAAGAGAGTTTAGGCGTTACACATTAGTGGCCAAGACGTAGAGAAGCAACGCAAGTATCGTATGTTTCTGTAGATTATACTCCTCCTACACTAGCTAGCTTGTTGCAAGTATTACTGCAAGTGCCACAAGAGGGTTTAGGCGTTACACAGGAGTGGCCAGGACGTATAGAAGCAACGCAAGTATCGTTTGTTTCTGTACATTATACTCCTCCTACACTAGCTAGCTTGTTGCAAGTATTACTGCAAGTGCCACAAGAGGGTTTAGGCGTTACACAGGAGTGGCCAGGACGTATAGAAGCAACGCAAGTATCGTTTGTTTCTGTACATTATACTCCTCTTACACTAGCTAGCTTGTTGCAAGTATTACTGCAAGTGCCACAAGAGGGTTTAGGCGTTACACAGGAGTGACCAAGACGTATAGAAGCAACGCAAGTATCGTTTGTTTCTGTAGATTATACTCCTCTTACACTAGCTAGCTTGTTGCAAGTATTACTGCAAGTGCCACAAGAGAGTTTAGGCGTTACACAGGAGTGACCAAGACGTATAGAAGCAACGCAAGTATCGTTTGTTTCTGTAGATTATACTCCTCTTACACTAGCTAGCTTGTTGCAAGTATTACTGCAAGTGCCACAAGAGGGTTTAGGCGTTACACAGGAGTGGCCAAGACGTAGAGAAGCAACGCAAGTATCGTATGTTTCTGTAGATTATACTCCTCTTACACTAGCTAGCATGTTGCAAGTATTACTGCAAGTGTCACAAGAGAGTTTAGGCGTTACACAGGAGTGACCAAGACGTATAGAAGCAACGCAAGTATCGTTTGTTTCTGTAGATTATACTCCTCCTACACTAGCTAGCATGTTGCAAGTATTACTGCAAGTGCCACAAGAGAGTTTAGGCGTTACACAGGAGTGGCTAAGACGTAGAGAAGCAACGCAAGTATCGTATGTTTCTGTAGATTATACTCCTCCTACACTAGCTAGCATGTTGCAAGTATTACTGCAAGTGCCACAAGAGAGTTTAGGCGTTACACAGGAATGACCAAGACGTATAGAAGCAACGCAAGTATCGTATGTTTCTGTAGATTATACTCCTCCTACACTAGCTAGCTTGTTGCAAGTATTACTGCAAGTGCCACAAGAGAGTTTAGGCGTCACACAGGAGTGGCCAGGACGTATAGAAGCAACGCAAGTATCGTATGTTTCTGTAGATTATACTCCTCCTACACTAGCTAGCTTGTTGCAAGTATTACTGCAAGTGCCACAAGAGAGTTTAGGCGTTACACAGGAGTGACCAAGACGTATAGAAGCAACGCAAGTATCGTATGTTTCTGTAGATTATACTCCTCTTACACTAGCTAGCATGTTGCAAGTATTACTGCAAGTGCCACAAGAGAGTTTAGGCGTTACACAGGAGTGACCAAGACGTAGAGAAGCAACGCAAGTATCGTATGTTTCTGTAGATTATACTCCTCCTACACTAGCTAGCATGTTGCAAGTATTACTGCAAGTGCCACAAGAGAGTTTAGGCGTCACACAGGAGTGACCAAGACGTAGAGAAGCAACGCAAGTATCGTATGTTTCTGTAGATTATACTCCTCTTACACTAGCTAGCTTGTTGCAAGTATTACTGCAAGTGCCACAAGAGAGTTTAGGCGTCAAACAGGAGAGGCCAGGACTTATAGAAGCAACGCAAGTATCGTTTGTTTCTGTAGATTATACTCCTCTTACACTAGCTAGCATGTTGCAAGTATTACTGCAAGTGCCACAAGAGAGTTTAGGCGTCACACAGGAGTGACCAAGACGTAGAGAAGCAATGCAAGTATCGTATGTTTCTGTAGATTATACTCCTCCTACACTAGCTAGCATGTTGCAAGTATTACTGCAAGTGCCACAAGAGAGTTTAGGCGTCACACAGGAGTGACCAAGACGTAGAGAAGCAACGCAAGTATCGTATGTTTCTGTAGATTATACTCCTCTTACACTAGCTAGCTTGTTGCAAGTATTACTGCAAGTGTCACAAGAGAGTTTAGGCGTTACACAGGAGTGACCAAGACGTATAGAAGCAACGCAAGTATCGTTTGTTTCTGTAGATTATACTCCTCCTACACTAGCTAGCATGTTGCAAGTATTACTGCAAGTGCCACAAGAGGGTTTAGGCGTTACACAGGAGTGGCCAAGACGTAGAGAAGAAACGCAAGTATCGTATGTTTCTGTAGATTATACTCCTCTTACACTAGCTAGCATGTTGCAAGTATTACTGCAAGTGCCACAAGAGGGTTTAGGCGTTACACAGGAGTGGCCAAGACGTAGAGAAGAAACGCAAGTATCGTATGTTTCTGTACATTATACTCCTCTTACACTAGCTAGCATGTTGCAAGTATTACTGCAAGTGTCACAAGAGAGTTTAGGCGTTACACAGGAGTGACCAAGACGTATAGAAGCAACGCAAGTATCGTTTGTTTCTGTAGATTATACTCCTCCTACACTAGCTAGCATGTTGCAAGTATTACTGCAAGTGCCACAAGAGGGTTTAGGCGTTACACAGGAGTGGCCAAGACGTAGAGAAGAAACGCAAGTATCGTATGTTTCTGTAGATTATACTCCTCCTACACTAGCTAGCTTGTTGCAAGTATTACTGCAAGTGTCACAAGAGAGTTTAGGCGTTACACAGGAGTGGCCAAGACGTAGAGAAGCAACGCAAGTATCGTATGTTTCTGTAGATTATACTCCTCCTACACTAGCTAGCTTGTTGCAAGTATTACTGCAAGTGTCACAAGAGAGTTTAGGCGTTACACAGGAGTGGCCAAGACGTAGAGAAGCAACGCAAGTATCGTATGTTTCTGTAGATTATACTCCTCCTACACTAGCTAGCATATTGCAAGTATTACTGCAAGTGCCACAAGAGAGTTTAGGCGTCACACAGGAGTGACCAAGACGTAGAGAAGTAACGCAAGTATCGTATGTTTCTGTAGATTATACTCCTCCTACACTAGCTAGCATATTGCAAGTATTACTGCAAGTGCCACAAGAGAGTTTAGGCGTCACACAGGAGTGACCAAGACGTAGAGAAGCAACGCAAGTATCGTATGTTTCTGTAGATTATACTCCTCCTACACTAGCTAGCATATTGCAAGTATTACTGCAAGTGCCACAAGAGAGTTTAGGCGTCACACAGGAGTGGCCAGGACGTATAGAAGCAACGCAAGTATCGTATGTTTCTGTAGATTATACTCCTCCTACACTAGCTAGCATATTGCAAGTATTACTGCAAGTGCCACAAGAGAGTTTAGGCGTCACACAGGAGTGACCAAGACGTAGAGAAGCAACGCAAGTATCGTATGTTTCTGTAGATTATACTCCTCCTACACTAGCTAGCATATTGCAAGTATTACTGCAAGTGCCACAAGAGAGTTTAGGCGTCACACAGGAGTGACCAAGACGTAGAGAAGTAACGCAAGTATCGTATGTTTCTGTACATTATACTCCTCCTACACTAGCTAGCTTGTTGCAAGTATTACTGCAAGTGCCACAAGAGAGTTTAGGCGTCACACAGGAGTGGCCAGGACGTATAGAAGCAACGCAAGTATCGTATGTTTCTGTAGATTATACTCCTCCTACACTAGCTAGCTTGTTGCAAGTATTACTGCAAGTGCCACAAGAGGGTTTAGGCGTTACACAGGAGTGGCCAAGACGTAGAGAAGAAACGCAAGTATCGTATGTTTCTGTAGATTATACTCCTCCTACACTAGCTAGCTTGTTGCAAGTATTACTGCAAGTGCCACAAGAGAGTTTAGGCGTTACACAGGAGTGACCAAGACGTAGAGAAGCAACGCAAGTATCGTATGTTTCTGTAGATTATACTCCTCCTACACTAGCAAGCTTGTTGCAAGTATTACTGCAAGTGCCACAAGAGATTTTAGGCGTCACACAGGAGTGACCAAGACGTAGAGAAGCAACGCAAGTATCGTATGTTTCTGTAGATTATACTCCTCTTACACTAGCTAGCATGTTGCAAGTATTACTGCAAGTGCCACAAGAGAGTTTAGGCGCACACAGGAGTGACCAAGACGTAGAGAAGCAACGCAAGTATCGTTTGTTTCTGTAGATTATACTCCTCCTACACTAGCTAGCATGTTGCAAGTATTACTGCAAGTGCCACAAGAGAGTTTAGGCGTCACACAGGAGTGACCAAGACGTAGAGAAGCAACGCAAGTATCGTATGTTTCTGTAGATTATACTCCTCTTACACTAGCTAGCTTGTTGCAAGTATTACTGCAAGTGCCACAAGAGAGTTTAGGCGTCAAACAGGAGAGGCCAGGACTTATAGAAGCAACGCAAGTATCGTTTGTTTCTGTAGATTATACTCCTCTTACACTAGCTAGCATGTTGCAAGTATTACTGCAAGTGCCACAAGAGAGTTTAGGCGTCACACAGGAGTGACCAAGACGTAGAGAAGCAATGCAAGTATCGTATGTTTCTGTAGATTATACTCCTCCTACACTAGCTAGCATGTTGCAAGTATTACTGCAAGTGCCACAAGAGAGTTTAGGCGTTACACAGGAGTGACCAAGACGTATAGAAGCAACGCAAGTATCGTTTGTTTCTGTAGATTATACTCCTCTTACACTAGCTAGCTTGTTGCAAGTATTACTGCAAGTGCCACAAGAGGGTTTAGGCGTTACACAGGAGTGGCCAAGACGTAGAGAAGCAACGCAAGTATCGTATGTTTCTGTAGATTATACTCCTCTTACACTAGCTAGCATGTTGCAAGTATTACTGCAAGTGTCACAAGAGAGTTTAGGCGTTACACAGGAGTGACCAAGACGTATAGAAGCAACGCAAGTATCGTATGTTTCTGTAGATTATACTCCTCCTACACTAGCTAGCTTGTTGCAAGTATTACTGCAAGTGTCACAAGAGAGTTTAGGCGTTACACAGGAGTGGCCAAGACGTAGAGAAGCAACGCAAGTATCGTATGTTTCTGTAGATTATACTCCTCCTACACTAGCTAGCTTGTTGCAAGTATTACTGCAAGTGTCACAAGAGAGTTTAGGCGTTACACAGGAGTGGCCAAGACGTAGAGAAGCAACGCAAGTATCGTATGTTTCTGTAGATTATACTCCTCCTACACTAGCTAGCATATTGCAAGTATTACTGCAAGTGCCACAAGAGAGTTTAGGCGTCACACAGGAGTGACCAAGACGTAGAGAAGTAACGCAAGTATCGTTTGTTTCTGTAGATTATACTCCTCCTACACTAGCTAGTATGTTGCAAGTATTACTGCAAGTGCCACAAGAGAGTTTAGGCGTTACACAGGAGTGACCAAGACGTAGAGAAGCAACGCAAGTATCGTATGTTTCTGTAGATTATACTCCTCCTACACTAGCTAGCATGTTGCAAGTATTACTGCAAGTGCCACAAGAGAGTTTAGGCGTCACACAGGAGTGACCAAGACGTAGAGAAGCAACGCAAGTATCGTATGTTTCTGTAGATTATACTCCTCTTACACTAGCTAGCTTGTTGCAAGTATTACTGCAAGTGCCACAAGAGAGTTTAGGCGTCAAACAGGAGAGGCCAGGACTTATAGAAGCAACGCAAGTATCGTTTGTTTCTGTAGATTATACTCCTCTTACACTAGCTAGCATGTTGCAAGTATTACTGCAAGTGCCACAAGAGAGTTTAGGCGTCACACAGGAGTGACCAAGACGTAGAGAAGCAATGCAAGTATCGTATGTTTCTGTAGATTATACTCCTCCTACACTAGCTAGCTTGTTGCAAGTATTACTGCAAGTGCCACAAGAGAGTTTAGGCGTCACACAGGAGTGGCCAGGACGTATAGAAGCAACGCAAGTATCGTATGTTTCTGTAGATTATACTCCTCCTACACTAGCTAGCTTGTTGCAAGTATTACTGCAAGTGCCACAAGAGAGTTTAGGCGTTACACAGGAGTGACCAAGACGTATAGAAGCAACGCAAGTATCGTATGTTTCTGTAGATTATACTCCTCTTACACTAGCTAGCATGTTGCAAGTATTACTGCAAGTGCCACAAGAGAGTTTAGGCGTTACACAGGAGTGACCAAGACGTAGAGAAGCAACGCAAGTATCGTATGTTTCTGTAGATTATACTCCTCCTACACTAGCTAGCATGTTGCAGGTATTACTGCAAGTGCCACAAGAGAGTTTAGGCGTCACACAGGAGTGACCAAGACGTAGAGAAGCAACGCAAGTATCGTATGTTTCTGTAGATTATACTCCTCTTACACTAGCTAGCTTGTTGCAAGTATTACTGCAAGTGCCACAAGAGAGTTTAGGCGTCAAACAGGAGAGGCCAGGACTTATAGAAGCAACGCAAGTATCGTTTGTTTCTGTAGATTATACTCCTCTTACACTAGCTAGCATGTTGCAAGTATTACTGCAAGTGCCACAAGAGAGTTTAGGCGTCACACAGGAGTGACCAAGACGTAGAGAAGCAATGCAAGTATCGTATGTTTCTGTAGATTATACTCCTCCTACACTAGCTAGCATGTTGCAAGTATTACTGCAAGTGCCACAAGAGAGTTTAGGCGTCACACAGGAGTGACCAAGACGTAGAGAAGCAACGCAAGTATCGTATGTTTCTGTAGATTATACTCCTCTTACACTAGCTAGCTTGTTGCAAGTATTACTGCAAGTGTCACAAGAGAGTTTAGGCGTTACACAGGAGTGACCAAGACGTATAGAAGCAACGCAAGTATCGTTTGTTTCTGTAGATTATACTCCTCCTACACTAGCTAGCATGTTGCAAGTATTACTGCAAGTGCCACAAGAGGGTTTAGGCGTTACACAGGAGTGGCCAAGACGTAGAGAAGAAACGCAAGTATCGTATGTTTCTGTAGATTATACTCCTCTTACACTAGCTAGCATGTTGCAAGTATTACTGCAAGTGCCACAAGAGGGTTTAGGCGTTACACAGGAGTGGCCAAGACGTAGAGAAGAAACGCAAGTATCGTATGTTTCTGTACATTATACTCCTCTTACACTAGCTAGCATGTTGCAAGTATTACTGCAAGTGTCACAAGAGAGTTTAGGCGTTACACAGGAGTGACCAAGACGTATAGAAGCAACGCAAGTATCGTTTGTTTCTGTAGATTATACTCCTCCTACACTAGCTAGCATGTTGCAAGTATTACTGCAAGTGCCACAAGAGGGTTTAGGCGTTACACAGGAGTGGCCAAGACGTAGAGAAGAAACGCAAGTATCGTATGTTTCTGTAGATTATACTCCTCCTACACTAGCTAGCTTGTTGCAAGTATTACTGCAAGTGTCACAAGAGAGTTTAGGCGTTACACAGGAGTGGCCAAGACGTAGAGAAGCAACGCAAGTATCGTATGTTTCTGTAGATTATACTCCTCCTACACTAGCTAGCTTGTTGCAAGTATTACTGCAAGTGTCACAAGAGAGTTTAGGCGTTACACAGGAGTGGCCAAGACGTAGAGAAGCAACGCAAGTATCGTATGTTTCTGTAGATTATACTCCTCCTACACTAGCTAGCATATTGCAAGTATTACTGCAAGTGCCACAAGAGAGTTTAGGCGTCACACAGGAGTGACCAAGACGTAGAGAAGTAACGCAAGTATCGTTTGTTTCTGTAGATTATACTCCTCCTACACTAGCTAGCTTGTTGCAAGTATTACTGCAAGTGCCACAAGAGAGTTTAGGCGTCACACAGGAGTGGCCAGGACGTATAGAAGCAACGCAAGTATCGTATGTTTCTGTAGATTATACTCCTCCTACACTAGCTAGCTTGTTGCAAGTATTACTGCAAGTGCCACAAGAGGGTTTAGGCGTTACACAGGAGTGGCCAAGACGTAGAGAAGAAACGCAAGTATCGTATGTTTCTGTAGATTATACTCCTCCTACACTAGCTAGCTTGTTGCAAGTATTACTGCAAGTGCCACAAGAGAGTTTAGGCGTTACACAGGAGTGACCAAGACGTAGAGAAGCAACGCAAGTATCGTATGTTTCTGTAGATTATACTCCTCCTACACTAGCTAGCATGTTGCAAGTATTACTGCAAGTGCCACAAGAGAGTTTAGGCGTCACACAGGAGTGACCAAGACGTAGAGAAGCAACGCAAGTATCGTATGTTTCTGTAGATTATACTCCTCTTACACTAGCTAGCTTGTTGCAAGTATTACTGCAAGTGCCACAAGAGAGTTTAGGCGTCAAACAGGAGAGGCCAGGACTTATAGAAGCAACGCAAGTATCGTTTGATTCTGTAGATTATACTCCTCTTACACTAGCTAGCATGTTGCAAGTATTACTGCAAGTGCCACAAGAGAGTTTAGGCGTCACACAGGAGTGACCAAGACGTAGAGAAGCAATGCAAGTATCGTATGTTTCTGTAGATTATACTCCTCCTACACTAGCTAGCATGTTGCAAGTATTACTGCAAGTGCCACAAGAGAGTTTAGGCGTCACACAGGAGTGACCAAGACGTAGAGAAGCAACGCAAGTATCGTATGTTTCTGTAGATTATACTCCTCTTACACTAGCTAGCTTGTTGCAAGTATTACTGCAAGTGCCACAAGAGGGTTTAGGCGTTACACAGGAGTGGCCAAGACGTATAGAAGCAACGCAAGTATCGTTTGTTTCTGTAGATTATACTCCTCTTACACTAGCTAGCTTGTTGCAAGTATTACTGCAAGTGTCACAAGAGAGTTTAGGCGTTACACAGGAGTGACCAAGACGTATAGAAGCAACGCAAGTATCGTATGTTTCTGTAGATTATACTCCTCCTACACTAGCTAGCATATTGCAAGTATTACTGCAAGTGCCACAAGAGAGTTTAGGCGTTACACAGGAGTGGCCAAGACGTAGAGAAGCAACGCAAGTATCGTATGTTTCTGTAGATTATACTCCTCCTACACTAGCTAGCTTGTTGCAAGTATTACTGCAAGTGCCACAAGAGGGTTTAGGCGTTACACAGGAGTGGCCAAGACGTATAGAAGCAACGCAAGTATCGTTTGTTTCTGTAGATTATACTCCTCTTACACTAGCTAGCTTGTTGCAAGTATTACTGCAAGTGTCACAAGAGAGTTTAGGCGTTACACAGGAGTGACCAAGACGTATAGAAGCAACGCAAGTATCGTATGTTTCTGTAGATTATACTCCTCCTACACTAGCTAGCATATTGCAAGTATTACTGCAAGTGCCACAAGAGAGTTTAGGCGTTACACAGGAGTGGCCAAGACGTAGAGAAGCAACGCAAGTATCGTATGTTTCTGTAGATTATACTCCTCCTACACTAGCTAGCATGTTGCAAGTATTACTGCAAGTGCCACAAGAGAGTTTAGGCGTTACACAGGAGTGACCAAGACGTATAGAAGCAACGCAAGTATCGCTTGTTTCTGTAGATTATACTCCTCTTACACTAGCTAGCATATTGCAAGTATTACTGCAAGTGCCACAAGAGAGTTTAGGCGTCACACAGGAGTGACCAAGACGTAGAGAAGCAACGCAAGTATCGTATGTTTCTGTAGATTATACTCCTCCTACACTAGCTAGCATATTGCAAGTATTACTGCAAGTGCCACAAGAGAGTTTAGGCGTTACACAGGAGTGGCCAAGACGTAGAGAAGCAACGCAAGTATCGTTTGTTTCTGTAGATTATACTCCTCTTACACTAGCTAGCATATTGCAAGTATTACTGCAAGTGCCACAAGAGAGTTTAGGCGTCACACAGGAGTGACCAAGACGTAGAGAAGCAACGCAAGTATCGTATGTTTCTGTAGATTATACTCCTCCTACACTAGCTAGCATGTTGCAAGTATTACTGCAAGTGCCACAAGAGAGTTTAGGCGTCACACAGGAGTGACCAAGACGTAGAGAAGCAACGCAAGTATCGTATGTTTCTGTAGATTATACTCCTCTTACACTAGCTAGCATGTTGCAAGTATTACTGCAAGTGTCACAAGAGAGTTTAGGCGTTACACAGGAGTGACCAAGACGTATAGAAGCAACGCAAGTATCGTTTGTTTCTGTAGATTATACTCCTCCTACACTAGCTAGCTTGTTGCAAGTATTACTGCAAGTGCCACAAGTGGGTTTAGGCGTTACACAGGAGTGGCCAAGACGTAGAGAAGCAACGCAAGTATCGTATGTTTCTGTAGATTATACTCCTCCTACACTAGCTAGCATGTTGCAAGTATTACTGCAAGTGCCACAAGTGGGTTTAGGCGTTACACAGGAGTGGCCAAGACGTAGAGAAGCAACGCAAGTATCGTTTGTTTCTGTAGATTATACTCCTCCTACACTAGCTAGCATGTTGCAAGTATTACTGCAAGTGCCACAAGAGGGTTTAGGCGTTACACAGGAGTGGCCAAGACGTAGAGAAGCAACGCAAGTATCGTATGTTTCTGTAGATTATACTCCTCCTACACTAGCTAGCTTGTTGCAAGTATTACTGCAAGTGTCACAAGAGAGTTTAGGCGTTACACAGGAGTGGCCAAGACGTAGAGAAGCAACGCAAGTATCGTATGTTTCTGTAGATTATACTCCTCCTACACTAGCTAGCTTGTTGCAAGTATTACTGCAAGTGTCACAAGAGAGTTTAGGCGTTACACAGGAGTGGCCAAGACGTAGAGAAGCAACGCAAGTATCGTATGTTTCTGTAGATTATACTCCTCCTACACTAGCTAGCTTGTTGCAAGTATTACTGCAAGTGCCACAAGAGAGTTTAGGCGTTACACAGGAGTGGCCAAGACGTAGAGAAGCAACGCAAGTATCGTTTGTTTCTGTAGATTATACTCCTCTTACACTAGCTAGCATATTGCAAGTATTACTGCAAGTGCCACAAGAGAGTTTAGGCGTTACACAGGAGTGGCCAAGACGTAGAGAAGCAACGCAAGTATCGTATGTTTCTGTAGATTATACTCCTCCTACACTAGCTAGCATATTGCAAGTATTACTGCAAGTGCCACAAGAGAGTTTAGGCGTTACACAGGAGTGGCCAAGACGTAGAGAAGCAACGCAAGTATCGTATGTTTCTGTAGATTATACTCCTACACTAGCTAGCATGTTGCAAGTATTACTGCAAGTGCCACAAGAGAGTTTAGGCGTTACACAGGAGTGACCAAGACGTATAGAAGCAACGCAAGTATCGCTTGTTTCTGTAGATTATACTCCTCTTACACTAGCTAGCATATTGCAAGTATTACTGCAAGTGCCACAAGAGAGTTTAGGCGTCACACAGGAGTGACCAAGACGTAGAGAAGCAACGCAAGTATCGTATGTTTCTGTAGATTATACTCCTCCTACACTAGCTAGCATATTGCAAGTATTACTGCAAGTGCCACAAGAGAGTTTAGGCGTTACACAGGAGTGGCCAAGACGTAGAGAAGCAACGCAAGTATCGTTTGTTTCTGTAGATTATACTCCTCTTACACTAGCTAGCATATTGCAAGTATTACTGCAAGTGCCACAAGAGAGTTTAGGCGTCACACAGGAGTGACCAAGACGTAGAGAAGCAACGCAAGTATCGTATGTTTCTGTAGATTATACTCCTCCTACACTAGCTAGCATGTTGCAAGTATTACTGCAAGTGCCACAAGAGAGTTTAGGCGTCACACAGGAGTGACCAAGACGTAGAGAAGCAACGCAAGTATCGTATGTTTCTGTAGATTATACTCCTCTTACACTAGCTAGCATGTTGCAAGTATTACTGCAAGTGTCACAAGAGAGTTTAGGCGTTACACAGGAGTGACCAAGACGTATAGAAGCAACGCAAGTATCGTTTGTTTCTGTAGATTATACTCCTCCTACACTAGCTAGCTTGTTGCAAGTATTACTGCAAGTGCCACAAGTGGGTTTAGGCGTTACACAGGAGTGGCCAAGACGTAGAGAAGCAACGCAAGTATCGTATGTTTCTGTAGATTATACTCCTCCTACACTAGCTAGCATGTTGCAAGTATTACTGCAAGTGCCACAAGTGGGTTTAGGCGTTACACAGGAGTGGCCAAGACGTAGAGAAGCAACGCAAGTATCGTTTGTTTCTGTAGATTATACTCCTCCTACACTAGCTAGCATGTTGCAAGTATTACTGCAAGTGCCACAAGAGGGTTTAGGCGTTACACAGGAGTGGCCAAGACGTAGAGAAGCAACGCAAGTATCGTATGTTTCTGTAGATTATACTCCTCCTACACTAGCTAGCTTGTTGCAAGTATTACTGCAAGTGTCACAAGAGAGTTTAGGCGTTACACAGGAGTGGCCAAGACGTAGAGAAGCAACGCAAGTATCGTATGTTTCTGTAGATTATACTCCTCCTACACTAGCTAGCTTGTTGCAAGTATTACTGCAAGTGTCACAAGAGAGTTTAGGCGTTACACAGGAGTGGCCAAGACGTAGAGAAGCAACGCAAGTATCGTATGTTTCTGTAGATTATACTCCTCCTACACTAGCTAGCTTGTTGCAAGTATTACTGCAAGTGCCACAAGAGAGTTTAGGCGTTACACAGGAGTGGCCAAGACGTAGAGAAGCAACGCAAGTATCGTATGTTTCTGTAGATTATACTCCTCCTACACTAGCTAGCTTGTTGCAAGTATTACTGCAAGTGCCACAAGAGAGTCTAGGCGTTACACAGGAGTGGCCAAGACGTAGAGAAGCAACGCAAGTATCGTATGTTTCTGTAGATTATACTCCTCCTACACTAGCTAGCATGTTGCAAGTATTACTGCAAGTGTCACAAGAGAGTTTAGGCGTTACACAGGAGTGGCCAAGACGTAGAGAAGCAACGCAAGTATCGTATGTTTCTGTAGATTATACTCCTCCTACACTAGCTAGCTTGTTGCAAGTATTACTGCAAGTGTCACAAGAGAGTTTAGGCGTTACACAGGAGTGGCCAAGACGTAGAGAAGCAACGCAAGTATCGTATGTTTCTGTAGATTATACTCCTCCTACACTAGCTAGCATGTTGCAAGTATTACTGCAAGTGCCACAAGAGAGTTTAGGCGTTACACAGGAGTGGCCAAGACGTAGAGAAGCAACGCAAGTATCGTTTGTTTCTGTAGATTATACTCCTCCTACACTAGCTAGCATGTTGCAAGTATTACTGCAAGTGCCACAAGAGAGTTTAGGCGTTACACAGGAGTGACCAAGACGTATAGAAGCAACGCAAGTATCGTATGTTTCTGTAGATTATACTCCTCCTACACTAGCTAGCTTGTTGCAAGTATTACTGCAAGTGCCACAAGAGGGTTTAGGCGTTACACAGGAGTGACCAAGACGTAGAGAAGCAACGCAAGTATCGTTTGTTTCTGTAGATTATACTCCTCTTACACTAGCTAGCATGTTGCAAGTATTACTGCAAGTGCCACAAGAGAGTTTAGGCGTTACACAGGAGTGGCCAGGACGTATAGAAGCAACGCAAGTATCGTATGTTTCTGTAGATTATACTCCTCCTACACTAGCTAGCTTGTTGCAAGTATTACTGCAAGTGCCACAAGAGGGTTTAGGCGTTACACAGGAGTGACCAAGACGTAGAGAAGCAACGCAAGTATCGTTTGTTTCTGTAGATTATACTCCTCTTACACTAGCTAGCATGTTGCAAGTATTACTGCAAGTGCCACAAGAGAGTTTAGGCGTTACACAGGAGTGGCCAAGACGTAGAGAAGCAACGCAAGTATCGTATGTTTCTGTAGATTATACTCCTCCTACACTAGCTAGCAAGCTTGTTGCAAGTATTACTGCAAGTGCCACAAGAGAGTTTAGGCGTCACACAGGAGTGACCAAGACGTAGAGAAGCAACGCAAGTATCGTATGTTTCTGTAGATTATACTCATCCTACACTAGCTAGCTTGTTGCAAGTATTACTGCAAGTGCCACAAGAGAGTTTAGGCGTCACACAGGAGTGACCAAGACGTAGAGAAGCAACGCAAGTATCGTATGTTTCTGTAGATTATACTCCTCCTACACTAGCTAGCTTGTTGCAAGTATTACTGCAAGTGCCACAAGAGAGTTTAGGCGTCACACAGGAGTGGCCAGGACGTATAGAAGCAACGCAAGTATCGTATGTTTCTGTAGATTATACTCCTCCTACACTAGCTAGCTTGTTGCAAGTATTACTGCAAGTGCCACAAGAGAGTTTAGGCGTTACACAGGAGTGACCAAGACGTATAGAAGCAACGCAATTATCGTATGTTTCTGTAGATTATACTCCTCCTACACTAGCTAGCTTGTTACAAGTATTACTGCAAGTGCCACAAGAGGGGATTAGGCGTCACACAGCAGTGGCCAGGACGTATAGAAGCAACGCAAGTACCGTTTGTTTCTGTAGATTATACTCCTCCTACACTAGCTAGCATGTTGCAAGTATTACTGCAAGTGCCACAAGAGAGTTTAGGCGTTACACAGGAGTGACCAAGACGTAGAGAAGCAACGCAAGTATCGTTTGTTTCTGTAGATTATACTCCTCCTACACTAGCTAGCTTGTTGCAAGTATTACTGCAAGTGCCACAAGAGAGTTTAGGCGTTACACAGGAGTGACCAAGACGTAGAGAAGCAACGCAAGTATCGTATGTTTCTGTAGATTATACTCCTCCTACACTAGCTAGCTTGTTGCAAGTATTACTGCAAGTGCCACAAGAGAGTTTAGGCGTTACACAGGAGTGGCCAGGACGTATAGAAGCAACGCAAGTATCGTTTGTTTCTGTAGATTATACTCCTCCTACACTAGCTAGCATGTTGCAAGTATTACTGCAAGTGCCACAAGAGAGGTTAGGCGTCACACAGGAGTGACCAAGACGTAGAGAAGCAACGCAAGTATCGTTTGTTTCTGTAGATTATACTCCTCCTACACTAGCTAGCATGTTGCAAGTATTACTGCAAGAGCCACAAGAGAGTTTAGGCGTTACACAGGAGTGGCCAGGACGTAGAGAAGCAACGCAAGTATCGTTTGTTTCTGTAGATTATACTCCTCTTACACTAGCTAGCATGTTGCAAGTATTACTGCAAGTGTCACAAGAGAGTTTAGGCGTCACACAGGAGTGGCCAAGACGTAGAGAAGCAACGCAAGTACCGTTTGTTTCTGTAGATTATACTCCTCCTACACTAGCTAGCATGTTGCAAGTATTACTGCAAGTGTCACAAGAGAGTTTAGGCGTCACACAGGAGTGACCAAGACGTAGAGAAGCAACGCAAGTACCGTTTGTTTCTGTAGATTATACTCCTCCTACACTAGCTAGCATGTTGCAAGTATTACTGCAAGTGCCACAAGAGAGTTTAGGCGTTACACAGGAGTGGCCAGGACGTATAGAAGCAACGCAAGTATCGTTTGTTTCTGTAGATTATACTCTTCTTACACTAGCTAGCTTGTTGCAAGTATTACTGTAAGTGTCACAAGAGAGTTTAGGCGTCACACAGGAGTGACCAAGACGTAGAGAAGCAACGCAAGTACCGTTTGTTTCTGTAGATTATACTCCTCCTACACTAGCTAGCATGTTGCAAGTATTACTGTAAGTGTCACAAGAGAGTTTAGGCGTCACACAGGAGTGACCAAGACGTAGAGAAGCAACGCAAGTACCGTATGTTTCTGTAGATTATACTCCTCCTACACTAGCTAGCTTGTTGCAAGTATTACTGCAAGTGCCACAAGAGAGTTTAGGCGTTACACAGGAGTGGCCAGGACGTATAGAAGCAACGCAAGTATCGTTTGTTTCTGTAGATTATACTCCTCCTACACTAGCTAGCATATTGCAAGTATTACTGCAAGTGCCACAAGAGAGTTTAGGCGTCACACAGGAGTGGCCAAGACGTAGAGAAGCAACGCAAGTATCGTATGTTTCTGTAGATTATACTCCTCCTACACTAGCTAGCATGTTGCAAGTATTACTGCAAGTGCCACAAGAGAGTTTAGGCGTCACACAGGAGTGACCAAGACGTAGAGAAGCAACGCAAGTATCGTATGTTTTTGTAGATTATACTCCTCCTACACTAGCTAGCATATTGCAAGTATTACTGCAAGTGCCACAAGAGAGTTTAGGCGTCACACAGGAGTGGCCAAGACGTAGAGAAGCAACGCAAGTATCGTATGTTTCTGTAGATTATACTCCTCCTACACTAGCTAGCTTGTTGCAAGTATTACTGCAAGTGCCACAAGAGGGTTTAGGCGTCACACAGGAGAGACCAAGTCGTACAGAAGCAACGCAAGTATCGTTTGTTTCTGTAGATTATACTCCTCCTACACTAGCTAGCATGTTGCAAGTATTACTGCAAGTGCCACAAGAGGGTTTAGGCGTTACATAGGAGTGGCCAAGACGTAGAGAAGCAACGCAAGTATCGTTTGTTTCTGTAGATTATACTCCTCCTACACTAGCTAGCATGTTGCAAGTATTACTGCAAGTGCCACAAGAGGGTTTAGGCGTCACACAGGAGTGACCAAGACGTAGAGAAGCAACGCAAGTATCGTATGTTTCTGTAGATTATACTCCTCCTACACTAGCTAGCATATTGCAAGTATTACTGCAAGTGCCACAAGAGAGTTTAGGCGTTACACAGGAGTGACCAAGACGTAGAGAAGCAACGCAAGTATCGTATGTTTCTGTAGATTATACTCCTCCTACACTAGCTAGCATGTTGCAAGTATTACTGCAAGTGCCACAAGAGAGTTTAGGCGTCACACAGGAGTGACCAAGACGTAGAGAAGCAACGCAAGTATCGTATGTTTCTGTAGATTATACTCCTCCTACACTAGCTAGCATGTTGCAAGTATTACTGCAAGTGCCACAAGAGAGTTTAGGCGTCACACAGGAGTGACCAAGACGTAGAGAAGCAACGCAAGTATCGTATGTTTCTGTAGATTATACTCCTCCTACACTAGCTAGCATATTGCAAGTATTACTGCAAGTGCCACAAGAGAGTTTAGGCGTTACACAGGAGTGACCAAGACGTAGAGAAGCAACGCAAGTATCGTATGTTTCTGTAGATTATACTCCTCCTACACTAGCTAGCTTGTTGCAAGTATTACTGCAAGTGCCACAAGAGAGTTTAGGCGTTACACAGGAGTAGCCAAGACGTAGAGAAGCAACGCAAGTATCGTTTGTTTCTGTAGATTATACTCCTCTTACACTAGCTAGCTTGTTGCAAGTATTACTGCAAGTGCCACAAGAGAGTTTAGGCGTTACATAGGAGTGACCAAGACGTAGAGAAGCAACGCAAGTATCGTTTGTTTCTATAGATTATACTCCTCCTACACTAGCTAGCATGTTGCAAGTATTACTGCAAGTGCCACAAGAGAGTTTAGGCGTCACACAGGAGTGACCAAGACGTAGAGAAGCAACGCAAGTATCGTTTGTTTCTGTAGATTATACTCCTCTTACACTAGCTAGCATGTTGCAAGTATTACTGCAAGTAACACAAGAGAGTTTAGGCGTTACACAGGAGTGGCCAAGACGTAGAGAAGCAACGCAAGTATCGTTTGTTTCTGTAGATTATACTCCTCTTACACTAGCTAGCATGTTGCAAGTATTACTGCAAGTGTCACAAGAGGGTTTAGGCGTTACACAGGAGTGGCCAGGACGTATAGAGGCAACGCAAGTATCGTTTGTTTCTGTAGATTATACTCCTCCTACACTAGCTAGCATGTTGCAAGTATTACTGCAAGTGCCACAAGAGGGTTTAGGCGTTACACAGGGGTGACACAAGACGTATAGAAGCAACGCAAGTATCGTATGTTTCTGTAGATTATACTCCTCCTACACTAGCTAGCATATTGCAAGTATTACTGCAAGTGCCACAAGAGAGGTTAGGCGTTACACAGGAGTGACCAAGACGTAGAGAAGCAACGCAAGTATCGTATGTTTCTGTAGATTATACTCCTCCTACACTAGCTAGCATATTGCAAGTATTACTGCAAGTGCCACAAGAGGGTTTAGGCGTCACACAGGAGTGACCAAGACGTAGAGAAGCAACGCAAGTATCGTATGTTTCTGTAGATTATACTCCTCCTACACTAGCTAGCATGTTGCAAGTATTACTGCAAGTGCCACAAGAGAGGTTAGGCGTTACACAGGAGTGACCAAGACGTAGAGAAGCAACGCAAGTATCGTATGTTTCTGTAGATTATACTCCTCCTACACTAGCTAGCATGTTGCAAGTATTACTGCAAGTGCCACAAGAGGGTTTAGGCGTCACACAGGAGTGACCAAGACGTAGAGAAGCAACGCAAGTATCCTTTGTTTCTGTAGATTATACTCCTCCTACACTAGCTAGCATGTTGCAAGTATTACTGCAAGTGCCACAAGAGAGGTTAGACGTTACACAGGAGTGACCAAGACGTAGAGAAGCAACGCAAGTATCGTATGTTTCTGTAGATTATACTCCTCTTACACTAGCTAGCATGTTGCAAGTATTACTGCAAGTGCCACAAGAGGGTTTAAGCGTTACACAGGAGTGGCCAGGACGTAGAGAAGCAACGCAAGTATCGTATGTTTCTGTAGATTATACTCCTCCTACACTAGCTAGCTTGTTGCAAGTATTACTGCAAGTGCCACAAGAGTGTTTAGGCGTCACACAGGAGTGACCAAGACGTAGAGAAGCAACGCAAGTATCGTATGTTTCTGTAGATTATACTCCTCTTACACTAGCTAGCATGTTGCAAGTATTACTGCAAGTGCCACAAGAGTGTTTAGGCGTCACACAGGAGTGACCAAGACGTAGAGAAGCAACGCAAGTATCCTTTGTTTCTGTAGATTATACTCCTCTTACACTAGCTAGCATGTTGCAAGTATTACTGCAAGTGCCACAAGAGGGTTTAGGCGTTACACAGGAGTGGCCAAGACGTAGAGAAGCAACGCAAGTATCCTTTGTTTCTGTAGATTATACTCCTCCTACACTAGCTAGCATGTTGCAAGTATTACTGCAAGTGCCACAAGAGAGTTTAGGCGTTACACAGGAGTGGCCAAGACGTAGAGAAGCAACGCAAGTATCCTTTGTTTCTGTAGATTATACTCCTCCTACACTAGCTAGCATGTTGCAAGTATTACTGCAAGTGCCACAATAGAGGTTAGGCGTTACACAGGAGTGACCAAGACGTAGAGAAGCAACGCAAGTATCGTTTGTTTCTGTAGATTATACTCCTCCTACACTAGCAAGCTTGTTGCAAGTATTACTGCAAGTGCCACAAGAGGGTTTAGGCGTTACACAGGAGTGGCCAGGACGTATAGAAGCAACGCAAGTATCGTATGTTTCTGTAGATTATACTCCTCCTACACTAGCTAGCTTGTTGCAAGTATTACTGCAAGTGCCACAAGAGGGTTTAGGCGTTACACAGGAGTGACCAGGACGTATAGAAGCAACGCAAGTATCGTTTGTTTCTGTAGATTATACTCCTCCTACACTAGCTAGCTTGTTGCAAGTATTACTGCAAGTGCCACAAGAGGGTTTAGGCGTTACACAGGAGTGGCCAGGACGTATAGAAGCAACGCAAGTATCGTTTGTTTCTGTAGATTATACTCCTCCTACACTAGCTAGCATGTTGCAAGTATTACTGCAAGTGCCACAAGAGAGGTTAGGCGTTACACAGGAGTGGCCAAGACGTAGAGTAGCAACGCAAGTATCGTATGTTTCTGTAGATTATACTCCTCCTACACTAGCTAGCATGTTGCAAGTATTACTGCAAGTGCCACAAGAGAGTTTAGGCGTTACACAGGAGTGACCAAGACGTAGAGAAGCAACGCAAGTATCGTATGTTTCTGTAGATTATACTCCTCCTACACTAGCTAGCATATTGCAAGTATTACTGCAAGTGCCACAAGAGGGTTTAGGCGTTACACAGGAGTGACCAAGGCGTAGAGAAGCAACGCAAGTATCGTATGTTTCTGTAGATTATACTCCTCCTACACTAGCTAGCATATTGCAAGTATTACTGCAAGTGCCACAAGAGGGTTTAGGCGTTACACAGGAGTGACCAAGACGTAGAGAAGCAACGCAAGTATCGTTTGTTTCTGTAGATTATACTCCTCCTACACTAGCTAGCATGTTGCAAGTATTACTGCAAGTGCCACAAGAGGGTTTAGGCGTCACACAGGAGTGGCCAGGACATATAGAAGCAACGCAAGTATCGTTTGTTTCTGTAGATTATACTCCTCCTACACTAGCTAGCATGTTGCAAGTATTACTGCAAGTGCCACAAGAGGGTTTAGGCGTGACACAGGAGAGGCCAGGACGTAGAGAAGCAACGCAAGTATCGTTTGTTTCTGTAGATTATACTCCTCTTACACTAGCTAGCATGTTGCAAGTATTACTGCAAGTGCCACAAGAGAGTTTAGGCGTCACACAGGAGTGGCCAAGACGTAGAGAAGCAACGCAAGTATCGTATGTTTCTGTAGATTATACTCCTCCTACACTAGCTAGCATGTTGCAAGTATTACTGCAAGTGCCACAAGAGAGTTTAGGCGTTACACAGGAGTAGCCAGTACGTATAGAAGCAACGCAAGTATCGTATGTTTCTGTAGATTATACTCCTCTTACATTAGCTAGCATGTTGCAAGTATTACTGCAAGTGCCACAAGAGAGTTTAGGCGTTACACAGGAGTGGCCAAGACGTATAGAGGCAACGCAAGTATCGTTTGTTTCTGTAGATTATACTCCTCTTACACTAGCTAGCATGTTGCAAGTATTACTGCAAGTGCCACAAGAGAGTTTAGGCGTTACACAGGAGTGGCCAGGACGTATAGAAGCAACGCAAGTATCGTTTGTTTCTGTAGATTATACTCCTCCTACACTAGCTAGCATGTTGCAAGTATTACTGCAAGTGCCGCAAGAGAGTTTAGGCGTCACACAGGAGAGGCCAGGACGTATAGAAGCAACGCAAGTATCGTTTGTTTCTGTAGATTATACTCCTCCTACACTAGCAAGCTTGTTGCAAGTATTACTGCAAGTGCCACAAGAGGGTTTAGGCGTCACACAGGAGAGGCCAGGACGTATAGAAGCAACGCAAGTATCGTTTGTTTCTGTAGATTATACTCCTCTTACACTAGCAAGCTTGTTGCAAGTATTACTGCAAGTGCCACAAGAGAGTTTAGGCGTCACACAGGAGAGGCCAGGACGTATAGAAGCAACGCAAGTATCGTTTGTTTCTGTAGATTATACTCCTCTTACACTAGCTAGCTTGTTGCAAGTATTACTGCAAGTGCCACAAGAGGGTTTAGGCGTCACACAGGAGAGGCCAGGACGTAGAGAAGCAACGCAAGTATCGTTTGTTTCTGTAGATTATACTCCTCTTACACTAGCTAGCATGTTGCAAGTATTACTGCAAGTGCCACAAGAGAGTTTAGGCGTCACACAGGAGTGGCCAAGACGTAGAGAAGCAACGCAAGTATCGTATGTTTCTGTAGAATATACTCCTCCTACACTAGCTAGCATGTTGCAAGTATTACTGCAAGTGCCACAAGAGAGGTTAGGCGTCACACAGGAGTGGCCAAGACGTAGAGAAGCAACGCAAGTATCGTTTGTTTCTGTAGATTATACTCCTCCTACACTAGCAAGCTTGTTGCAAGTATTACTGCAAGTGCCACAAGAGGGTTTAGGCGTTACACAGGAGTGGCCAGGACGTATAGAAGCAACGCAAGTATCGTTTGTTTCTGTAGATTATACTCCTCTTACATTAGCTAGCATGTTGCAAGTATTACTGCAAGTGCCACAAGAGAGTTTAGGCGTTACACAGGAGTGGCCAAGACGTATAGAGGCAACGCAAGTATCGTTTGTTTCTGTAGATTATACTCCTCTTACATTAGCTAGCATGTTGCAAGTATTACTGCAAGTGCCACAAGAGAGTTTAGGCGTTACACAGGAGTGGCCAAGACGTATAGAGGCAACGCAAGTATCGTTTGTTTCTGTAGATTATACTCCTCTTACACTAGCTAGCATGTTGCAAGTATTACTGCAAGTGCCACAAGAGAGTTTAGGCGTTACACAGGAGTGGCCAGGACGTATAGAAGCAACGCAAGTATCGTTTGTTTCTGTAGATTATACTCCTCTTACATTAGCTAGCATGTTGCAAGTATTACTGCAAGTGCCACAAGAGAGTTTAGGCGTTACACAGGAGTGGCCAGGACGTATAGAAGCAACGCAAGTATCGTTTGTTTCTGTAGATTATACTCCTCTTACACTAGCTAGCTTGTTGCAAGTATTACTGCAAGTGCCACAAGAGAGTTTAGGCGTTACACAGGAGTGGCCAGGACGTATAGAAGCAACGCAAGTATCGTTTGTTTCTGTATATTATACTCCTCCTACACTAGCTAGTATGTTGCAAGTATTACTGCAAGTGCCACAAGAGAGTTTAGGCGTTACACAGGAGTGGCCAGGACGTATAGAGGCAACGCAAGTATCGTTTGTTTCTGTAGATTATACTCCTCTTACACTAGCTAGCATGTTGCAAGTATTACTGCAAGTGCCACAAGAGAGTTTAGGCGTTACACAGGAGTGGCCAGGACGTAGAGAAGCAACGCAAGTATCGTTTGTTTCTGTAGATTATACTCCTCCTACACTAGCTAGCATGTTGCAAGTATTACTGCAAGTGCCACAAGAGGGTTTAGGCGTTACACAGGAGTGGCCAGGACGTATAGAGGCAACGCAAGTATCGTTTGTTTCTGTAGATTATACTCCTCTTACACTAGCTAGCATGTTGCAAGTATTACTGCAAGTGCCACAAGAGAGTTTAGGCGTTACACAGGAGTGGCCAGGACGTATAGAGGCAACGCAAGTATCGTTTGTTTCTGTAGATTATACTCCTCTTACACTAGCTAGCATGTTGCAAGTATTACTGCAAGTGCCACAAGAGAGTTTAGGCGTTACACAGGAGTGACCAAGACGTATAGAAGCAACGCAAGTATCGTTTGTTTCTGTAGATTATACTCCTCTTACACTAGCTAGCTTGTTGCAAGTATTACTGCAAGTGCCACAAGAGAGTTTAGGCGTCACTCAGGAGAGGCCAAGACGTAGAGAAGCAACGCAAGTATCGTTTGTTTCTGTAGATTATACTCCTCCTACACTAGCTAGCTTGTTGCAAGTATTACTGCAAGTGCCACAAGAGAGTTTAGGCGTCACTCAGGAGAGGCCAAGACGTAGAGAAGCAACGCAAGTATCGTTTGTTTCTGTAGATTATACTCCTCTTACACTAGCTAGCTTGTTGCAAGTATTACTGCAAGTGCCACAAGAGAGTTTAGGCGTCACTCAGGAGAGGCCAAGACGTAGAGAAGCAACGCAAGTATCGTTTGTTTTTGTAGATTATACTCCTCTTACACTAGCTAGCTTGTTGCAAGTATTACTGCAAGTGCCACAAGAGAGTTTAGGCGTCACTCAGGAGTGACCAAGACGTAGAGAAGCAACGCAAGTATCGTTTGTTTCTGTAGATTATACTCCTCTTACACTAGCTAGCTTGTTGCAAGTATTACTGCAAGTGCCACAAGAGAGTTTAGGCGTCACTCAGGAGAGGCCAAGACGTAGAGAAGCAACGCAAGTATCGTTTGTTTCTGTATATTATACTCCTCCTACACTAGCTAGCTTGTTGCAAGTATTACTGCAAGTGCCACAAGAGAGTTTAGGCGTCACTCAGGAGAGGCCAAGACGTAGAGAAGCAACGCAAGTATCGTTTGTTTCTGTAGATTATACTCCTCCTACACTAGCTAGCTTGTTGCAAGTATTACTGCAAGTGCCACAAGAGAGTTTAGGCGTTACACAGGAGTGGCCAGGACGTATAGAAGCAACGCAAGTATCGTTTGTTTCTGTAGATTATACTCCTCTTACACTAGCTAGCTTGTTGCAAGTATTACTGCAAGTGCCACAAGAGAGTTTAGGCGTTACGCAGGAGTGGTCAGGACGTATAGAAGCAACGCATTTATCGTCTGTTTCTGTAGTTTATACTCCTTTTACACTAGCTAGCTTGTTGCAAGTATTACTGCAAGTACCACAAGAGAGTTTAGGCGTCACACAGGAGTGGCCAGGTCGTATAGAAGCAACGCAAGTATCGTTTGTTTCTGTAGATTATACTCCTCTTACACTAGCTAGCTTGTTGCAAGTATTACTGCAAGTACCACAAGAGAGTTTAGGCGTCACACAGGTGTGGCCAGGTCGTATAGAAGCAACGCAAGTATCGTTTGTTTCTGTAGATTATACTCCTCTTACACTAGCTAGCTTGTTGCAAGTATTACTGCAAGTACCACAAGAGAGTTTAGGCGTCACACAGGAGTGGCTAGGTCGTATAGAAGCAACGCAAGTATCGTTTGTTTCTGTAGATTATACTCCTCTTACACTAGCTAGCTTGTTGCAAGTATTACTGCAAGTACCACAAGAGAGTTTAGGCGTCACACAGGAGTGGCCAGGTCGTATAGAAGCAACGCAAGTATCGTTTGTTTCTGTAGATAATACTCCTCTTACACTAGCTAGCTTGTTGCAAGTATTACTGCAAGTACCACAAGAGAGTTTAGGCGTCACACAGGAGTGGCCAGGTCGTATAGAAGCAACGCAAGTATCGTTTGTTTCTGTAGATTATACTCCTCTTACACTAGCTAGTTAGTTGCAAGTATTACCGCAAGTGCCACAAGACAGTTTAGGCGTCATACATTAGAGGCCAGGTCGTATAGAAGCAACGCAAGTATCGTTTGTTTCTGTAGATTATACTCCTCCTACACTAGCTAGCATGTTGCAAGTATTACTGCAAGTGCCACAAGAGGGTTTAGGCGTTACACAGGAGTGGCCAGGACGTATAGAGGCAACGCAAGTATCGTTTGTTTCTGTAGAATATACTCCTCTTACACTAGCTAGCATGTTGCAAGTATTACTGCAAGTGCCACAAGAGAGTTTAGGCGTTACACAGGAGTGACCAAGACGTATAGAAGCAACGCAAGTATCGTTTGTTTCTGTAGATTATACTCCTCTTACACTAGCTAGCTTGTTGCAAGTATTACTGCAAGTGCCACAAGAGAGTTTAGGCGTCACTCAGGAGAGGCCAAGACGTAGAGAAGCAACGCAAGTATCGTTTGTTTCTGTAGATTATACTCCTCTTACACTAGCTAGCTTGTTGCAAGTATTACTGCAAGTGCCACAAGAGAGTTTAGGCGTCACTCAGGAGAGGCCAAGACGTAGAGAAGCAACGCAAGTATCGTTTGTTTCTGTATATTATACTCCTCCTACACTAGCTAGCTTGTTGCAAGTATTACTGCAAGTGCCACAAGAGAGTTTAGGCGTCACTCAGGAGAGGCCAAGACGTAGAGAAGCAACGCAAGTATCGTTTGTTTCTGTAGATTATACTCCTCCTACACTAGCTAGCTTGTTGCAAGTATTACTGCAAGTGCCACAAGAGAGTTTAGGCGTCACTCAGGAGAGGCCAAGACGTAGAGAAGCAACGCAAGTATCGTTTGTTTCTGTAGATTATACTCCTCTTACACTAGCTAGCTTGTTGCAAGTATTACTGCAAGTGCCACAAGAGAGTTTAGGCGTCACTCAGGAGAGGCCAAGACGTAGAGAAGCAACGCAAGTATCGTTTGTTTTTGTAGATTATACTCCTCTTACACTAGCTAGCTTGTTGCAAGTATTACTGCAAGTGCCACAAGAGAGTTTAGGCGTCACTCAGGAGTGACCAAGACGTAGAGAAGCAACGCAAGTATCGTTTGTTTCTGTAGATTATACTCCTCTTACACTAGCTAGCTTGTTGCAAGTATTACTGCAAGTGCCACAAGAGAGTTTAGGCGTCACTCAGGAGAGGCCAAGACGTAGAGAAGCAACGCAAGTATCGTTTGTTTCTGTATATTATACTCCTCCTACACTAGCTAGCTTGTTGCAAGTATTACTGCAAGTGCCACAAGAGAGTTTAGGCGTCACTCAGGAGAGGCCAAGACGTAGAGAAGCAACGCAAGTATCGTTTGTTTCTGTAGATTATACTCCTCCTACACTAGCTAGCTTGTTGCAAGTATTACTGCAAGTGCCACAAGAGAGTTTAGGCGTTACACAGGAGTGGCCAGGACGTATAGAAGCAACGCAAGTATCGTTTGTTTCTGTAGATTATACTCCTCTTACACTAGCTAGCTTGTTGCAAGTATTACTGCAAGTGCCACAAGAGAGTTTAGGCGTTACGCAGGAGTGGTCAGGACGTATAGAAGCAACGCATTTATCGTCTGTTTCTGTAGTTTATACTCCTTTTACACTAGCTAGCTTGTTGCAAGTATTACTGCAAGTACCACAAGAGAGTTTAGGCGTCACACAGGAGTGGCCAGGTCGTATAGAAGCAACGCAAGTATCGTTTGTTTCTGTAGATTATACTCCTCTTACACTAGCTAGCTTGTTGCAAGTATTACTGCAAGTACCACAAGAGAGTTTAGGCGTCACACAGGTGTGGCCAGGTCGTATAGAAGCAACGCAAGTATCGTTTGTTTCTGTAGATTATACTCCTCTTACACTAGCTAGCTTGTTGCAAGTATTACTGCAAGTACCACAAGAGAGTTTAGGCGTCACACAGGAGTGGCTAGGTCGTATAGAAGCAACGCAAGTATCGTTTGTTTCTGTAGATTATACTCCTCTTACACTAGCTAGCTTGTTGCAAGTATTACTGCAAGTACCACAAGAGAGTTTAGGCGTCACACAGGAGTGGCCAGGTCGTATAGAAGCAACGCAAGTATCGTTTGTTTCTGTAGATAATACTCCTCTTACACTAGCTAGCTTGTTGCAAGTATTACTGCAAGTACCACAAGAGAGTTTAGGCGTCACACAGGAGTGGCCAGGTCGTATAGAAGCAACGCAAGTATCGTTTGTTTCTGTAGATTATACTCCTCTTACACTAGCTAGTTAGTTGCAAGTATTACCGCAAGTGCCACAAGACAGTTTAGGCGTCATACATTAGAGGCCAGGACGTATAGAAGCAAAGTAAGTATCGTTTGTATCTGTAGATTATACTCCTCTTACACTAGCTAGCATGTTGAATGTATTACTGCAAGTGCCACAAGAGAGTTTAGGCGTTACACAGGAGTGGCAAGGACGTATAGATGCAACGCAAGTATCGTTTGTTTCTGTAGATTATACTCCTCCTACACTAGCTAGCTTGTTGCAAGTATTACTGCAAGTGCCACAAGAGTGTTTAGGCGTCACACAGGAGTGGCCAGGACGTATAGAAGCAACGCAAGTATCGTTTGTTTCTGTATATTATACTCCTCTTACACTAGCTAGCTTGTTGCAAGTATTACTGCAAGTTCCACAAGAGTGTTTAGGCGTTACACAGGAGTGGTCAGGACGTATAGAAGCAACGCATTTATCGTCTGTTTCTGTAGATTATACTCCTCTTACACTAGCTAGCTTGTTGCAAGTATTACTGCAAGTGCCACAAGAGAGTTTAGGCGTTATACAGGAGAGGCCAGGACGTATAGAAGCAACGCAAGTATCGTTTGTTTCTGTAGATTATACTCCTTTTATACTAGCTAGCTTGTTGCAAGTATTACTGCAAGTGCCACAAGAGAGTTTAGGCGTCACACAAGAGTGGCCACGTCGTATAGAAGCAACGCAAGTATCGTTTGTTTCTGTAGATTATACTCCTCTTACACTAGCTAGCTAGTTGCAAGTATTACCGCAAGTGCCACAAGACAGTTTAGGCGTCATACAGGAGAGGCCAGGACGTATAGAAGCAACGTAAGTATCGTTTGTATCTGTAGATTATACTCCTCTTACACTAGCTAGCTTGTTGCAAGTATTACTGCAAGTGCCACAAGAGAGTTTAGGCGTCATACAGGAGAGGCCAGGACGTATAGAAGCAACGTAAGTATCGTTTGTTTCTGTAGATTATACTCCTCTTACACTAGCTAGCTTGTTGCAAGTATTACTGCAAGTGCCACAAGAGAGTTTAGGCGTCACACAGGAGTGGCCAGGTCGTATAGAAGCAACGCAAGTATCATTTGTCTCTGTAGATTATACTCCTTATACACTAGCTAGCTTTTTGCAAGTATTACTGCAAGTGCCACAAGAGACTTTAGGCGTTACGCAGGAGTGGTCAGGACGTATAGAATCAACGCAAGTATCGTTTGTTTCTGTAGATTATACTCCTCTTACACTAGCTAGCTTGTTGCAAGTATTACTGCAAGTGCCACAAGAGAGTTTAGGCGTCACACAGGAGAGGCCAGGACGTATAGAAGCAACGCAAGTATCGCTTGTTTCTGTAGATTATACTCCTCTTACACTAGCTAGCTTGTTGCAAGTATTACTGCAAGTGCCACAAGAGAGTTTAGGCGTTACACAGGTTTGGCCAGGACGAATAGAAGCAACGCAAGTATCGTTTGTTTCTGTAGAATTTACTCCTCTTACACTAGCTAGCTTTTTGCAAGTATTACTGCAAGTGCCACAAGAGAGTTTTGGCGTTACGCAGGAGTGGCCAGGACGTATAGAATCATCGCAAGTATCGTTTGTTTCTGTAGATTATACTCCTCTTACACTAGCTAGCTTGTTGCAAGTATTACTGCAAGTGCCACAAGAGAGTTTAGGCGTCACACAGGAGAGGCCAGGACGTATAGAAGCAACGCAAGTATCGTTTGTTTCTGTAGATTATACTCCTCCTACACTAGCTAGCATGTTGCAAGTATTACTGCAAGTGCCACAAGAGAGTTTAGGCGTTACACAGGAGAGGCCAGGACGTATAGAAGCAACGTAAGTATCGTTTGTATCTGTAGATTATACTCCTCTTACACTAGCTAGCTTGTTGCAAGTATTACTGCAAGTGCCACAAGAGAGTTTAGGCGTCATACAGGAGAGGCCAGGACGTATAGAAGCAACGTAAGTATCGTTTGTTTCTGTAGATTATACTCCTCTTACACTAGCTAGCTTGTTGCAAGTATTACTGCAAGTGCCACAAGAGAGTTTAGGCGTCACACAGGAGTGGCCAGGTCGTATAGAAGCAACGCATTTATCGTCTGTTTCTGTAGATTATACTCCTCTTACACTAGCTAGCTTGTTGCAAGTATTACTGCAAGTACCACAAGAGAGTTTAGGCGTTATACAGGAGAGGCCAGGACGTATAGAAGCAACGCAAGTATCGTTTGTTTCTGTAGATTATACTCCTCCTACACTAGCTAGCATGTTGCAAGTATTACTGCAAGTGCCACAAGAGAGTTTGGGCGTTACACAGGAGTGGCCAGGACGTATAGAAGCAACGCAAGTATCGTTTGTTTCTGTAGATTATACTCCTCTTACACTAGCTAGCTAGTTGCAAGTATTACCGCAAGTGCCACAAGACAGTTTAGGCGTCATACAGGAGAGGCCAGGACGTATAGAAGCAACGTAAGTATCGTTTGTATCTGTAGATTATACTCCTCTTACACTAGCTAGCTTGTTGCAAGTATTACTGCAAGTGCCACAAGACAGTTTAGGCGTCATACAGGAGAGGCCAGGACGTATAGAAGCAACGTAAGTATCGTTTGTATCTGTAGATTATACTCCTCTTACACTAGCTAGCTTGTTGCAAGTATTACTGCAAGTGCCACAAGAGAGTTTAGGCGTTACACAGGAGTGGCCAGGACGTATAGAAGCAACGCAAGTATCGTTTGTTTCTGTAGATTATACTCTTCTTACACTAGCTAGCTTGTTGCAAGTATTACTGCAAGTGCCACAAGAGAGTTTAGGCGTCATACAGGAGAGGCCAGGACGTATAGAAGCAACGTAAGTATCGTTTGTTTCTGTAGATTATACCCCTCTTACACTAGCTAGCTTTTTGCAAGTATTACTGCAAGTGCCACAAGAGAGTTTGGGCGTTACACAGGAGTGGCCAGGACGTATAGAAGCAACGCAAGTATCGTTTGTTTCTGTAGATTATACTCCTCTTACACTAGCTACATTGTTGCAAGTATTACTGCAAGTGCCACAAGAGAGTTTAGGCGTTACGCAGGAGTGGTCAGGACGTATAGAATCAACGCAAGTATCGTTTGTTTCTGTAGATTATACTCCTCTTACACTAGCTAGCTTGTTGCAAGTATTACTGCAAGTGCCACAAGAGAGTTTAGGCGTCACACAGGAGAGGCCAGGACGTATAGAAGCAACGCAAGTATCGTTTGTTTCTGTAGAATTTACTCCTCTTACACTAGCTAGCTTTTTGCAAGTATTACTGCAAGTGCCACAAGAGAGTTTAGGCGTTACGCAGGAGTGGCCAGGACGTATAGAATCATCGCAAGTATCGTTTGTTTCTGTAGATTATACTCCTCTTACACTAGCTAGCTTGTTGCAAGTATTACTGCAAGTGCCACAAGAGAGTTTAGGCGTCACACAGGAGAGGCCAGGACGTATAGAAGCAACGCAAGTATCGTTTGTTTCTGTAGAATTTACTCCTCTTACACTAGCTAGCTTTTTGCAAGTATTACTGCAAGTGCCACAAGAGAGTTTAGGCGTTACGCAGGAGTGGCCAGGACGTATAGAATCATCGCAAGTATCGTTTGTTTCTGTAGATTATACTCCTCTTACACTAGCTAGCTTGTTGCAAGTATTACTGCAAGTGCCACAAGAGAGTTTAGGCGTCACACAGGAGAGGCCAGGACGTATAGAAGCAACGCAAGTATCGTTTGTTTCTGTAGATTATACTCCTCCTACACTAGCTAGCATGTTGCAAGTATTACTGCAAGTGCCACAAGAGAGTTTAGGCGTTACACAGGAGAGGCCAGGACGTATAGAAGCAACGTAAGTATCGTTTGTATCTGTAGATTATACTCCTCTTACACTAGCTAGCTTGTTGCAAGTATTACTGCAAGTGCCACAAGAGAGTTTAGGCGTCATACAGGAGAGGCCAGGACGTATAGAAGCAACGTAAGTATCGTTTGTTTCTGTAGATTATACTCCTCTTACACTAGCTAGCTTGTTGCAAGTATTACTGCAAGTGCCACAAGAGAGTTTAGGCGTCACACAGGAGTGGCCAGGTCGTATAGAAGCAACGCATTTCTCGTCTGTTTCTGTAGATTATACTCCTCTTACACTAGCTAGCTTGTTGCAAGTATTACTGCAAGTGCCACAAGAGAGTTTAGGCGTTATACAGGAGAGGCCAGGACGTATAGAAGCAACGCAAGTATCGTTTGTTTCTGTAGATTATACTCCTCCTACACTAGCTAGCATGTTGCAAGTATTACTGCAAGTGCCACAAGAGAGTTTGGGCGTTACACAGGAGTGGCCAGGACGTATAGAAGCAACGCAAGTATCGTTTGTTTCTGTAGATTATACTCCTCTTACACTAGCTAGCTAGTTGCAAGTATTACCGCAAGTGCCACAAGACAGTTTAGGCGTCATACAGGAGAGGCCAGGACGTATAGAAGCAACGTAAGTATCGTTTGTATCTGTAGATTATACTCCTCTTACACTAGCTAGCTTGTTGCAAGTATTACTGCAAGTGCCACAAGACAGTTTAGGCGTCATACAGGAGAGGCCAGGACGTATAGAAGCAACGTAAGTATCGTTTGTATCTGTAGATTATACTCCTCTTACACTAGCTAGCTTGTTGCAAGTATTACTGCAAGTGCCACAAGAGAGTTTAGGCGTTACACAGGAGTTGCCAGGACGTATAGAAGCAACGCAAGTATCGTTTGTTTCTGTAGATTATACTCTTCTTACACTAGCTAGCTTGTTGCAAGTATTACTGCAAGTGCCACAAGAGAGTTTAGGCGTCATACAGGAGAGGCCAGGACGTATAGAAGCAACGTAAGTATCGTTTGTTTCTGTAGATTATACCCCTCTTACACTAGCTAGCTTTTTGCAAGTATTACTGCAAGTGCCACAAGAGAGTTTGGGCGTTACACAGGAGTGGCCAGGACGTATAGAAGCAACGCAAGTATCGTTTGTTTCTGTAGATTATACTCCTCTTACACTAGCTACATTGTTGCAAGTATTACTGCAAGTGCCACAAGAGAGTTTAGGCGTTACGCAGGAGTGGTCAGGACGTATAGAATCAACGCAAGTATCGTTTGTTTCTGTAGATTATACTCCTCTTACACTAGCTAGCTTGTTGCAAGTATTACTGCAAGTGCCACAAGAGAGTTTAGGCGTCACACAGGAGAGGCCAGGACGTATAGAAGCAACGCAAGTATCGTTTGTTTCTGTAGATTATACTCCTCTTACACTAGCTAGCTTGTTGCAAGTATTACTGCAAGTGCCACAAGAGAGTTTAGGCGTTACACAGGTTTGGCCAGGACGAATAGAAGCAACGCAAGTATCGTTTGTTTCTGTAGAATTTACTCCTCTTACACTAGCTAGCTTGTTGCAAGTATTACTGCAAGTGCCACAAGAGAGTTTAGGCGTCACACAGGAGAGGCCAGGACGTATAGAAGCAACGCAAGTATCGTTTGTTTCTGTAGATTATACTCCTCTTACACTAGCTAGCTTGTTGCAAGTATTACTGCAAGTGCCACAAGAGAGTTTAGGCGTTACACAGGAGTGGCCAGGTCGTATAGAAGCAACGCAAGTATCGTTTGTTTCTGTAGATTATACTCCTCTTACACTAGCTAGCATGTTGCAAGAATTACTGCAAGTGCCACAAGAGAGTTTAGGCGTTACACAGGAGTGGCCAGGTCGTATAGAAGCAACGCAAGTATCGTTTGTTTCTGTAGATTATACTCCTCCTACACTAGCTAGCTTGTTGCAAGTATTACTGCAAGTGCCACAAGAGAGTTTAGGCGTTACAAATGAGTGACCAGGACGTATAGAATCAACGCAAGTATCGTTTGTTTCTGTAGATTATACCCCTCTTACACTAGCTAGCTTTTTGCAAGTATTACTGCAAGTGCCACAAGAGAGTTTGGGCGTTACACAGGAGTGGCCAGGACGTATAGAAGCAACGCAAGTATCTTTTGTTTCTGTAGATTATACTCCTCTTACACTAGCTAGATTGTTGCAAGTATTACTGCAAGTGCCACAAGAGAGTTTAGGCGTCACACAGGAGAGGCCAGGACGTATAGAAGCAACGCAAGTATCGTTTGTTTCTGTAGATTATACTCCTCTTACACAAGCTAGCTTGTTGCAAGTATTACTGCAAGTGCCACAAGAGAGTTTAGGCGTTACACAGGAGAGGCCAGGACGTATAGAAGCAACGCAAGTATCGTTTGTTTCTGTAGATTATAATCCTCTTACACTAGCTAGCTTGTTGCAAGTATTACTGCAAGTGCCACAAGAGAGTTTAGGCGTCACACAGGAGTGGCCAGGACGTATAGAAGCAACGCAAGTATCGTTTGTTTCTGTAGATTATACTCCTCTTACACTAGCTAGCTTGTTGCAAGTATTACTGCAAGTGCCACAAGAGAGTTTAGGCGTCACACAGGAGTGGCCAGGACGTATAGAAGCAACGCAAGTATCGTTTGTTTCTGTTGATTATACTCCTCTTACACTAGCTAGCTTGTTGCAAGTATTACTGCAAGTGCCACAAGAGAGTTTAGGCGTCACACAGGAGTGGCCAGGACGTATAGACGCAACGCAAGTATCGTTTGTTTCTGTAGATTATACTCCTCTTACACTAGCTAGCTAGTTGCAAGTATTACCGCAAGTGCCACAAGACAGTTTAGGCGTCATACAGGAGAGGCCAGGACGTATAGAAGCAACGTAAGTATCGTTTGTATCTGTAGATTATACTCCTCTTACACTAGCTAGCTTGTTGCAAGTATTACTGCAAGTGCCACAAGACAGTTTAGGCGTCATACAGGAGAGGCCAGGACGTATAGAAGCAACGTAAGTATCGTTTGTATCTGTAGATTATACTCCTCTTACACTAGCTAGCTTGTTGCAAGTATTACTGCAAGTGCCACAAGAGAGTTTAGGCGTTACACAGGAGTTGCCAGGACGTATAGAAGCAACGCAAGTATCGTTTGTTTCTGTAGATTATACTCTTCTTACACTAGCTAGCTTGTTGCAAGTATTACTGCAAGTGCCACAAGAGAGTTTAGGCGTCATACAGGAGAGGCCAGGACGTATAGAAGCAACGTAAGTATCGTTTGTTTCTGTAGATTATACCCCTCTTACACTAGCTAGCTTTTTGCAAGTATTACTGCAAGTGCCACAAGAGAGTTTGGGCGTTACACAGGAGTGGCCAGGACGTATAGAAGCAACGCAAGTATCGTTTGTTTCTGTAGATTATACTCCTCTTACACTAGCTACATTGTTGCAAGTATTACTGCAAGTGCCACAAGAGAGTTTAGGCGTTACGCAGGAGTGGTCAGGACGTATAGAATCAACGCAAGTATCGTTTGTTTCTGTAGATTATACTCCTCTTACACTAGCTAGCTTGTTGCAAGTATTACTGCAAGTGCCACAAGAGAGTTTAGGCGTCACACAGGAGAGGCCAGGACGTATAGAAGCAACGCAAGTATCGTTTGTTTCTGTAGATTATACTCCTCTTACACTAGCTAGCTTGTTGCAAGTATTACTGCAAGTGCCACAAGAGAGTTTAGGCGTTACACAGGTTTGGCCAGGACGAATAGAAGCAACGCAAGTATCGTTTGTTTCTGTAGAATTTACTCCTCTTACACTAGCTAGCTTGTTGCAAGTATTACTGCAAGTGCCACAAGAGAGTTTAGGCGTCACACAGGAGAGGCCAGGACGTATAGAAGCAACGCAAGTATCGTTTGTTTCTGTAGATTATACTCCTCTTACACTAGCTAGCTTGTTGCAAGTATTACTGCAAGTGCCACAAGAGAGTTTAGGCGTTACACAGGAGTGGCCAGGTCGTATAGAAGCAACGCAAGTATCGTTTGTTTCTGTAGATTATACTCCTCTTACACTAGCTAGCATGTTGCAAGTATTACTGCAAGTGCCACAAGAGAGTTTAGGCGTTACACAGGAGTGGCCAGGTCGTATAGAAGCAACGCAAGTATCGTTTGTTTCTGTAGATTATACTCCTCCTACACTAGCTAGCTTGTTGCAAGTATTACTGCAAGTGCCACAAGAGAGTTTAGGCGTTACAAATGAGTGACCAGGACGTATAGAATCAACGCAAGTATCGTTTGTTTCTGTAGATTATACTCCTCTTACACTAGCTAGCTTTTTGCAAGTATTACTGCAAGTGCCACAAGAGAGTTTGGGCGTTACACAGGAGTGGACAGGACGTATAGAAGCAACGCAAGTATCGTTTGTTTCAGTAGATTATACTCCTCTTACACTAGCTAGATTGTTGCAAGTATTACTGCAAGTGCCACAAGAGAGTTTAGGCGTCACACAGGAGAGGCCACGACGTATAGAAGCAACGCAAGTATCGTTTGTTTCTGTAGATTATACTCCTCTTACACAAGCTAGCTTGTTGCAAGTATTACTGCAAGTGCCACAAGAGAGTTTAGGCGTTACACAGGAGAGGCCAGGACGTATAGAAGCAACGCAAGTATCGTTTGTTTCTGTAGATTATAATCCTCTTACACTAGCTAGCTTGTTGCAAGTATTACTGCAAGTGCCACGAGAGAGTTTAGGCGTCACACAGGAGTGGCCAGGACGTATAGAAGCAACGCAAGTATCGTTTGTTTCTGTAGATTATACTCCTCTTACACTAGCTAGCTTGTTGCAAGTATTACTGCAAGTGCCACAAGAGAGTTTAGGCGTCACACAGGAGTGGCCAGGACGTATAGAAGCAACGCAAGTATCGTTTGTTTCTGTTGATTATACTCCTCTTACACTAGCTAGCTTGTTGCAAGTATTACTGCAAGTGCCACAAGAGAGTTTAGGCGTCACACAGGAGTGGCCAGGACGTATAGACGTAACGCAAGTATCGTTTGTTTCTGTAGATTATACTCCTCTTACACTAGCTAGCTAGTTGCAAGTATTACCGCAAGTGTCACAAGACAGTTTAGCCGTCATACAGGAGAGGCCAGGACGTATAGAAGCAACGTAAGTATCGTTTGTATCTGTAGATTATACTCCTCTTACACTAGCTAGCATGTTGAAAGTATTACTGCAAGTGCCACAAGAGAGTTTAGGCGTTACACAGGAGTGGCAAGGACGTATAGAAGCAACGCAAGTATCGTTTGTTTCTGTAGATTATACTCCTCTTACACTAGCTAGCTTGTTGCAAGTATTACTGCAAGTGCCACAAGAGAGTTTAGGCGTCACACAGGAGTGGCCAGGACGTATAGAAGCAACGCAAGTATCGTTTGTTTCTGTAGATTATACTCCTCTTACACTAGCTAGCTTGTTGCAAGTATTACTGCAAGTGCCACAAGAGAGTTTAGGCGTCACACAGGAGAGGCCAGGACGTATAGAAGCAACGCAAGTATCGTTTGTTTCTGTATATTATACTCCTCTTACACTAGCTAGCTTGTTGCAAGTATTACTGCAAGTGCCACAAGAGAGTTTAGGCGTTACACAGGAGTGGCCAGGACGTATAGAAGCAACGCAAGTATCGTTTGTTTCTGTAGATTATACTCCTCTTACACTAGCTAGCTTGTTGCAAGTATTACTGCAAGTGCCACAAGAGAGTTTAGGCGTCACACAGGAGAGGCCAGGACGTATAGAAGCAACGCAAGTATCGTTTGTTTCTGTATATTATACTCCTCTTACACAAGCTAGCTTGTTGCAAGTATTACTGCAAATGCCACAAGAGAGTTTAGGCGTCACACAGGAGTGGCCAGGACGTATAGAAGCAACGCATTTATCGTTTGTTTCTGTAGATTATACTCCTCTTACACAAGCTAGCTTGTTGCAAGTATTACTGCAAATGCCACAAGAGAGTTTAGGCGTCACACAGGAGAGGCCAGACGTATAGAAGCAACGCAAGTATCGTTTGTTTCTGTAGATTATACTCCTCTTACACTAGCTAGATTGTTGCAAATATTACTTCAAGTGCCACAAGAGAGTTTAGGCGTTACACAGCAGTGGCCAGGACGTATAGAAGCAACGCAATTATCGTTTGTTTCTGTAGATTATACTCCTCTTACACTAGCTAGCTTGTTGCAAGTATTACTGCAAGTGCCACAAGAGAGTTTAGCCGTCACACAGGAGTGGCCAGGACGTATAGAAGCAACGCAAGTATCGTTTTTTTTCTGTAGATTATACTCCTCTTACACTAGCTAGCATGTTGCAAGTATTACTGCAAGTGCCACAAGAGGGTTTAGGCGTTTCACAGGAGTGGCCAGGACGTATAGAAGCAACGCAAGTATCGTTTGTTTCTGTAGATTATACTCCTCTTACACTAGCTAGCTTGTTGCAAGTATTACTGCAAGTGCCACAAGAGGGTTTAGGCGTCAAACAGGAGAGGCCAGGACTTATAGAAGCAACGCAAGTATCGTTTGTTTCTGTAGATTATACTCCTCTTACACTAGCTAGATTGTTGCAAATATTACTTCAAGTGCCACAAGAGAGTTTAGGCGTTACACAGGAGTGGCCAGGACGTATAGAAGCAACGCAATTGTCGTGTTGTTTCTGTAGATTATACTCCTCTTACACTAGCTAGATTGTTGCAAATATTACTTCAAGTGCCACAAGAGAGTTTAGGCGTTACACAGGAGTGGCCAGGACGTATAGAAGCAACGCAATTGTCGTTTGTTTCTGTAGATTATACTCCTCTTACACTAGCTAGATTGTTGCAAATATTACTTCAAGTGCCACAAGAGAGTTTAGGCGTTACACAGGAGTGGCCAGGACGTATAGAAGCAACGCAATTGTCGTTTGTTTCTGTAGATTATACTCCTCTTACACTAGCTAGCTTGTTGCAAGTATTACTGCAAGTGCCACAAGAGAGTTTAGGCGTCACACAGGAGTGGCCAGGACGTATAGAAGCAACGCAAGTATCGTTTGTTTCTGTAGATTATACTCCTCTTACACTAGCTAGCTTGTTGCAAGTATTACTGCAAGTGCCACAAGAGAGTTTAGGCGTCACACAGGAGAGGCCAGGACGTATAGAAGCAACGCAAGTATCGTTTGCTTCTGTAGATTATACTCCTCTTACACTAGCTAGCTTGTTGCAAGTATTACTGCAAGTGCCACAAGAGAGTTTAGGCGTTACACAGGAGTGGCCAGGACGTATAGAAGCAACGCAATTATCGTTTGTTTCTGTAGATTATACTCCTCTTACACTAGCTAGCATGTTGAAAGTATTACTGCAAGTGCCACAAGAGAGGTTAGGCGTTACACAGGTGTGGCCAGGACGTATAGAAGCAACGCAAGTATCGTTTGTTTCTGTTGATTATACTCATCTTACACTAGCTAGCTTGTTGCAAGTATTACTGCAAGTGCCACAAGAGAGTTTAGGCGTCACACAGGAGTGGCCAGGACGTATAGAAGCAACGCAAGTATCGTTTGTTTCTGTAGATTTTACTCCTCTTACACTAGCTAGCTTGTTGCAAGTATTACTGCAAATGCCACAAGAGAGTTTAGGCGTTACACAGGAGTAGCCAGGACTTATAGAAGCAACGCAAGTATCGTTTGTTTCTGTAGATTATACTCCTCTTACACTAGCTAGCTTGTTGCAAGTATTACTGCAAGTGCCACAAGAGAGTTTAGGCGTTACACAGGAGTAGCCAGGACTTATAGAAGCAACGCAAGTATCGTATGTTTCTGTAGATTATACTCCTCTTACACTAGCTAGCATGTTGCAAGTATTACTGCAAGTGCCACAAGAGAGTTTAGGCGTCACACAGGAGTGGCCAGGACGTATAGAAGCAACGCAAGTATAGTTTGTTTCTGTAGATTATACTCCTCTTACACTAGCTAGCATGTTGCAAGTATTACTGCAAGTGCCATAAGAGAGTTTAGGCGTTACACAGGAGTAGCCAGGACTTATAGAAGCAACGCAAGTATCGTTTGTTTCTGTAGATTATACTCATCTTACACTAGCTAGCATGTTGCAAGTATTACTGCAAGTGCCACAAGAGAGTTTAGGCGTCACACAGGAGTGGCCAGGACGTATAGAAGCAACGCAAGTATCGTTTGTTTCTGTAGATTATACTCCTCTTACACTAGCTAGCTTGTTGCAAGCATTACTGCAAGTGCCACAAGAGAGTTTAGGCGTTACACAGGAGTGGCCAGGACATATAGAAGCAACGCAAGTATCGTTTGTTTCTGTAGATTATACTCCTCTTACACTAGCTAGCGTGTTGCAAGTATTACTGCAAGTGCCACAAGAGAGTTTAGGCGTCACACAGGAGAGGCCAGGACGTATAGAAGCAACGCAAGTATCGTTTGTTTCTGTATATATTACTCCTCTTACACAAGCTAGCTTGTTGCAAGTATTACTGCAAATGCCACAAGAGAGTTTAGGCGTCACACAGGAGTGGCCAGGACGTATAGAAGCAACGCATTTATCGTTTGTTTCTGTAGATTATACTCCTCTTACACAAGCTAGCTTGTTGCAAGTATTACTGCAAATGCCACAAGAGAGTTTAGGCGTCACACAGGAGAGGCCAGACGTATAGAAGCAACGCAAGTATCGTTTGTTTCTGTAGATTATACTCCTCTTACACTAGCTAGATTGTTGCAAATATTACTTCAAGTGCCACAAGAGAGTTTAGGCGTTACACAGGAGTGGCCAGGACGTATAGAAGCAACGCAATTATCGTTTGTTTCTGTAGATTATACTCCTCTTACACTAGCTAGCTTGTTGCAAGTATTACTGCAAGTGCCACAAGAGAGTTTAGGCGTCACACAGGAGTGGCCAGGACGTATAGAAGCAACGCAAGTATCGTTTGTTTCTGTAGATTATACTCCTCTTACACTAGCTAGCATGTTGCAAGTATTACTGCAAGTGCCACAAGAGGGTTTAGGCGTTACACAGGAGTGGCCAGGACGTATAGAAGCAAAGCAAGTATCGTTTGTTTCTGTAGATTATACTCCTCTTACACTAGCTAGCATGTTGCAAGTATTACTGCAAGTGCCACAAGAGGGTTTAGGCGTCAAACAGGAGAGGCCAGGACTTATAGAAGCAACGCAAGTATCGTTTGTTTCTGTAGATTATACTCCTCTTACACTAGCTAGCTTGTTGCAAGTATTACTGCAAGTGCCACAAGAGAGTTTAGGCGTCACACAGGAGTGGCCAGGACGTATAGAAGCAACGCAAGTAACGTTTGTTTCTGTCGATTATACTCCTCTTACACTAGCTAGCTTGTTGCAAGTATTACTGCAAATGCCACAAGAGAGTTTAGGCGTTACACAGGAGTAGCCAGGACTTATAGAAGCAACGCAAGTATCGTTTGTTTCTGTAGATTATACTCCTCTTACACTAGCTAGCTTGTTGCAAGTATTACTGCAAGTGCCACAAGAGAGTTTAGGCGTTACACAGGAGTAGCCAGGACTTATAGAAGCAACGCAAGTATCGTATGTTTCTGTAGATTATACTCCTCTTACACTAGCTAGCATGTTGCAAGTATTACTGCAAGTGCCACAAGAGAGTTTAGGCGTCACACAGGAGTGGCCAGGACGTATAGAAGCAACGCAAGTATAGTTTGTTTCTGTAGATTATACTCCTCTTACACTAGCTAGCATGTTGCAAGTATTACTGCAAGTGCCATAAGAGAGTTTAGGCGTTACACAGGAGTAGCCAGGACTTATAGAAGCAACGCAAGTATCGTTTGTTTCTGTAGATTATACTCATCTTACACTAGCTAGCATGTTGCAAGTATTACTGCAAGTGCCACAAGAGAGTTTAGGCGTCACACAGGAGTGGCCAGGACGTATAGAAGCAACGCAAGTATCGTTTGTTTCTGTAGATTATACTCCTCTTACACTAGCTAGCTTGTTGCAAGCATTACTGCAAGTGCCACAAGAGAGTTTAGGCGTTACACAGGAGTGGCCAGGACATATAGAAGCAACGCAAGTATCGTTTGTTTCTGTAGATTATACTCCTCCTACACTAGCTAGCTTGTTGCAAGTATTACTGCAAATGCCACAAGAGAGTTGAGGCGTTACACAGGAGTGGCCAGGACGTATAGAAGCAACGCAAGTATAGTTTGTTTCTGTAGATTATACTCCTCCTACACTAGCTAGCTTGTTGCAAGTATTACTGCAAGTGCCACAAGAGAGTTTAGGCGTCACACAGGAGTGGCCAGGACGTATAGAAGCAACGCAAGTATAGTTTGTTTCTGTAGATTATACTCCTCTTACACTAGCTAGCATGTTGCAAGTATTACTGCAAGTGCCACAAGAGAGTTTAGGAGTTACACAGGAGTAGCCAGGACTTATAGAAGCAACGCAAGTATCGTTTGTTTCTGTAGAAATTACTCCTCTTACACTAGCTAGCATGTTGCAAGTATTACTGCAAGTGCCACAAGAGAGTTTAGGCGTCACACAGGAGTGGCCAGGACGTATAGAAGCAACGCAAGTATAGTTTGTTTTTGTAGATTATACTCCTCTTACACTAGCTAGCATGTTGCAAGTATTACTGCAAGTGCCACAAGAGAGTTTAGGCGTTACACAGGAGTAGCCAGTACGTATAGAAGCAACGCAAGTATCGTTTGTTTCTGTATATTATACTCCTCTTACACTAGCTAGCTTGTTGCAAGTATTACTGCAAGTGCCACAAGAGAGTTTAGGCGTTACACAGGAGTAGCCAGGACTTATAGAAGCAACGCAAGTATCGTTTGTTTCTGTATATTATACTCCTCTTACACTAGCTAGCTTGTTGCAAATATTACTGCAAGTGCCACAAGAGAGTTTAGGCGTTACACAGGAGTAGCCAGGACTTATAGAAGCAACGCAAGTATCGTTTGTTTCTGTAGATTATACTCCTCTTACACTAGCTAGCATGTTGCAAGTATTACTGCAAGTGCCACAAGAGAGTTTAGGCGTCACACAGGAGTGGCCAGGACGTATAGAAGCAACGCAAGTATCGTTTGTTTCTGTAGATTATACTCCTCTTACACTAGCTAGCATGTTGCAAGTATTACTGCAAATGCCACAAGAGAGTTGAGGCGTTACACAGGAGTGGCCAGGACGTATAGAAGCAACGCAAGTATAGTTTGTTTCTGTAGATTATACTCCTCTTACACTAGCTAGCATGTTGCAAGTATTACTGCAAGTGCCACAAGAGGGTTTAGGCGTCAAACAGGAGAGGCCAGGACTTATAGAAGCAACGCAAGTATCGTTTGTTTCTGTAGATTATACTCCTCTTACACTAGCTAGCTTGTTGCAAGTATTACCGCAAGTGCCACAAGAGGGTTTAGGCGTCAAACAGGAGAGGCCAGGACTTATAGAAGCAACGCAAGTATCGTTTGTTTCTGTAGATTATACTCCTCTTACACTAGCTAGCATGTTGCAAGTATTACTGCAAGTGCCACAAGAGAGTTTAGGCGTTACACAGGAGTGGCCAGGACGTATAGAAGCAACGCAAGTATAGTTTGTTTCTGTAGATTATACTCCTCCTACACTAGCTAGCTTGTTGCAAGTATTACTGCAAGTGCCACAAGAGAGTTTAGGCGTTTCACAGGAGTGGCCAGGACGTATAGAAGCAACGCAGTTATCGTTTGTTTCTGTAGATTATACTCCTCCTACACTAGCTAACTTGTTGCGAGTATTACTGCAAGTGCCACAAGAGAGTTTAGGCGTCACACAGGAGTGGCCAGGACGTATAGAAGCAACACAAGTATCGTTTGTTTCTGTAGATTATACTCCTCTTACACTAGCTAGCATGTTGCAAGTATTACTGCAAGTGCCACAAGAGAGTTTAGGCGTTACACAGGAGAGGCCAGGACGTATAGAAGCAACGCAATTATCGTTTGTTTCTGTAGATTATACTCTTCTTACACTAGCTAGCTTGTTGCAAGTATTACTGCAAGTGCCACAAGAGAGTTTAGGCGTCACACAGGAGTGGCCAGGACGTATAGAAGCAACGCAATTATCGTTTGTTTCTGTAGATTATACTCTTCTTACACTAGCTAGCTTGTTGCAAGTATTACTGCAAGTGCCACAAGAGAGTTTAGGCGTTACACAGGAGTGGCCAAGACGTATAGAAGCAACGCAAGTATCGTTTGTTTCTGTAGATTATACTCTTCTTACACTAGCTAGCTTGTTGCAAGTATTACTGCAAGTGCCACAAGAGGGTTTAGGCGTCACACAGGAGTGGCCAGGACGTATAGAAGCAACGCAAGTATCGTTTGTTTCTGTAGATTATACTCCTCCTACACTAGCTAGCTTGTTGCAAGTATTACTGCAAGTGCCACAAGAGGGTTTAGGCGTTACACAGGAGTGGCCAGGACGTATAGAAGCAACGCAATTATCGTTTGTTTCTGTAGATTATACTCTTCTTACACTAGCTAGCTTGTTGCAAGTATTACTGCAAATGCCACAAGAGAGTTTAGGCGTTACACAGGAGAGGCCAGGACGTATAGAAGCAACGCAAGTATCGTTTGTTTCTGTAGATTATACTCCTCTTACACTAGCTAGCATGTTGCAAGTATTACTGCAAGTGCCACGAGAGAGTTTAGGCGTTACACAGGAGTAGCCAGGACTTATAGAAGCAACGCAAGTATCGTTTGTTTCTGTAGATTATACTCCTCTTACACTAGCTAGCTTGTTGCAAGTATTACCGCAAGTGCCACAAGAGGGTTTAGGCGTCACACAGGAGTGGCCAGGACTTATAGAAGCAACGCAGTTATCGTTTGTTTCTGTAGATTATACTCCTCTTACACTAGCTAGCATGTTGCAAGTATTACTGCAAGTGCCACGAGAGAGTTTAGGCGTTACACAGGAGTAGCCAGGACTTATAGAAGCAACGCAAGTATCGTTTGTTTCTGTAGATTATACTCCTCTTACACTAGCTAGCTTGTTGCAAGTATTACCGCAAGTGCCACAAGAGGGTTTAGGCGTCAAACAGGAGAGGCCAGGACTTATAGAAGCAACGCAAGTATCGTTTGTTTCTGTAGATTATACTCCTCCTACACTAGCAAGCTTGTTAAGCTGTCAAGTGCCACAAGAGAGTTTATCTTAGAGAGTTTGTACATACTACAATTTCTTAACACAAAATATTTTTCTAATATTCTTCAGAATTTCTTTTGATTTTTCACTATTAATGATTTTTAGTGACAAGAATCATTGAAACTCTTTTAAATATATATATTATAACTTAAGTTTGGTCATAATTAAATTTATATTTAATTGTTGTTTATTTACCTTACCTATTAATGTCACACCTTCAGGTTTATAAAGAATTAACAATCTTATCAATTTTTAAACATCACCTGCATTTATTCTCTTCAATTAACTCTACACATTATTCCAAATTTATATTAATATTTTGCAGTGACAGGATTCATATCTTAACTAATATTACAATGATAAAAGGTGGACTTCTGAGGCTTTAGATTTCTAATAAAATAACATAACAAAAAACAGTATTAAAATTTTATTCTTGCTCTCGGGTCGCTATCACGGGAACTTTTCTTTTAAATTAGAAATGGTGAAACTAGAAAATTTTTATAAATTGTGATGCAATTAAAATTTGTTCTGAACTAAAAGATAGATGTCTGTTGGCAACACTTATATTCAAATAATACTTATTGTTCTGAAGAGTCCCTGGAATCCTGGCCTTGGTTATTACCTTCTGCACTTACACTTGACACACAAAAAAACTTTATATTTCAAAAAAAACTTTTACGTCACACTTTTTAAATTTTACTTTAAAAAAACTCTTTACTTTATTTAATCAATTTCTCCCTTTACAACACTTCCATCCTGGACCCCTCCAATCCGTCTTCCTCTGAGACTCTCCTCAAACTTCCTTTTTCTCCCGATCATTTAGTTTTTATTAAAAATCTAATTTTTCCCACTACCACCAATACGTTCTTTGTAAGTTTCCCACAGTTCTATAATTAGCTAAACCTAACGTTACACGGTTATTTCCCCAGGCTATATCGGCCGCTGGATTTTCCGTCTTAACCACTATGGACTCTTCTCTATTGTCTATGGTCGCCGGACTCAACTTATAGCTTTCCTGGAAAAGGATAATGACATGGTACCTGCTTTGTCCGCACTAGAAAACTGTCTCTCCTTGCTTAATTCAACAGATGATTCAGTTAGCAACTAACTGAATTTAATCTAAAACCTCGTACTTTATGTTATAATATATATATATATATATATATATATATATATATATATATATATTCTTGATATTTTACGTTATCCATTGTTTTTCCGTTGCACTGACTTTATGAAGTTAATATATTACTATTGTAAGTAATTTTATCCACCATTAAGTGCAATAATTTTACCTTGAGTGATGCGGCGCCTTTCGGTCACTTCTAGTGACCGAAAGGTGCCTCATCACTCAAGGTAAAATTATTGCACTTAATGGTGGATAAAATTACTTACAATAGTAATATATTAACTTCATATATATATATATATATATATATATATATATATATATATATATATACACACACACATACAAACATATATTTAATCAGAATCTCAAAATAAGCTTGAAAAAGAGAGCACGTAATTAGTAATTCTCGAAAGTCGACTCGTAAATATACCTAGTAAGATTCTTGTTTCAGTAGTTCTACATTATAGTGTAAGTGGTAAGTCATTACAAGGAAACAGTGTTGCAATTATATTTATATATATGCGTGCGTGTGTGTTTGTGTATGTTTGTATGTATGTATAGCTATACACACCCACATAATGTATATATATTTAGGTCTTTTTCTTTCAAGAAGAAAAGCAGGACTTTGTATGAAGGGTACTGAAAGACAGTTAAAGATGACGTAGCTATTTAAACATGAATCTGAAGTTGAAATGAGTAAGTTTTATTTACCGAGTACAGACTTTGCCAGACTCATGCTCAATGATATTGATCCTAACCTGCATAAAAGAGGGCTGTTCTCTGATGAAGCTACATTCCTCCACAATGGTGTGGTTGTTCTTCAGAATCGTCCAACATGGAGTTCAGAACAACCTAAAGTGGTGCAGGAACATGTGCGCGACTTGCTAAAAGTGAACTTGCAGTGTGGGATATTGTATGACCTAGTGTAGGCCTTAAAAACAATTAACTTAATTTATCTCGATTTGCTAGAACAATGTTTGTTTCATCGTATCGAAGACTTTGACGAAGATAAGCTACGAAAAAACTTGTTTCTTTTGGGTTTAATTTAACATTGAAATTATTTAGTTTTCTTGAGCAGTCTTTCAGTATCGTTCGTTCAATACCCCGGCTTATATAAGTATATAGGCTGTTCTGTATTAAGTAATTGAAGTATATTAATGTTTTTAAACATAAAATGTAGTAGACAGGATAAAGACGGAATAATGTTTTCTTCTACTTTACATTATATCTATTCATTATTATACTACCTAACAGCAAAAGTTGTTTGACAGTGTTGCCAATTCGCTGCAAGTGTTCTTATTGAGGACATATGCAACATTACGCGTTATAGGGGACCGTTATTTTGTATTGTTATTGTATCAGTTACAAGGCTTTCACGATGAAGACTTAACTCGTATTAGCTATCCAGAACGTTAATCCTGCAAGTTACGATGCTGCCGGCTAAATCCGCGCCACTATTATTGCCCATCTTATTCTCCTTCTTTCGCCAAATACGGAGTTACGCCTCTTCAGATAATCCGCTTCGTCGATGCCTTCACATATCTGCTCCCAGCGTTAACGTTTCTCCATACACTCATGGACGTCATACATTGTACTTTCAAACTTAATAATACGCAATATGTAAACATACGTCTGAAATGTAGGAAGCTCGTTCTGTTTTGTTGTTTCTCAATGGCTTTCTATTACATCATACTCTCTTTATTTTGTTCAAATTTTCAATCGTTAATAAAATACAGTTATTCATCTACTTAAGTTCAAATATATTTTTAATATAGTTTTTATAAATAATAATTCATTAATTGAAACTTAATTATTTGTTTGTTTTTTATATGGGAGAATGACTTTTTTAAAAAGGGGCAACGTATGCAATATAGTTATTTAGTTTATTTTGGCTTAAAATACGTGATAACATGATTTCATACAGCAACTGATTATATGTTCTAGGTTATGTGGTAGAACAGCTGTTATAACGCATAGGTTATGTTACTTTATTTATACTAATTGTAAATATTTATGAAGAAGTAACTAAGATACAAATTTTTTTGACTAAGTAGGAAGTGACTTTGAAAAATTTCTTATTAACATCACTTGTTTAATATTAATAATATTATTATTCAATTATTTGCATATTTCTCTTGTTTACAAGTGTAAACACAAGAAAATTTAAAAAGTTTTGATAAGAAAATAAAAAAGTTAGTCTGATACACAGAGTAAGCTACGATTTTTAGGATTGCGCGTTCAGTAGGAATCGCGAACGTATCTGATTTGGCTGCTAGAGGACGAATCTCAAAACGTAAGCAAAGGCATCCTAAGCGAATGTATTATAACCTAAAATAGAAACCCCAAATACAAAACTTTACTATTATTGCAGGCTTAACGTAATGGGCCTTTACTTAATGGCCTTTAGGTTGGCCATTACGTAATGGGAATAATTGGCTTCAATTTTGTGCAACATCCTTGTTACAACCAAAATGCTTGAGCATTTGGGATTTTTTTCTACCGCCGCCCATTTTTGTAAAATAATTGTGAAGGAGCGCATATGCTGTAAAGCCTCTTCCTCTACAAATAATTTCCATTTTTCTAACAATGGACTGTCGTGCAATATATCAATATAATGCTACATTCCCTTGCCATGTGGGCTCCTTGTCCCTGCCTACAGTAACGCATGCTCACTGGCCGTGTAAATGCGAACGCCAGATGATGTCACACGTGGGAAACGTTTATTTCCATATTTTAAAAATATTTTTGCAATCACACACGCACACTCATCTACACACACAAACTTTTCCTATCCTAAATAGGCAATATAACCAATATTCAACCAAACGAGAACCGAATGTAAGGCTAAAGCGAGCTGGGTAAGTACGATAATTGCTCCACGACTAAATCCAACACAACGTACAGATGTAATTTCCATCACACAGCCCTTCTGTTTAATGTAGTCGGACGTTTAAAATCAACGTCTGACTCGAAGGATGAAATAATTATTGAAGTAAAATGTCGTTAGAAGCGCAGCTGGTAAAACAAAGCCATTGCTCTCCCGCTGGGATGTCACATGCACTCTCGCGCTCGCCCGTTTCCACCAATAGCGCTTTCATCAACTGCTTGTTCTCTATAGTTAAGACAACAATGAGTCGACAATCCATTAGTACCGTTGGGAAACTCAAGCCATTACGGATTAATTTTAATTAGAGTTTTTCTTGGAGGTCGGGGAATGGAAGTTGAGAATGCAATTAAAGTTAATCGGTCTTGAGTAATTAATCTGTCCTTACAGTCGGTTTTATCGGGCTGCAGTACTCACAGATGCCTGCTACTTGTACCATGACCTCCGTCACTTCCCGGCCTAAAGGGGATCAGTCAGGACGACCGGATTAGGAACATATCCCATAGTTTAGGATGAACTGACAACAGGTTGGAGATCTACTCTCTACCGGGGTATAGCCATGTGTCTACACACTACTCTCCTTGTAGTAGAAGGCTAAGGGGATTCTCAGTAACAAAGGATTACTAAATTCTTTTCTTAGTCCTACCTAATCCTTCCTTCTTGAAAAGGTGTGGACGGCTCTGATTAAGAACATGTTTATTTCAACTAAACTACCCTTCCTATGTGTTCCTTCCCTCTAGCTAACCTTACCCTCGTGGGTGGTAACAACCACGCTGGCCGATAGCTTTAATACAACCCTTACGCAATCGCACTTAGGCTACATAGACCTGTCTACCCTGGGTTTCAACAGAGAAAAGGTCCTTCAGGGAAGCTATCTGCCACTCTAAATCCTTTTCACTATACGACTTCATTAACCCTCCTTTAATTCCACTCATCCTTTATAACCGTTTCCCAGAGTGTTGTAACGGGTTATAAAACAGCCTCCGACAATGGTATGGTTGGGGATGTATCCCTGAACACGTGAGCCGTATAACTGCCCTAAATCTTACATAAGATAATCCTATTTTCTAAGCCTCCCTAGGACGAACATGTCCCATATATATTTACGAGCCTTTTATATTCTTCATAGAGTATAATAAAAACTCACTGGCCAATACATCAGAAACTAGATTCTTTTAAAAGCTGTTAACTGAGAGCCTATCGACTGCAGAGCACTGTAATAATTCTTTGGGCAATAAATCGATTGGACAATGAATAAAGAACCGTTACGATAGGTTTACCAACGCCGTAATAACAGCATAAATTTAACGTAACCGTGTAAGTCGGAAGTCGGAAAGGTTGGTTGGTTCGTTAATCATTTGCCTCAGATTGATTTATATCTTTATAAATTTCGAGATATGGAGTTCGCTGTAAATTAATTATTTATTGGCATGACTCGTTGCTATGGAGATTGTTATGCTTTCATGTCATAAAATCCGACAGAGTTATACACGTGATGTTTGGGGGTGCATTCGTCCCCGGTAGAGAGTAGGACCAGCGCCGATCCTTGAAGATATCTTCCTAGCCCGTCATTTAAGCAATCATCAGCTGCTCTGGGATCATACAAGATATTTGCATTGTGGATGATTATGGGTTTACAGGAATCCCAATATGGGATTATGGAATATCACTGGCTAGGAAATTATAGGTATAAAGGAGATCATTTGATAGGGTATTAAAGGATTATACAAAATTGTGGAATTATACAAAGTTGTTGGATTATACATAATTATAGGATTAAATTAGTTTATGAGATACGATAATACGCGATTATCGTATATGAGAATATAGGATGCATTATTACGGGATTATGAGATTATACGTGATTATAGGATTATAATAGATTGTGGGATACGAGAGTATGAGTTATATGAGAATATAGGATGCGTGATTATGGGATTATGAAATTATGTGTGATTATAGGATTAAAATAGTTTGTGGGATACGAAAATATGCGAATATCGTATATGAGAATATAGGATGCGTTATTACGGGATTATGAGATTATACGTGATTATAGGATTAAAATAAATTGTGGGATACGAAAGTATGGGTTATATGAAAATATAGGATGCGTGAATATGGGATTATGAAATTATACGTGATTATAGGATTATAATAGATTGTGGGATACGATAATATGGGATTATTTTATATGAGAATATAGGATGCGTGATTACGGGATTATGAGATTATACGTGATTATAGAATTATAATAGATTGCGGGATACAAGATTATTGTATGGTATGAGAATATAGCATCCGTGATCATGGGATTATGAAATTATTCGTTATTATAAGATTATAATAGATTGTGGGATACGAGATTATAGGATTATATGAGAATATAGGACGCTTGCTTATGGGGTTATGAGAGGCACTATATGAGTATATGGAACACGAGATGAGATTATTGGATTACAGGTGATCGATATTACAGGTAATTGGACAATGATGATGATGAGTATATCCCTGAAACGCGAAAGAGAAAATAAATTGTTTATTTGGAGCCTTCGTTGTTATTACTTAATTATTATCTTTGTTTACAAACTAATCTCAGTTTTTATAATCCTGCGGATTGTTAAACACACCAGCCGGAACAGATTTCTGTAACCGAACCTGTAAGCAACATATTGTGAGTAAATAGTCAACAAATTTACTTTCTCTCTAAGGGATAAGCATTTACCCAAGACATTTTTACAAGGACCAGCTTAAATACACAGTTATTTACGGCCTTCCATGGTCGCTGACTCCCAGAAGGTAAGCAGTCAGACTACTCTGGCTGTCGCAAGACATTAATCTTCTACTCCTGTAAACACTTCCTCATTTGTCTTTGCTTTTAATCCAATTCATCGTCTTACCAACATAACACACGGCCCGGCTCACTAAATTATAAAGGGAATTTGTCCACCGATGCAAACAGGCGCTGAAAAATGTCAGTTATCTCGTTTGGGCGTCTAGATTCCTGAAACCAAAGTGTTAAAAGTGGGCTTGTTTGGACGTAAAAGCCTATCTGGGGATTTTTATTCAAGGTGAACTCTCAGATCGACCGAGTCGGCTTAGAATTACATCTAAGTAACTGTGGATAGTGCATAGAACTACAGGTAAAGACATACAACATAAAAGCAGAAGTGACAAACAATAAAACAGTAGGTAGATGAAGAAAGTAACTAATAAACATAGGCAATACAAAACCTAAAATAAAAATGGCATTAAAAGAAAAGTAAACATGAGAAATTGTAAGAAAGTAATATTCAACATAAAACTAAAATAAAACAAAGAGGAACAGAGGCACGGGTTCACGAACTTCCATCGGTACTAACAGCACAGTTACGCGGCAAAATCACACGAACTATGAAGTAAATCGCTCTTAATTCAAACTATGTTAGAATCTGTGAAGTTCTACTTACTCATGATGTAGAAATTCCCTGTGTCATTGAAACAAGATTGGAAAAATAAGTTATTGATTGTAAGTTAATGCCCTGCATTGCTTAATTATTACGCTTGCCTTGATCACGAGATAAACTCAAATTTTGATGTTTTGTTCCCCATTTTCCCTTTTTAATAGTTTACACATTTCTGTTTTGTTTTCCCTATTTCCTTGTTTTTCGTTTATTCTTTGTAGTTTTTATTCAATGCCTTCTATTAGCTCACACTCTCCTTATATATATATATATATATATATATATATATATATATATATATATATAATTAATAAATTTAAAATATTTCAAAAACAAGAATACTTTTAATGAATATATTTATTCAAAGCTTTTCGCCGATAAAATAGTACCAGTATCTTCAGTAAAATAATTATCTAATAAAATACTTTTACAAAATTAAATCATATGTGCTACAAACGACCATATAAGTATTGCACTCTATGTAAATTTTTCTATAACATCAATGACTTTATAAATAGTTTGGTGCCTTGATCTCACTTGAATTTGTTCATCAATTAATTTGTCTTTAACTTTATGCTTATAAATTTCCAATGTTTCAAATATATTCATTTTTAATCCTTTATTTAACTCTTTTAATAATTTCATATTTTCTATTTCCGGAAACTCGTGTCATTATTAATGCAATGAGTAGCAAAATTTGATTTGTATATGTTTGGTTTGTTATAAGCGTTTAAATGTTCTTTGTATCTTTCTTTTAATTTCTTTTTTGTTTGTCCTACATATAATTTATTACAAGTTTGACATTTTATATTATATACTCCATTTCTTTCGTGCATATTATTTTGATTTTTGTTATTGTTTATTAAATTTTTAATTTTATTATCAGTTTTATATGTAATTTGTAAATTTGTTTCTTTAAATAATCTTGTAATTTTATTTATTTCGTTACCAGTGAATGTAAATGTTGTCCAAATATTTTCTCTCTTATTAGGTACAAAGTTATTTTCGAGTTTCTGTTTTCTTATTATATTATTTAATTTATCTATAGTTTTTCTTTTATATCCATTTTCTAAACCAATTTGATATATTATATTTTTCTTTTTTATTTGATCATTTAAGTTCATTGGTATTTTGTGCATTCTATGTAGTAAATTATAAAGCGATGCCATTTTTTGGTTGTATGGATGATTTGAATAACTAGGTATTATTTGATTTGTCTGCGTTGGTTTTCTATATAAAGCGATGCCATTTTTTGGTTGTATGGATGATTTGAATAACTAGGTATTATTTGATTTGTCTGCGTTGGTTTTCTATATAAAGCGATGCCATTTTTTGGTTGTATGGATGATTTGAATAACTAGGTATTATTTGATTTGTCTGCGTTGGTTTTTTATATAAAGCGATGCCATTTTTTGGTTGTATGGATGATTTGAATAACTAGGTATTATTTGATTTGTCTGCGTTGGTTTTTTATATAAAGCGATGCCATTTTTTGGTTGTATGGATGATTTGAATAACTAGGTATTATTTGATTTGTCTGCGTTGGTTTTCTATATAAAGCGATGCCATTTTTTGGTTGTATGGATGATTTGAATAATTAGGTATTATTTGATTTGTCTGCGTTGGTTTTCTATATATATTATATTCAAATGATTCTTTATTTCTAGTAATTGTAATATCTAAATAATTTAGTTTATTTTTTGATTCAAATTCATGAGTAAATTTTATATTTTCGTGTATATTATTTTTACATTCTAATATTTTGTCAATATTTAAACCATTATTATTTGATATGTATAATCCATCATCTACATATCTAAACCAGTGTCCATTTTGATCATATGTTTTAATAATCTTATCTATTTCAATGTCTATATTTTGTAAAAATATTTCCGATAACTATTTTATTTTGGACAACTTTTACATTCACTGTTAACGAAATAAATAAAATTACAAGATTATTTAAAGAAACAAATTTACAAATTACATATAAAACTAATAATAAAATTATAAATTTAATAAACAATAACAAAAATCAAAATAATATGCATGAAAGGAATGGAGTATATAATATAAAATGTCAAACTTGTAATAAATTATATGTAGGACAAACAAAAAAGAAATTAAAAGAAAGATACAAAGAACTTTTAAACGCTTATATCAAACCAAACATATACAAATCAAATTTAGCTACGCATTGTATTAATAATGGACACGAGTTTACGGAAATAGAAAATATGAAATTAATAAAAGAATTAAATAAAGGATTAAAAATGAATATATTTGAAACATTGGAAATTTATAAGCATAAAGTTAAAGACAAATTAATTGATGAACAAATTCAAGTGAGATCAAGGCACCAAACTATTTATAAAGTTATTGATGTTATAGAAAAATTTACATAAAGTGCAATACTTATAAACATATGGTCGTTTGTAGCACATATGATTTAATTTTGTAAAAATATTTTATTAGATAATTATTTTCCTGAAGATGCTGGTACTATTTTATCGGCGAAAAGCTTGAATAAATATAGGCTATTCATTAAAAGTATTCTTGTTTTTGAAATATTTTTAATTTATTAATTATATATATATATATTGTTCAAATTTCTAATCGTTAATAAAATACTTTTTATTCATCCACTCAATTTTAAATAAATTTTTTTAGAACTTGTAGTAGATGTTGCTTGATATTCGTATATTTTTCAAATATTAGTTCATTAGTTAAATTTAATGTATTTAAGTTTTATATCGGAGAAAAACTTTTCACAGAAGGGGCAAAGTATGCAATATAGTTAGTTCGTCTTATCTGTCCTAAAATAAGTGATAAAATATGATTTCATAAAACAGCTGATTTTATGAATTAGGTTCTGTTATAGAGCAGCTGTTTTAATGTATAGGTTATGCTACTTTATTTATATAAATTGTAATTATTTAATAAAAAATAACTAAAATACATTCGTTGTCATTTGTTGACAAATGCAGGAATTAACTTTAATTTTGTTTGTTTCGTTTATAGTACTTGTTTTATAATTACTCATTTGTAATTTAAATCATTTGTTGGAATCTTAAGTTTCATTTTCCTTCGAGTCATTGGTTATTTAGTGTTTAGTGTTTGATTATTTGGGCTTCATTTAATTTTAGTTTTTAGTTTACTAAGACGATTAAGGCAACAGTTAAATAAATTATGGTTTGTTGGCAAGAAAACAGTCAACCTACGTATTACTTCCCAGACGTTAATAGTTTGCCCCCCCCCCCCAATCTGGGTAATATTTACAATCAGTGCAAATTTCGTCGCAGGCGGTAAACAGCTGATAGTGCTAGTCGCCTTGAAGTACAAAAAGTGGGAAAATTGCTCCTAAATTAAAGCACTCTAAACTGCTCAAATACTTTGGTCCTTAGTTGGCTGCACATTTATATAATAAATATTTAAAAGCTCTTTTAATAATAATAAACAAAACCCGTTGGCCTGTTTAGCTGTTCAAAGGTACCGACAAAATTCATTGCGCGCTATTTTTACTTACTGCATATCTAGGATAGGCCTGCGTAGGAACGGGTTTGTGTTGCAAAACTGGAAGTCCTTGAAGGCTAGTCAGAGGTTTGGACAGTTCCAGAGTGAATGGAATCGCGCCGAGTGCTTCCTACTTGGAAACAAAACTCACCGCAAATGTGGGCAAGTTCAACGGCTGAGACAGAAATTCGATAAAATATTCACGATCTCTCTGACTAAATATACGATGTGAGTATGAAAGTCAGTGTTTTGGAGTTAGCGAAAGTTCGATAGTCGCCCAGAGGTCCAGTCTTTCCTTCCTGTCTATACTTTTAAACAAATTTTGAAGTTAATATCGATTGTCTACTAAATGTCTCATGTTTGTCAGGAATATTTTTACAAGTTTTATGACTCCTTCTCCTAAAAGATTTATAAACTAACCTAACCTGAATGGTACATAACTACAGTTACGTTTTACTAATTTAACAAATAATTTAACCTAACCTGATCGAATATATATAGACTTTATTTACTTTTAGTTTCTCTAAAACCAATTGGTTTAGATTTACCTAAACCTAGTTCAACAAAAACACAGGTATTTAAGTTACATTAAAAAGTAATGGTACCTAACCTGACCAAACATAGATACAGTAGCTGTCTATTGCCTTAAATGCTGAAACAACCAACATGACCTTATATATAAACTCAACTATTTTTATTGTGTTAAATGTGCTATCATAATCTAAACTCACCATACATAGTCACTCTCCTTGGCCCTATGAGAAATCAATCATGAGTGGTGTACCTTTTATAGATATACCTTAACCTTTCGCGGCCACATGTAGTTGTAAGTGCTACTAGAATCCTTTTACATTAGATCGTTTCAAAAACTAATTTTATGATTTTACTTCAATTATTAAATTGTTGACATTTTCTCCCTCTTTCTTCAAAAAACCTTCCCTTAACAAAACAAAATCCACAATTCTCTATTTTAATACCTCGAATCTACAATTTTCTCCTATCCTATCTAGGGAATCATAACGTCCCTCCCCTTATAGGAAAAGTATACCCACCCACACACACACACACTTACTCACACACACACACACACACACACACACACACACACACACACACACACACGCACGCACGGACTGTCAGTGATAATGATCATATTACAAATATAATTTATAAGGTGATCACTTTCTATTAAGGATTGTGTCCCCGACCAGGACCCTTGGATGAAGAGGCATAACCCCACTCTCCCGAAGAGGTGGAGTACATTGCGATAGCAGGGCGTTTTTTCTACCACGGCCGCTATTCCATTTTACAGTGAGTTTATGTTCAGGAAACTGTGTCCTGAATATTTATTATTACGCTTTTAATACCAGTTAACTCCATGGAGTCGACAGGGATTTTAGACCTGTGGCAGACTCGGCACTGACATCTGTGACGCGCCTTAATAAGGCGACACGCATCGCATAGGAAGTTGGCTTTGTGTTGGTTATCTTGTTTACCGAATTATTAACCGCAAGAGTCGCTTCTGTACGAAACAATAGCCATGACTAACACTGAACCAGCTGATTCATTCCTTCAGCGTATATACATTGCACCAACAAAATGTCCAACGGCGGAGACTGGTTTCTCCTATGGAGCGCCTTCGTCATGTAATGGCTACGATAAGATCAAGCTGTATTTTGCAGGAAATAATTCTGCCATATATATACTTAATATGTATTATGCAGATCTGCGATTCAATTATGTACAAGTAACTTAACTGCAAACCATTATGTGCTTCGTACCAAGGCCGACATCGTTAAGGATATTAGTTTAATCAAGAACTGTATTATTTTTGTTGGTATAAGTTTATTATATTATATAGTATATACCGGCAGTGAGAACCCCTCCTCACGGGCGAACGGTTTGTCTTGCAAAGATGTGGATACATCACACACGTACCTTAATTCTCCTAATTTTTTCTACACACCCTTTGTTACTACGCGGGACACATCCTCTCATAGACACACGCTTACCCGTAAAACTTTCTCCCTCTTTATTTGAAGCATTAGGACTATATCAGATACGCGCCCCTGAACACGAGAAGTTCCTAGTTTATCCCTATTTAAGTTCACAACCACCATTCTTTGCAAACGATAGTAGTGATACTGGCTGACTTCCTTAAAATTAGACGAAAGAGAAAAACTCAGGTATAGACTTAGGTATAAACTCAGATATAAACTCAAGAATAAATTCAGGTGTATACTCAGACATAAACGCAGGTATAAACTCAGATATAAACTCAAGTATAAATTCAGGTGTATACTCAGACATAAACGCAGGTATAAACTCAGATATAAACTCAAGTATAAATTCAGGTGTATACTCAGACATAAACGCAGGTATAAACTCAGATATAAACTCAAGTATAAACTCAGGTGTATACTCAGACATAAACGCATGTATAAACTCAGATATAAACTCAAGTATAAATTCAGGTGTATACTCAGACATAAACGCAGGTATAAACTCAGATGTAAACTCAGATATAAACTCAGGTGTATCCTCGGACATAAACTCAGGTATAAACTCAAGTATAAATTCAGGTGTATACTCAGACATAAACGCAGGTATAAACTCAGATGTAAACTCAGATATAAACTCAGGTGTATCCTCAGACATAAACTCAGGTATAAACGTTCCTAAAAGAAGGCAAAACATTACTTTGCCAGAGTTGAATCGAATCAATCAAACATAGAACGAGTTGTTGAGAAAGTCATTGCAAACCTAAATAATTGTGTTTTTTTCGTGCTTCCACATCTTCACCCCGCCATTCGAAGACAACAGCTTTGCAGTGCTTCCCTTTTGTTAACTCGACAATTCTAAAAACCTAAACTCAGATTGTGCAAACGCGCGCAGTTTTAAACTCGTGTACAGTCCGCTTACATTACAAGTGGCGCAGTGAGTATACCAGTTCATATACAACAAGTGTGAGAATAATTCAAGCGACGATGACGCGCTATTGCAAAACCATGTGAGTCACAAGATGGCTGCAAGGGCATGTGCGTGGAAATAAGCGGTGATGACACGTTTTGGCTTCGATGCATCATACTTGACAGATGGTGTTTAGAAGAACACAGGCTGTGTTATTCAAGCAAATTGGAAAATATTGTAATATAGCTTTAAATATGTTTTGTTAGATTTTTCTGAAATAATACACAAAAACGTTTGACGGGTAAATTTAAAATTGGAAACAGTCAATAGCAGTCGACTAAGGTAGACACTCCAGCAAGCTGCCCTTCTCTGAGTAGGGTAGACACACTCCTCTTTGACTAAAGTCTACTCCTGGCAAGCTGCCCTACTCGGAGTAGGGTAGACACCTCTTTGACTAGGGTAAACACTTCCGGAAGCTGCCATTCTCCAAGTAGGGTAGATACTCCTTTGACTAGGGCAGACACTCTTGCAAGCTGCCCTTCTGTGAGCAGGGTAGGTAACCCTTTGACTAGCGCAGACATTCCCGCAAGCTGCCCTTCTGCGAGCAGGGTAGGTAACCCTTTGACTAGGGCAGACACTCCCGCAAGCTGCCCTTCTGTACATTACGACAGCGTAAACTATTTTTTTTTTTAATGCGATTAGCCATTATTGCTCTTATTGTCTTTAATGATAAAACAGATTGTATATATAAATAGGATTTCGTTAGGGACATAAAACCCATAGTAGAGGATATAGGTGGAGGAGTCACGGGATAAGGGTTACGTAGTTGATGCAGACTTACTCTCTTTCCGGTAGAAATGTCTACCCGATACAATTCTGATCACCTGTGGCGCGTCATCTCGAAGGGAGAGGTGCTTACCAGTTTACCGCTTCTTGTAAGAAGAAGAATAAGAAAGGGTAGATGGAATGAGGGAGGACTGAGGAAAGGACGTAATGATCCTCTGATCAGACCTGTTCTCTCTGGTGAGATAACCCGGAGGAGGGTCAGGCTTAAGGGTGGTGACTACAGGAATGTTATACACAGCACCATAAAGAAGTAATGTTAAGTTTGTTGAGGAAGGCGATCGTACATCACCATAGCAACGCCAACCAGGTGATGCTGATTCGACAATAAAACATCCGGTCCTACATTAGTCAAGCGCTGGCAACGTGTGAAAGTATTTCTTGTCCTCCGAGAGGTTAATTCCAGAAACAACAAATATAAGGCAGCCGCTAATGCTTCTGGATTCCGTGGGACAAATTAAAGAGTCCGCCGAAACTGCGTGTAGTAGTGGAGGGATATAAAGATAATGATTGCTTTATGGGTAAGGGTAAAGAATCGGCTCTTTTAACGGTAATGGATTACCCGTGTCCTCTATCAGCGGCGGCCCGCTCTGGCATTCCTCTCCTAGTTTATAGGCTCATTACCTGCACTGCGTACACAGGATGGGTATTTATATTTTGTTTCCTAACAGGACTATGTTCCGGGACTAGATAAAGGAACTCATTGATTGGGGGGCGTGGGAGTTGGTGGCATTGACACTTGGAGACGGTTTGAGTTTCAGTATAAAGGCTGCCATTGACTTTGTGCCCGTTTACGATTTTGCGTGGAGGGGAGAGGAATTTATTAATCCTGACAGTGGATTATTATTCTAAAACTACGAACTCATCGCAAATTAACAAAGCAAAATCGGCTGGACGACGCGACGGTAGACTTCAAGTCTTTCTCAGAACTAGCGACCCACTATTATTCCCTCCTCCTAGCAACATTGCCCTTTCCTTCACCCCACCTACCCGCCTAACATCATTACCTTCTCTTTTCAGTTTTTGTAAGAGAAGCCACTTTTTTTGAACACAAAATATGTTTCGTTTCTCACAACATTTTATCTTAAAGTTGTTTTTAGATTATTGCCCTATCCTACTCTACTAATGCTGGTTTCCTCAGTGCCTTCCATTAGTTCACACTCTCCTCACTTCACACTCTCCTCACTTCACACTCTCCCCACTTCACACTCTCCCCACTTCACACTCTCCCCACTTCACACTCTCCCTCATATATTTTTATATCCTGTTCAAATATACATTAGTTAATGAAATACTTTGTATTCATCGACTCAAGTTTAAATAGATTTTTTTTAAACTTGAAGTGGACGATACTTGATGTTAATACAGATTTTCTTCGAATATTAATTAAATTTAATAATGAAATACGTTTAGTTCTACATGGGTGGAAATATTTTCCCAAAAGGGATAAGGTTTTCATTACAGTTATTTCGTCCCAAATGGCTTAAAATGAGTGATAACCAGCGAGCACAGTGATAACATAATTTCATAAGACAGCTGATTTTATGTTATGGTTATGTTGTGGAACAGTTGTTTTAACGCTAATCTTATGTTACTTCATGTATATTAATTGTAATTATTTAATGAAAAGTAACGAAAATAAATTTGTTTTTTTAAGGATTGAAGTAGGAATTGATTTAAAATTTTTTGTTTTGTTTATATTACCTGTTTTTTAATTCGTTTTTGTTTCATGTTTTAATCTTTATTGTTTTTGTTATTTTTGTAATTTTTGATGTTTTAATAATTGTAGTTCAATATGTTTAGACATATAATCTGTTGTTGTTCACGTCCAATTACTTATACTCATTCTTACTTCTAAAAGCAGCTTTTTGTAACAATGCTTCTGAAACAACGTATACTTAGAGAGTAGGATGAGCACGTGACCTAGTATATGTGAGGTTGTATGTGTATGTGCATAATATACATTCATACCTGGAGGTTTTATACTTTATTTTTAGCCGTTCTACTCTCATTACCTTTGTGCAAAACAAAACATCCAACTCTGGATCATACATTAGTATGTTACACCTGCCTACATACATGCTTCTATGTACTCACCTTATCTACACAGTTGCATACGAATTACTTAATGATAATTGAGGCGGACGTTTCGAAAGATCTGTCCCATTGTCAAATCAGTCCGTTATTTTACGATCTGTCAATGGGACATATCTCCCGAAACGGCCGTCCTCAATAATCAAAGAAGTAAGTGCTACTACAGGCAAGTGTAACATAGTAACATACGTACAAGGATTTTAGTGAAGAACTAGTAGCTTAAGTGAAGGTGGAATCAAGTAATAAATTATCCTCTTGGATAAATCCTGTGGGTAAATCCTGTACTTGAGAGCTGCATGTTCCCATTTAATCCTTTTATTTCCCACATCCTCATCTCTACCAAGGGCGACGTATATTTATTCTCGCAATACAATCAAAGTTTCGTTGACCTGAACCATTTGATCGGGATAATTTTTGCGACGGCCTTTTCACTATTGCTCGCCCTTAATGTTCTACTAATCTTAAATGCCCAGCCTGAGTTATTATCATAAAATTTACAACCGTGGCGGATTACAGTGCATTTAGCACTCGGCACGGAATGCATTCAGGTCTGAGTGACGTCGGTCAAAGCAAATCCCACACATGACTGGCAGTAGGTGTTTTTACAATCGATCTTGAGTAACACAAATCGATTATTGCAAATCTATATAGAAAACCTTACCACTACTCGTTTTAGCATTAAGAACTTTTATAGTTACTCATTGCAATATCAAAGGAATGGCTTCTGAGAGACAGCCTGACTAAATGAATAAGTAAAGGTGAAAATAAGAAGAGGATGCACTTGGAGCACCCAGCCCTAAGCTAACACTTAGATAGATGCGCAGTGGAAAATTATTATCAAGCATGTTGAATCCTAGCTCCCACGAATCCAAGATCAAACCTGTGACTACCGCCCGTGTGACTAGCGCCCGACCTAAAAGTCTTGGGGTCACGACCCATGATAACCCACCCAGAGTCTTACGAATTCGCTGAGGGTCTGGACTGGTACGAACTCCAACCAGACTCAACTGATTTGACAGCTTTTCCAGAAATATTCAAGACCCATAGGACCTTCCGAAAGCTCAAGTATTTCTAACCATCAATACCCCGTCTGATTAGTTCGGTCTAGATAGTGCAATCGGACTTATATTCACTCTCGGTCGGGCCGAACCCTCAGACTGAGGACTTGGTCCTGGGTGGGCATTAACCCATCTAAGAGACTGTGTCTGCTTCAGGTTTGCTTTGTTGTATCCATATTGAAAACATTTTATAATTAATTAATAACCCTAATTGACTTAGGATTAATAGTTTAGTATATCTAACGAGTTTCCACGAAAACGCCGTATTCATCAGCTTTAATTTATATTTTGTAGGATATAACTAACTGATAATGACATTGTAATCGAAACGCGCTTAAGTAGGTAAATTAATTATGAGTCAGTGAGCATCGACAAATAATTATTATAGTGCGGACCAAGTAACCGTGCCCTTGTCATTGAGAGGTCGCAGTAGGCGAGACGGGAGGTAGATGGTCAGTATAAATACTTTCCTACAAACATGGTAAGCACTTTTAATTTACTGGCTTGCATGAGACGGTCGATATTAGATAAATACGATGATAAATTACCTTCCGTATGAAATAACAAACAAGCTTGAAATATGTGAAGACATATCGGTTCAGAAGCTGTTGATGTATAGAATATTTCGACAATGTAACATGTTTTTAGAAGTGATAGTACAAGAGAAATTTCGCAAGGCCTAGTGCACGGCTAAGTGGTTCGCACTATAAATTCACATTTTAAAACTAAAGAAAAAATTGTACTTATTATTATTATGAGTTGTTTCTCTGGGATATTTTATAATCTAAGTTGTGTGTGATATGCTTTTGCTTTGTTTCTTCTTGTTATTCTTGTATGTGTTAGTCATGTTCAACGCAATTTCATACCGTAATTTGACCCGAAGAAAAGAGTATATAAACTTGCAACGTTTCGAAATAAATCTGTTAACCAACAAGAAACAATATTTTCCGCGCAAGGCGCTGTAGAAACGTTGGGTTGCGATTCTAAATTCTTGTTAAGCAAAGTTCGATAAGCCAGAAAGTTGCAACTCGTCCGTTCCCGACCTTGAGCCACTGTTTCCTGCTAACTTTGCCAGAAATCTTGTACGCTCAATGGCGCGCGCAAATAGAACACCGCCGTGTTCTTTATACTTTGCTATAAATACTCTGGAGAGTCACAGATGCAATTAACAGATTTACTTTATAGAAATACGACTGCAATCAATCTGAGCGTTTTATTGTGTAGTTGTGTTTATATTCGTTGCGATGGCAACGCGTGGCTTTAATGCTAATTACTTTCTGAAATTATTTTGATCTTAAGGTAGTGTGTCATGACGAAATGGTCAAAGCGGAAGAGTCCAATAGGGAGTAGGTTCACTTGAGATCCGTCCCAATCTTATCTGATATCCACAGACCTTACCTTACACCTGATAGCAGTAATCGTAATACTACTGAACGACAAATAAAACTGACTCTCTTGAAACTACTCGTGTGCTCAGAATTTAAAAATACCGTCAAGTAATTCTTATTATTTTTGTCAACTCTAAATTTCCCCAGGGGTACAAAAAACGGGGGTGGGACTTTCCTTTATCAATATTTTGGGAGAAAAAAAAGTTTTATTATTTATATAATTATCGAAAACTGTGAACTTTCAAAAGATGTTCACAATTTTTAAAATAATTTTTACTTTTTGTAATGTATTGCTTCATAAATTGTGCAGGAAAATGTGTAGTTGTAGCATGATTTTTTTCTAGAAGGGTGATATAGAGTTCTGCTGGGGTACACGCACCGAGCCTTGGAATGGCTTCCTGGGAAATCTCTTGAAGGGTGCACACCATACCGAGTTTTTCTAGAAGGGTAGTTAGAGTTCTGCAAAGGTGCACTCACTGACCCTTGGAAGGGTTTCCTGGGAGGTGTCTTGAAGTGTGCATACCAAACCATGCTTTTCTAGAACGGTAATTAGAGTTCTGCAGAGGTGCATGCACCGACCCTTGGAAGGGATTCCTGGGAGATCTCTTGAAGATCGCATACCAAACCTTGCTTTTCTAGAAAGGTGGTATAGAGTTCTTCAGGTGTACACACACCGAGCCTTGGAAGGGTTTCCTGGGAGGTCTCTTTGGAGGCTGCATGCCAAACCTCGCTTTTCTAGAAAGTTGGTATAGAGTTCTTCAGGTGTACACGCACCGAGGCTTGGAGGGTTTCCTGGGAGGTCTCTTTGGAGGCGGCATGCCAAAACTTGCTTTCCACGGATCTCTTTTATGTAGGCTTTTGAGAAATTTGACTTGTATAAACATTTTAGGAAGGTTACTACTGGGGAAAGGAAGTGTCTGTGTAACTTAAGGGAAGCTAGAAGGGTGCGTATTGGATACGAATACCCTAAAGTTTTGGAAGGCAGAGGAACGTTTGAACGTTTAAATAGATGTGAAATAAATTCTTTCTAAAAGGAAAAATACCTCAGTATACGGGAAAGAGGAAAAGTGATAAACATTTTTGAGCAGCGGTGGGAATGGAACGCTAATGGAAGGGGTTGTTCCGAAGCAAAACAACAAGATCAGAGCTAACACAACGTTCTCTGAATGGAAATTTTCTTCAACAAATGATTAAAATTATTTCTTCGACCTTCATAAAAGCTCATAACATCGCAATAACCAATAGAATACAACGACAATCCGGTAACAAATGGCGCCTAATTAGCACGCCTTTGTTAAACACATATTTTATGGCAAAAGTATCGACTTATATAAGAAAAAATCTTTACTTAAGTACAAAGTTAATCGGATTGCATGGCATAACAAGACTTGAGCCTCATTAACACGTTTACCATAAATCTTTTCTCGAGAAACCGTCGACAGTTCGCTAGCTGCATAATATAGTTATAAAAACTTATTGTTTCTGTAATGTAATATGTTTTTTATTCAAATATTACAATCTATTTAGCAGCTGGAGCCGTTCACTGACGCAGATTGCTTTGTACACGTATCTGTGCCGATAGTAAAGAATCGATTAAAATTCCAGTTCTCGAAAATAGAATTGTGCCTAAAATGATTCGTGTATGTAGACAGTGGTTGCAAATTAATGTGATTTAAATGACTTGTGGATAATGCTATAACGTGGCCTATTAAATTCAGAATCCAAAATTAGCTGTTCGCTTAGCAAGGCAACCGTGAGCGAAGAGAGATTAAAACTATTGTGTGCAATAGTTTGGAAAGTATTGGCTCTTCCTCGGTTTTACTTTAACTAATTAATTGGCTTTACTATGTCTTGTAGCGAGGAAAATGGAAACCCCTCTACGTCGCTGATAGAGAATAGGTCTGTTCAGGAGATCCTGCTTCCCTGAATCCATGACCAGGTAGAAGAGACCCTTCTCCTCGCTTCGGCAGAGAACAGGTTCCCTTCCAGGTAGTGTCATTGACCACATGAATCTATGGTTTGCCTTTGTCCCCAACACCAGGACACCATAACTTTAGCCCTATCTAGTTTTATCAACCCCTTTATCCTTTGGACCCTCTTGACAACCTTGATATTATATCCCCTACCTACCTACCCCACCCTACCTTTATAGACCCCACATTAATTCCACCTATAATCACAATACTCTACTTCCTTTAAAAAGCCCAAGTAATAGATAAGGCATATCTCTTGCGCCTACAATCCCATAGAGACAGGTCCTTATCATACCCTCCTGCATTACAGAGGACAGGATGCTTCTCTCCCCACTGACCACATTAGAGAGTAACTTTACTTAAGGGATGCTATCGTGTGAATCATATTTCTTAAATATTCTGAAAATCAGGAGTTAAATATTAGCATTCATAATTCCTTGCCTTCATATAAGATGATCGCCAGTTTAACAGATCACTGTAGAGGCAGAAATATCCCTTCTTACGCAATACCCTGGATTTACTGCTCCTCTTATAATAACAACAAAGAGCGGGTCAATCATCTTAAGTCTACTATAGTGAGTAAATAGTTCTCTCATTTCAAACGAACCATATCATGAGAGACATTTCTTCCTAACAAATTAAGGCTAAGAATTTTCTAGGCGAAAACATGCCTACCTTATCCCTATCTATACTGTATTTCAATATAATTTACGTAGAGCTACGGCTCCTCATAGGAGATATAGTAGGCTTACCTCAGAGAAGCGACCCTGTACTCGGTATCTGAGGGTTTCTCCAGCTGCTATACCGAGGGGAATATCCCTACCCCTACTTATATTTCAATATGATCTCAATAGCCATACACCTAATGCCATTACCCGGGTTATAAACGGCTCCTAATGACAAATACAGACGGACTACTTCGGAGAAATGGCCCTGTAGTCAGGATTCGTTGGTTTCTCCAGATCCTATACCGAGGGGAATATCCCTACCCCTACTTATACTTCAATATGATCTCAATAGCCATACACCTAATGCCATTACCCGGGTTATAAACGGCTCCTAATGACAAATACAGACGGACTACTTCGGAGAAGTGGCCCTGTAGTCAGGATTCGTTGGTTTCTCCAGATTCTATACCGAGGGGAATATCCCTACCCCTACTTATATTTCAATATGATCTCAATAGCCATACACCTAATGCCATTACCCGGGTTATAAACGGCTCCTAATGACAAATACAGACGGACTACTTCGGAGAAATGGCCCTGTAGTCAGGATTCGTTGGTTTCTCCAGATCCTATACCGAGGGGAATATCCCTACCCCTACTTATACTTCAATATGATCTCAATAGCCATACACCTAATGCCATTACCCGGGTTATAAACGGCTCCTAATGACAAATAGAGACGGACTACTTTGGAGAAGTGGCCCTGAAGTCAGGATTCGTTGGTTTCTCCAGATCCTATACCGAGGGGAATATCCCTACCCCTACTTATATTTCAATATGATCTCAATAGCCATACACCTAATGCCATTACCCGGGTTATAAACGGCTCCTAATGACAAATAGAGACGGACTACTTTGGAGAAGTGGCCCTGAAGTCAGGATTCGTTGGTTTCTCCAGATCATATACCGAGGGGAATATCCCTACCACTACTTATATTTCAATATGATCTCAATAGCCATACACCTAATGCCATTACCCGGGTTATAAACGGCTCCTAATGACAAATAGAGACGGACTACTTTGGAGAAGTGGCCCTGAAGTCAGGATTCGTTGGTTTCTCCAGCTCCTATACCGAGGGGAATATCCCTACCCCTACTTATATTTCAATATGATCTCAATAGCCATACACCTAATGCCATTACCCGGGTTATAAACGGCTCCTAATGACAAATAGAGACGGACTACTTTGGAGAAGTGGCCCTGAAGTCAGGATTCGTTGGTTTCTCCAGATCCTATACCGAGGGGAATATCCCTACCCCTACTTATATTTCAATATGATCTCAATAGCCATACACCTAATGCCATTACCCGGGTTATAAACGGCTCCTAATGACAAATAGAGACGGACTACTTTGGAGAAGTGGCCCTGAAGTCAGGATTCGTTGGTTTCTCCAGATCCTATTCCGAGGGGAATATCCCTACCCCTACTTATATTTCAATATGATCTCAATAGCCATACACCTAATGCCATTACCCGGGTTATAAACGGCTCCTAATGACAAATACAGACGGACCACTTTGGAGAAGTGGCCCTGAAGTCAGGATTCGTTGGTTTCTCCAGATCCTATACCGAGGGGAATATCCCTACCCCTACTTATATTTCAATATGATCTCAATAGCCATACACCTAATGCCATTACCCGGGTTATAAACGGCTCCTAATGACAAATACAGACGGACTACTTTGGAGAAGTGGCCCTGTAGTCAGGATTCGTTGGTTTCTCCAGATCCTATACCGAGGGGAATATCCCTACCCCTACTTATATTTCAATATGATCTCAATAGAAATACACCTAATGCCATTACCCGGGTTATAAACGGCTCCTAATGACAAATACAGACGGACTACTTTGGAGAAGTGGCCCTGAAGTCAGGATTCGTTGGTTTCTCCAGATCCTATACCGAGGGGAATATCCCTACCCCTACTTATATTTCAATATGATCTCAATAGCCATACACCTAATGCCATTACCCGGGTTATAAACGGCTCCTAATGACAAATACAGACGGACTACTTTGGAGAAGTGGCCCTGTAGTCAGGATTCGTTGGTTTCTCCAGATCCTATACCGAGGGGAATATCCCTACCCCTACTTATATTTCAATATGATCTCAATAGCCATACACCTAATGCCATTACCATGGTTATAAACGGCTCCTAATGACAAATAGAGACGCACTACTTTGGAGAAGTGGCCCTGAAGTCAGGATTCGTTGGTTTCTCCAGATCCTGTACCGAGGGGAATATCCCTACCCCTACTTATATTTCAATTTGATCTCAATAGCCATACACCTAATGCCATTACCCGGGTTATAAACGGCTCCTAATGACAAATACAGACGGACTACTTTGGAGAAGTGGCCCTGTAGTCAGGATTCGTTGGTTTCTCCAGATCCTATACCGAGGGGAATATCCCTACCCCTACTTATATTTCAATTTGATCTCAATAGCCATACAACTAATGCCATTACCCGGGTTATAAACGGCTCCTAATGACAAATAGAGACGGACTACTTTGGAGAAGTGGCCCTGAAGTCAGGATTCGTTGGTTTCTCCAGATCCTGTACCGAGGGGAATATCCCTACCCCTACTTATATTTCAATATGATCTCAATAGCCATACACCTAATGCCATTACCCGGGTTATAAACGGCTCCTAATGACAAATAGAGACGGACTACTTTGGAGAAGTGGCCCTGAAGTCAGGATTCGTTGGTTTCTCCAGATCCTGTACCGAGGGGAATATCCCTACCCCTACTTATATTTCAATTTGATCTCAATAGCCATACACCTAATGCCATTACCCGGGTTATAAACGGCTCCTAATGACAAATAGAGACGGACTACTTTGGAGAAGTGGCCCTGAAGTCAGGATTCGTTGGTTTCTCCAGATCCTGTACCGAGGGGAATATCCCTACCCCTACTTATATTTCAATTTGATCTCAATAGCCATACACCTAATGCCATTACCCGGGTTATAAACGGCTCCTAATGACAAATAGAGACGGACTACTTTGGAGAAGTGGCCCTGAAGTCAGGATTCGTTGGTTTCTCCAGATCCTATACCGAGGGGAATATCCCTACCACTACTTATATTTCAATATGATCTCAATAGCCATACACCTAATGCCATTACCCGGGTTATAAACGGCTCCTAATGACAAATAGAGACGGACTACTTTGGAGAAGTGGCCCTGAAGTCAGGATTCGTTGGTTTCTCCAGCTCCTATACCGAGGGGAATATCCCTACCCCTACTTATATTTCAATATGATCTCAATAGCCATACACCTAATGCCATTACCCGGGTTATAAACGGCTCCTAATGACAAATAGAGACGGACTACTTTGGAGAAGTGGCCCTGAAGTCAGGATTCGTTGGTTTCTCCAGATCCTATACCGAGGGGAATATCCCTACCCCTACTTATATTTCAATATGATCTCAATAGCCATACACCTAATGCCATTACCCGGGTTATAAACGGCTCCTAATGACAAATAGAGACGGACTACTTTGGAGAAGTGGCCCTGAAGTCAGGATTCGTTGGTTTCTCCAGATCCTATTCCGAGGGGAATATCCCTACCCCTACTTATATTTCAATATGATCTCAATAGCCATACACCTAATGCCATTACCCGGGTTATAAACGGCTCCTAATGACAAATACAGACGGACCACTTTGGAGAAGTGGCCCTGAAGTCAGGATTCGTTGGTTTCTCCAGATCCTATACCGAGGGGAATATCCCTACCCCTACTTATATTTCAATATGATCTCAATAGCCATACACCTAATGCCATTACCCGGGTTATAAACGGCTCCTAATGACAAATACAGACGGACTACTTTGGAGAAGTGGCCCTGTAGTCAGGATTCGTTGGTTTCTCCAGATCCTATACCGAGGGGAATATCCCTACCCCTACTTATATTTCAATATGATCTCAATAGAAATACACCTAATGCCATTACCCGGGTTATAAACGGCTCCTAATGACAAATACAGACGGACTACTTTGGAGAAGTGGCCCTGAAGTCAGGATTCGTTGGTTTCTCCAGATCCTATACCGAGGGGAATATCCCTACCCCTACTTATATTTCAATATGATCTCAATAGCCATACACCTAATGCCATTACCCGGGTTATAAACGGCTCCTAATGACAAATACAGACGGACTACTTTGGAGAAGTGGCCCTGTAGTCAGGATTCGTTGGTTTCTCCAGATCCTATACCGAGGGGAATATCCCTACCCCTACTTATATTTCAATATGATCTCAATAGCCATACACCTAATGCCATTACCATGGTTATAAACGGCTCCTAATGACAAATAGAGACGCACTACTTTGGAGAAGTGGCCCTGAAGTCAGGATTCGTTGGTTTCTCCAGATCCTGTACCGAGGGGAATATCCCTACCCCTACTTATATTTCAATTTGATCTCAATAGCCATACACCTAATGCCATTACCCGGGTTATAAACGGCTCCTAATGACAAATACAGACGGACTACTTTGGAGAAGTGGCCCTGTAGTCAGGATTCGTTGGTTTCTCCAGATCCTATACCGAGGGGAATATCCCTACCCCTACTTATATTTCAATTTGATCTCAATAGCCATACAACTAATGCCATTACCCGGGTTATAAACGGCTCCTAATGACAAATAGAGACGGACTACTTTGGAGAAGTGGCCCTGAAGTCAGGATTCGTTGGTTTCTCCAGATCCTGTACCGAGGGGAATATCCCTACCCCTACTTATATTTCAATATGATCTCAATAGCCATACACCTAATGCCATTACCCGGGTTATAAACGGCTCCTAATGACAAATAGAGACGGACTACTTTGGAGAAGTGGCCCTGAAGTCAGGATTCGTTGGTTTCTCCAGATCCTGTACCGAGGGGAATATCCCTACCCCTACTTATATTTCAATTTGATCTCAATAGCCATACACCTAATGCCATTACCCGGGTTATAAACGGCTCCTAATGACAAATAGAGACGGACTACTTTGGAGAAGTGGCCCTGAAGTCAGGATTCGTTGGTTTCTCCAGATCCTGTACCGAGGGGAATATCCCTACCCCTACTTATATTTCAATTTGATCTCAATAGCCATACACCTAATGCCATTACCCGGGTTATAAACGGCTCCTAATGACAAATAGAGACGCACTACTTTGGAGAAGTGGCCCTGAAGTCAGGATTCGTTGGTTTCTCCAGATCCTGTACCGAGGGGAATATCCCTACCCCTACTTATATTTCAATATGATCTCAATAGCCATACACCTAATGCCATTACACGGGTTATAAACGGCTCCTAATGACAAATAGAGACGCACTACTTTGGAGAAGTGGCCCTGAAGTCAGGATTCGTTGGTTTCTCCAGATCCTGTACCGAGGGGAATATCCCTACCCCTACTTATATTTCAATTTGATCTCAATAGCCATACACCTAATGCCATTACCCGGGTTATAAACGGCTCCTAATGACAAATAGAGACGCACTACTTTGGAGAAGTGGCCCTGAAGTCAGGATTCGTTGGTTTCTCCAGATCCTGTACCGAGGGGAATATCCCTACCCCTACTTATATTTCAATTTGATCTCAATAGCCATACACCTAATGCCATTACACGGGTTATAAACGGCTCCTAATGACAAATACAGACGGACTACTTTGGAGAAGTGGCCCTGTAGTCAGGATTCGTTGGTTTCTCCAGATCCTATACCGAGGGGAATATCCCTACCCCTACTTATATTTCAATATGATCTCAATAGCCATACACCTAATGCCATTACCCGGGTTATAAACGGCTCCTAATGACAAATAGAGACGGACTACTTTGGAGAAGTGGCCCTGAAGTCAGGATTCGTTGGTTTCTCCAGATCCTGTACCGAGGGGAATATCCCTACCCCTACTTATATTTCAATTTGATCTCAATAGCCATACACCTAATGCCATTACCCGGGTTATAAACGGCTCCTAATGACAAATAGAGACGGACTACTTTGGAGAAGTGGCCCTGAAGTCAGGATTCGTTGGTTTCTCCAGATCCTGTACCGAGGGGAATATCCCTACCCCTACTTATATTTCAATATGATCTCAATAGCCATACACCTAATGCCATTACCCGGGTTATAAACGGCTCCTAATGACAAATAGAGACGGACTACTTTGGAGAAGTGGCCCTGAAGTCAGGATTCGTTGGTTTCTCCAGATCCTGTACCGAGGGGAATATCCCTACCCCTACTTATATTTCAACTTGATCTCAATAGCCATACACCTAATGCCATTACCCGGGTTATAAACGGCTCCTAATGACAAATACAGACGGACTACTTTGGAGAAGTGGCCCTGTAGTCAGGATTCGTTGGTTTCTCCAGATCCTGTACCGAGGTGAATATCCCTACCCCTACTTATATTTCAATATGATCTCAATAGCCATACACCTAATGCCATTACCCGGGTTATAAACGGCTCCTAATGACAAATAGAGACGGACTACTTTGGAGAAGTGGCCCTGTAGTCAGGATTAGTTGGTTTCTCCAGATCCTATACCGAGGGGAATATCCCTACCCCTACTTATATTTCAATATGATCTCAATAGCCATACAACTAATGCCATTACCCGGGTTATAAACGGCTCCTAATGACAAATAGAGACGGACTACTTTGGAGAAGTGGCCCTGAAGTCAGGATTCGTTGGTTTCTCCAGATCCTGTACCGAGGGGAATATCCCTACCCCTACTTATATTTCAATTTGATCTCAATAGCCATACACCTAATGCCATTACCCGGGTTATAAACGGCTCCTAATGACAAATAGAGACGGACTACTTTGGAGAAGTGGCCCTGAAGTCAGGATTCGTTGGTTTCTCCAGATCCTGTACCGAGGGGAATATCCCTACCCCTACTTATATTTCAATTTGATCTCAATAGCCATACACCTAATGCCATTACCCGGGTTAAAAACGGCTCCTAATGACAAATAGAGACGCACTACTTTGGAGAAGTGGCCCTGAAGTCAGGATTCGTTGGTTTCTCCAGATCCTGTACCGAGGGGAATATCCCTACCCCTACTTATATTTCAATCTGATCTCAATAGCCATACACCTAATGCCATTACCCGGGTTATAAACGGCTCCTAATGACAAATACAGACGGACTACTTTGGAGAAGTGGCCCTGTAGTCAGGATTCGTTGGTTTCTCCAGATCCTATACCGAGGGGAATATCCCTACCCCTACTTATATTTCAATATGATCTCAATAGCCATACACCTAATGCCATTACCCGGGTTATAAACGGCTCCTAATGACAAATAGAGACGGACTACTTTGGAGAAGTGGCCCTGAAGTCAGGATTCGTTGGTTTCTCCAGATCCTGTACCGAGGGGAATATCCCTACCCCTACTTATATTTCAATTTGATCTCAATAGCCATACACCTAATGCCATTACCCGGGTTATAAACGGCTCCTAATGACAAATAGAGACGGACTACTTTGGAGAAGTGGCCCTGAAGTCAGGATTCGTTGGTTTCTCCAGATCCTGTACCGAGGGGAATATCCCTACCCCTACTTATATTTCAATATGATCTCAATAGCCATACACCTAATGCCATTACCCGGGTTATAAACGGCTCCTAATGACAAATAGAGACGGACTACTTTGGAGAAGTGGCCATGTAGTCAGGATTCGTTGGTTTCTCCAGATCCTATACCGAGGGGAATATCCCTACCCCTACTTATATTTCAATATGATCTCAATAGCCATACACCTAATGCCATTACCCGGGTTATAAACGACTCCTAATGACAAATACAGACGGACTACTTTGGAGAAGTGGCCCTGAAGTCAGGATTCGTTGGTTTCTCCAGATCCTGTACCGAGGGGAATATCCCTACCCCTACTTATATTTCAATATGATCTCAATAGCCATACACCTAATGCCATTACCCGGGTTATAAACGGCTCCTAATGACAAATAGAGACGGACTACTTCGGAGAAGTGGCCCTGAAGTCAGGATTCGTTGGTTTCTCCAGATCCTATACCGAGGGGAATATCCCTACCCCTACTTATATTTCAATATGATCTCAATAGCCATACACCTAATGCCATTACCCGGGTTATAAACGGCTCCTAATGACAAATAGAGACGGACTACTTTGGAGAAGTGGCCCTGTAGTCAGGATTCGTTGGTTTCTCCAGATCCTATACCGAGGGGAATATCCCTACCCCTACTTATATTTCAATATGATCTCAATAGCCATACACCTAATGCCATTACCCGGGTTATAAACGGCTCCTAATGACAAATACAGACGGACTACTTTGGAGAAGTGGCCCTGTAGTCAGGATTCGTTGGTTTCTCCAGATCCTGTACCGAGGGGAATATCCCTACCCCTACTTATATTTCAATATGATCTCAATAGCCATACACCTAATGCCATTACCCGGGTTATAAACGGCTCCTAATGACAAATAGAGACGGACTACTTTGGAGAAGTGGCCCTGTAGTCAGGATTCGTTGGTTTCTCCAGATCCTATACCGAGGGGAATATCCCTACCCCTACTTATATTTCAATATGATCTCAATAGCCATACACCTAATGCCATTACCCGGGTTATAAACGGCTCCTAATGACAAATAGAGACGGACTACTTTGGAGAAGTGGCCCTGTAGTCAGGATTCGTTGGTTTCTCCAGATCCTGTACCGAGGGGAATATCCCTACCCCTACTTATATTTCAATTTGATCTCAATAGCCATACACCTAATGCCATTACCCGGGTTATAAACGGCTCCTAATGACAAATACAGACGGACTACTTTGGAGAAGTGGCCCTGAAGTCAGGATTCGTTGGTTTCTCCAGATCCTGTACCGAGGGGAATATCCCTACCCCTACTTATATTTCAATATGATCTCAATAGCCATACACCTAATGCCATTACCCGGGTTATAAACGGCTCCTAATGACAAATAGAGACGGACTACTTTGGAGAAGTGGCCCTGTAGTCAGGATTCGTTGGTTTCTCCAGATCCTGTACCGAGGGGAATATCCCTACCCCTACTTATATTTCAATATGATCTCAATAGCCATACACCTAATGCCATTACCCGGGTTATAAACGGCTCCTAATGACAAATAAAGACGGACTACTTTGGAGAAGTGGCCCTGTAGTCAGGATTCGTTGGTTTCTCCAGATCCTATACCGAGGGGAATATCCCTACCCCTACTTATATTTCAATATGATCTCAATAGCCATACACCTAATGCCATTACCCGGGTTATAAACGGCTCCTAATTACAAATACAGACGGACTACTTCGGAGAAGTGGCCCTGAAGTCAGGATTCGTTGGTTTCTCCAGATCCTATACCGAGGGGAATATCCCTACCCCTACTTATATTTCAATATGATCTCAATAGCCATACACCTAATGCCATTACCCGGGTTATAAACGACTCCTAATGACAAATAGAGACGGACTACTTTGGAGAAGTGGCCCTGTAGTCAGGATTCGTTGGTTTCTCCAGATCCTATACCGAGGGGAATATCCCTACCCCTACTTATATTTCAATATGATCTCAATAGCCATACTTCTAATGCCATTACCCGGGTTATAAACGGCTCCTAATGACAAATAGAGACGGACTACTTTGGAGAAGTGGCCCTGTAGTCAGGATTCGTTGGTTTCTCCAGATCCTATACCGAGGGGAATATCCCTACCCCTACTTATATTTCAATATGATCTCAATAGCCATACACCTAATGATATTACCCGGGTTATAAACGGCTCCTAATGACAAATACAGACGGACTACTTTGGAGAAGTGGCCCTGTAGTCAGGATTCGTTGGTTTCTCCAGATCCTGTACCGAGGGGAATATCCCTACCCCTACTTATATTTCAATATGATCTCAATAGCCATACACCTAATGCCATTACCCGGGTTATAAACGGCTCCTAATGACAAATAGAGACGGACTACTTTGGAGAAGTGGCCCTGTAGTCAGGATTCGTTGGTTTCTCCAGATCCTATACCGAGGGGAATATCCCTACCCCTACTTATATTTCAATATGATCTCAATAGCCATACACCTAATGCCATTACCCGGGTTATAAACGGCTCCTAATGACAAATAGAGACGGACTACTTTGGAGAAGTGGCCCTGTAGTCAGGATTCGTTGGTTTCTCCAGATCCTGTACCGAGGGGAATATCCCTACCCCTACTTATATTTCAATTTGATCTCAATAGCCATACACCTAATGCCATTACCCGGGTTATAAACGGCTCCTAATGACAAATACAGACGGACTACTTTGGAGAAGTGGCCCTGAAGTCAGGATTCGTTGGTTTCTCCAGATCCTGTACCGAGGGGAATATCCCTACCCCTACTTATATTTCAATATGATCTCAATAGCCATACACCTAATGCCATTACCCGGGTTATAAACGGCTCCTAATGACAAATAGAGACGGACTACTTTGGAGAAGTGGCCCTGTAGTCAGGATTCGTTGGTTTCTCCAGATCCTGTACCGAGGGGAATATCCCTACCCCTACTTATATTTCAATATGATCTCAATAGCCATACACCTAATGCCATTACCCGGGTTATAAACGGCTCCTAATGACAAATAAAGACGGACTACTTTGGAGAAGTGGCCCTGTAGTCAGGATTCGTTGGTTTCTCCAGATCCTATACCGAGGGGAATATCTCTACCCCTACTTATATTTCAATATGATCTCAATAGCCATACACCTAATGCCATTACCCGGGTTATAAACGGCTCCTAATGACAAATACAGACGGACTACTTCGGAGAAGTGGCCCTGAAGTCAGGATTCGTTGGTTTCTCCAGATCCTATACCGAGGGGAATATCCCTACCCCTACTTATATTTCAATATGATCTCAATAGCCATACACCTAATGCCATTACCCGGGTTATAAACGACTCCTAATGACAAATAGAGACGGACTACTTTGGAGAAGTGGCCCTGTAGTCAGGATTCGTTGGTTTCTCCAGATCCTATACCGAGGGGAATATCCCTACCCCTACTTATTTTTCAATATGATCTCAATAGTCATACACCTAATGCCATTACCCGGGTTATAAACGGCTCCTAATGACAAATACAGACGGACTACTTTGGAGAAGTGGCCCTGTAGTCAGGATTCGTTGGTTTCTCCAGATCCTGTACCGAGGGGAATATCCCTACCCCTACTTATATTTCAATATGATCTCAATAGCCATACACCTAATGCCATTACCCGGGTTATAAACGGCTCCTAATGACAAATAGAGACGGACTACTTTGGAGAAGTGGCCCTGTAGTCAGGATTCGTTGGTTTCTCCAGATCCTATACCGAGGGTATATCCCTACCCCTACTTATATTTCAATATGATCTCAATAGCCATACACCTAATGCCATTACCCGGGTTATAAACGGCTCCTAATGACAAATAGAGACGGACTACTTTGGAGAAGTGGCCCTGTAGTCAGGATTCGTTGGTTTTTCCAGATCCTATACCGAGGATAATATATCCCTACCCCTACTTATATTTCAATATGATCTCAATAGCCATACACCTAATGCCATTACCCGGGTTATAAACGGCTCCTAATGACAAATAGAGACGGACTACTTTGGAGAAGTGGCCCTGAAGTCAGGATTCGTTGGTTTCTCCAGATCCTGTACCGAGGGGAATATCCCTACCCCTACTTATATTTCAATATGATCTCAATAGCCATACACCTAATGCCATTACCCGGGTTATAAACGGCTCCTAATGACAAATACAGACGGACTACTTTGGAGAAGTGGCCCTGTAGTCAGGATTCGTTGGTTTCTCCAGATCCTATACCGAGGGGAATATCCCTACCCCTACTTAAATTTCAATATGATCTCAATAGCCATACACCTAATGCCATTACCCGGGTTATAAACGGCTCCTAATGACAAATACAGACGGACTACTTTGAAGAAGTGGCCCTGAAGTCAGGATTCGTTGGTTTCTCCAGCTCCTATACCGAGGGGAATATCCCTACCCCTACTTATATTTCAATTTGATCTCAATAGCCATACACCTAGTGCCATTACCCGGGTTATAAACGGCTCCTAATGACAAATAGAGACGGACTACTTTGGAGAAGTGGCCCTGTAGTCAGGATTCGTTGGTTTCTCCAGCTCCTATACCGAGGGGAATATCCCTACCCCTACTTATATTTCAATATGATCTCAATAGCCATACACCTAATGCCATTACCCGGGTTATAAACGGCTCCTAATGACAAATAGAGACGGACTACTTTGGAGAAGTGGCCCTGTAGTCAGGATTCGTTGGTTTCTCCAGCTGCTATACCGAGGGGAATATCCCTACCCCTACTTATATTTCAATTTGATCTCAATAGCCATACACCTAATGCCATTACCCGGGTTATAAACGGCTCCTAATGACAAATACAGACGGACTACTTTGGAGAAGTGGCCCTGAAGTCAGGATTCGTTGGTTTCTCCAGATCCTGTACCGAGGGGAATATCCCTACCCCTACTTATATTTCAATATGATCTCAATAGCCATACACCTAATGCCATTACCCGGGTTATAAACGGCTCCTAATGACAAATAGAGACGGACTACTTTGGAGAAGTGGCCCTGTAGTCAGGATTCGTTGGTTTCTCCAGATCCTGTACCGAGGGGAATATCCCTACCCCTACTTATATTTCAATATGATCTCAATAGCCATACACCTAATGCCATTACCCGGGTTATAAACGGCTCCTAATGACAAATAAAGACGGACTACTTTGGAGAAGTGGCCCTGTAGTCAGGATTCGTTGGTTTCTCCAGATCCTATACCGAGGGGAATATCTCTACCCCTACTTATATTTCAATATGATCTCAATAGCCATACACCTAATGCCATTACCCGGGTTATAAACGGCTCCTAATGACAAATACAGACGGACTACTTCGGAGAAGTGGCCCTGAAGTCAGGATTCGTTGGTTTCTCCAGATCCTATACCGAGGGGAACATCCCTACCCCTACTTATATTTCAATATGATCTCAATAGCCATACACCTAATGCCATTACCCGGGTTATAAACGACTCCTAATGACAAATAGAGACGGACTACTTTGGAGAAGTGGCCCTGTAGTCAGGATTCGTTGGTTTCTCCAGATCCTATACCGAGGGGAATATCCCTACCCCTACTTATATTTCAATATGATCTCAATAGTCATACACCTAATGCCATTACCCGGGTTATAAACGGCTCCTAATGACAAATACAGACGGACTACTTTGGAGAAGTGGCCCTGTAGTCAGGATTCGTTGGTTTCTCCAGATCCTGTACCGAGGGGAATATCCCTACCCCTACTTATATTTCAATATGATCTCAATAGCCATACACCTAATGCCATTACCCGGGTTATAAACGGCTCCTAATGACAAATAGAGACGGACTACTTTGGAGAAGTGGCCCTGTAGTCAGGATTCGTTGGTTTCTCCAGATCCTATACCGAGGGTATATCCCTACCCCTACTTATATTTCAATATGATCTCAATAGCCATACACCTAATGCCATTACCCGGGTTATAAACGGCTCCTAATGACAAATAGAGACGGACTACTTTGGAGAAGTGGCCCTGTAGTCAGGATTCGTTGGTTTTTCCAGATCCTATACCGAGGATAATATATCCCTACCCCTACTTATATTTCAATATGATCTCAATAGCCATACACCTAATGCCATTACCCGGGTTATAAACGGCTCCTAATGACAAATAGAGACGGACTACTTTGGAGAAGTGGCCCTGAAGTCAGGATTCGTTGGTTTCTCCAGATCCTGTACCGAGGGGAATATCCCTACCCCTACTTATATTTCAATATGATCTCAATAGCCATACACCTAATGCCATTACCCGGGTTATAAACGGCTCCTAATGACAAATACAGACGGACTACTTTGGAGAAGTGGCCCTGTAGTCAGGATTCGTTGGTTTCTCCAGATCCTATACCGAGGGGAATATCCCTACCCCTACTTAAATTTCAATATGATCTCAATAGCCATACACCTAATGCCATTACCCGGGTTATAAACGGCTCCTAATGACAAATACAGACGGACTACTTTGAAGAAGTGGCCCTGAAGTCAGGATTCGTTGGTTTCTCCAGCTCCTATACCGAGGGGAATATCCCTACCCCTACTTATATTTCAATTTGATCTCAATAGCCATACACCTAGTGCCATTACCCGGGTTATAAACGGCTCCTAATGACAAATAGAGACGGACTACTTTGGAGAAGTGGCCCTGTAGTCAGGATTCGTTGGTTTCTCCAGCTCCTATACCGAGGGGAATATCCCTACCCCTACTTATATTTCAATATGATCTCAATAGCCATACACCTAATGCCATTACCCGGGTTATAAACGGCTCCTAATGACAAATAGAGACGGACTACTTTGGAGAAGTGGCCCTGTAGTCAGGATTCGTTGGTTTCTCCAGATCCTATACCGAGGGGAATATCCCTACCCCTACTTATATTTCAATATGATCTCAATAGCCATACACCTAATGCCATTACCCGGGTTATAAACGGCTCCTAATGACAAATACAGACGGACTACTTCGGAGAAGTGGCCCTGAAGTCAGGATTCGTTGGTTTCTCCAGATCCTGTACCGAGGGGAATATCCCTACCCCTACTTATATTTCAATATGACCTCAATAGCCATACACCTAATGCCATTACCCGGGTTATAAACGGCTCCTAATGACAAATAGAGACGGACTACTTCGGAGAAGTGGCCCTGTAGTCAGGTTTCGTTGGTTTCTCCAGATCCTACGCCGAAGAGAAAGACCCTACTTTATCCCTACCTATATTCAACTATGATTTCCATACAAAGACTTAACACCAACGTCCAGTGGCTAAACATCTCATAATGGCAGATATAAAGGGCCTACCTTAGAGAAATGACGCTGTACTCGGGGTCCGTAAATTTCCCCAAACTTCTAAACTGAGGGCAATTCCCCTACATATAATTCACTATAATTGATATATGCATAGACCTAACACCAACTCCCAAAGTCTGTTAGTAGTAGATCTAGTATATCCATACTCAAGATATCTTTTAGGCAAACAAGCAATGAAATGCTACCTTATATTATTTATTTCAAGAATGTCATACCGCGAATGTTCCATCACAAATGCTCGTGTCCATTGCCCACGATGTTCCTAGATTCCTCTGTGACGTAATTGCAATCGCAATGCCTGTATTATTGCTCTTCGTAAACACTGGCAGCTGTATTCTCAGATACAGTTATAAATTTCAATTTACAGCCTATAAAGAACGAACAGTGCCTTGAGGAACGGAGGGATAGTGTTTTGCAGTTCTGGACACTTGCCAAGGAGCTCACGGCGCCAGTGCCGGCCGAACTTGAGCGCTACAAGAGCCGTAAAACCACCCATTACTGGCTCCGACGTTATAGTCACTGTATGTTTCAACCTTTCATGGAAGACGGATTTCGTTTTACTCGATCTGACGTTCAACTTTGTGTTTAATATTTGTAAACTGATTTGTCTAAAGCTGAAGGTTTTCAATTTGAGGTCAGTGTCGTCACAGTCTGGATTAGTGGAAAATGAAGCTTGTAAGAGCCTGAAGACTTTGGCGTAAGAGCTGGACTGGAATCCGCGTCTTACACCTCCAGGCCATGACGATACTTTAGCCAAACACTACCGATTTTCCCGCTTTTCCAGACTCCCTCGAGGGAAGTAGAACACTCCGAACGTAGCGCAATCGTACCCCTCTTCCTTTTGGTCGGTCTTATCTGGGGCCCTTAGGCCGGACGCTCAGTCTGGGGTGGCCGTATCCTGACCCAACTGTCATCCTCTACTTAAAGGCCTTGACCACCTTCAGGAAACTAACTTAACCTTCTAACCCAGTGTGAGTGGCGACCCTGACGGGAGCAGTGAAGCTATGATGGCGTCACTGAGGGAGGGTTTATCTCTTATCACTTGACAATCACTCTCTCCTGTTATCCTTTTTCGAGGGTATGTACAGAGTAGAAATCTATTGTGTTCGTAAGGATATGGTGTTTTCCTTTTATGGAAGTACTTCCTCATTATAGATTGTGGAAAGTATGGCCCGTGAGGCGGTATGCCACAGCTTCCCAGAGTTTTGGTTCCCTTCATATTCTTAGATATATTCCTTCTTGTATTTACAATCACTCCCCACGCGAGAATAATCCCAATACTGGGAAAACATTAATGTTACATCCTTAATCCTAAAGTTATTTTCTTCTTCTCATACGACAATGTAACAGATAAGACCTAACCCATTGTAGAGGGGGGATATTTCAGGAATAGCTAGATATTGTTTCCACAGTTAATAAGACTATCGACTTCTACATCCCCTTAGACTTCTACATCCCCTTATACTTCTACATCCCCTTAGACTTCTGCATCCACTTCGACTTCTACATCCCCTTAGACTTCTACATCCCCTTAGACTTCTACATCCCCTTAGACTTCTACATCCCCTTAGACTTCTACATCCACTTAGACTTCTACATCCCCTTCGACTTCTACATCCCCTTAGACTTCTACATCCCCTTCAACTTCTACACCCCCTTAGACTTCTACATCCCCTTAGACTTCTACATCCCCTTCAACTTCTACACCCCCTTAGACTTCTACATCCCCTTCAACTTCTACACCCACTTCGACTTCTACATCCACTTCGACTTCTACATCCCCTTAGACTTCTACATCCCCTTAGACTTCTACATCCCCTTCAACTTCTACACCCCCTTAGACTTCTACATCCCCTTAGACTTCTACATCCCCTTCTCTGTTCTTCTTAGGAAAGTCTTACTGTTATGTACAGTATAAAGTAAATTATAATTTGTCTTTGTTCGTTTAATTAGTTTTCAAGTTATTTCTTACCTTTTAAGTGACGTAGCTTTAAATTATTTCCTGTAAAAATTAAAAAAACAAACAAATACAAATTGTCAGCCAACTGGTTCTCCCTTGCCATTGTTACTATTTTTCCCATTAACTCTTTTCCTTTTCTGGTAAGCTTCCACTTATGGCTCTGATCGGTTGCTTACAGCTCTATACACGTGGTCCCTACCTTAAAACAATAATATCTGACTTTTTTCTGAACCATTTTGGTTTTTACGACCCTCTTTTCTCATTGTAAATATTAATTGGTTAGTTTGATTAAAACACAAAATTCATAATCATCTCCTATAAAGTTCGTCAAGCTCTACAATTTCACTTCTCTCTTAATCTCCAATCTCGCCATCTTTTTTGCGGAATATACTTTCTTTTCTGATAAGAGTATTTTGCAAAATCTTTGTAAGATAAATAACTTTTACATTATTTATGTCCTCCAGACGTAAGTACCTCTTTGTGTTCTCCCTGATTGACCAAAATATTCTTCTTTGATTACACTGCCATTGGATTTTTAATTCCCCCTCCCCAAAGGGCAGCAACAAACCACAGCAAATATCCTACTTGCATGGTTTGGAAACATTATGCGTGTTACTACATTACAATCCAATATAATTATGAATTAATTAATTAAAGACAAGTTTTCTACAAAAACGTTTAAACCAACAAGTGGTTACAATACAGATCTAATTAGAGACACAATATAGAGACTAGTGCAGTTATCTGTAATGGCTGAAACAAGAAAGCTCCGACCGCAGAGACAAATGGCATTGCCGGAATGGAAGCCGCAGCTATGTTCCAATACATACAACCGTATTTGGCATCCGACCAATGAAAGACTTCTGACTCGTTGCAGCCACCGTTGAAATCCAAGACAAATAATTAAACCTTTACGACCATATCTCTGTTGTTGGCCTCAGCATGCGGGCAATATTATGCTACGGTCACTTTCATTCATTTCGACTCGGCCATAACTCGCCACTATAATCGTGAAACTTTCGTGCCCGTTTAGATTGTTGTGATAAGGAACAACAATTACATACGCTTGCCATTGTTGACGTGAGATTATGTGCATTGTTATAACGGAGTCAAGAATTATTATAATCTCAACTAGTACCTGGTACTGCTCTATCAAAGTGACGGTAACGCGTTTCGGAGAAACAACATCATCAGGAATTATTTTGTATATCATTAGGTAATATGAGACATGTTGGTATTCATTCTAAGGAGATCTCTACTTGCATATAACGCGCTTTGGACTAAGGTCGCATCTGGAGATTCAGATTAGACTGTGGAAATAATTGAAGAAGAAAGATGGCAACAACTGATAAATGCGGAACAGACCATCAGGTGTTATTATCTGGCTTATAATAGATGACCTTTGAATGTTTAGTCTATAAGTCTATAAGGGCTGCGAATAATAGTAAGGATTAGAGTAAGGACAAAAATATTTTTAATGTGTTTTGTTGTAACGACAGGGAAAAAAATTATTTTTTTCATAAGCAAATATAGTTTGGCTAAATCCACTCAATTCTCGCAGAGCGATCTATATGTACGGAGGCTTAGGTACAACTCTACGGTGAAGGGTTTAGGGATGATTTGTCCGTTTATCAAGCTAAGAGATTCTTTCCATGGGTAGTCGACATTTGGAGAAGGATGAGTTACGGAAGGTAAGTGAAGAGATTGAGAGGGGAAAATTTGACAATATTCTGCGGCTTGCTCAACATATTCAGATATTATAGGGGGTTGGTATTTTGTTAGTGACTAGTACTCTATTATTGAGTTGCTACATTGTTAGTGAGTGGCAACCTCGTTGGTAAGTGGGTGCCTTGGTGTTGAGTAATCATCATATTAATGCTTGAGTACCTTGTTATTGTGTGGTAACTGGGTAGTAAGGGGATCTTTGTTAGAGAGAGGGTAACTTATTATTGAGTAAGTACTTAGTTAGTGAGTGGAAGTGGATGCATTGTGAGTTGGTACTTTGGTGTTGAGTAGTCATCATATTATTGCGTCGGTACCCTGTTATTGAGTGATTAATTGGGTAATGAGTGGGTCTTTGTTAGTGAGTGATACCTTATTATTAAGTAAGTACCTAGTTGGTGAGTGGTTACCTTATAATTAGGGGGTACATTGTGAGTGGGTACTTTGGTGTTGAGTAGTTATCATTTTGTTGCGTGGGTACCTTGCTATTGAGAGGGTAACTGGGTAGTAAGTGGGTACCTTATTATTGAGAAAGTACTTGGTTTGTGAGTGGATACCTTGTAGTTAGGGGGTACAGTTGTGAGTGGGTGGGTACGTTGATAGTGAGCTCGAACCTTGTTGTGGTGGGTTCTGAGTGGACGTTAAGAATTTAAGCTAATATTAAGTGTTTAAAGAAAGGACACGATATGTATAGACCTTTTGACTTACTCCACCTAGAGAATTATAAAAGACACTTTCGCACAGAAGTCCCCGATGAGAGCCCACCACTAGCTTAATGAGTCTGCTAATCTCGTGAGTATGGTAGACATAATACCCCACGATGTGGTGGTGACATTTCTGGTTCTGTCGGAGGCTCCTCCAGAAGCCAAGGCCTGAGGTTGCACGTACACCCGAAGAATATATCTTTACCACCTTGGCCAGGTCTCATCCGTACTTAGCAAACAGTCATACTTTACGCCTTAGTGTATCCTTAGGGACACTTCCTTCTACCCTAAATACATTCCCTTCCTACCACAACACTAAGAATGAAAACGCTTAACCCATAATAAGCAACCTAAAACTACAAAATCAAACAGTTTCACTTCAAAAACAACCAAGCAATATGTTGATTATTATTAAACTGTATTATGAACTTTCCCTCACAGTCACAGATCTTGTTACGCGCGGCGCATCTGTGGCACACTGAAGTAACGCAGTTGTCATGGTAACCGTGTTTTTACGACTTAACGCTGTACGAGATGTGTGAACACTAAATCTGTCAATAGCAATGTTAGACCCGCTTGAGTAACCAAAGATTGATTAAAACCTGACGCTGGTCCGTAAATAGATAAATGTAATAAACTAGCATGGCGGGCGAGTTAGTGGGCTGGGGTACGGAATGCTGGCGGCTCTAGTCAAGGCTGGAGTGAAAGTCAGCTGGGAGTCAAGGCCAGAGAGTGTTAGCGTTGTGCCAGCTGCATTTGTCGCTTTGCTGTGTGCGGGTTGGCTCAATCGTGCACCATCTGTGTACACAGATCTCTTAGCACCGATGGAGAGTAGGTCTAAACCCTACGTCACACTTATCCTCCATTCCCAATTCCATGAGAGCACTGTGTCTTTCCTTTAGTCTTACGTAATCCCCCTACTTCCTACCTTATCTTTCTTTCCATTGGAGTACAACGGGTAGACACCTCTCTAAGACCATCAAAAGAAGGTTTACTTTACGAAAACAAAAGTGACAGGTCTTTATATACATAAAGCTGAGGATTGGCTTGAGGAAGCCTGTCAGGAGAAAAATGCGGGAGCGAACTTACTCAAGGTTTCACCGCAATACCGCAGTCGTAAAATATGTTTACGAATGAGCCACAACCACCAACAAATCTTCGGGTATCGCTCTGGCATCGTGACTAGCGATCTTTTTACCGGCTCTAACTCCTCCATAGCCATCCGCAAACCCAGCTGAGGAAGGGGGAGGGTTAAATCGAAGGGGCCAGCACCCCCACATGTGTGAAACAAAAAAGGTATATGCAAAACATGATTTTGCCTGATAGATAGGTAAGTAACTGTCAGGAGTATTTTCTCACTTACCAGGGATTTAAAACCGTTCCAACAGAACCGAGTGTCTTGTATAGCCGCTACTTGTAACTCTCGTCACTACATGGTAGCATCCTGATATACAGGTACCAGCTTTGCAGGGAATACCTACTTTAAGACTAATAAACGGCGTCTGTTGATGTGAAAGGTTTAGCAAGTAATATGAAAAAACACATTTTGTAGTTATTTCCTACTCAAGTCAACAAAGTAAAACTTTATTTTAGTTACTTTTTGTTAAATAATTACAATTATTATAAATACAGTATCATAGCCTATGCGTTGAAACAGCTGTTCTATCACATGACCTATAAAATCAGCTGTTTTATGAAGTCATATGTTATCACTTATTTCAAGCCAAATACGACGAAAGAACTATATTGCATACCTTGCCCCTTTTGTGAAATGTTTTTCTCCCATGTAAAGTTAAAATTAATTAATTCAATTTAATTAATGAATTAATATTTGGAAAAATTATATTGATATCAAGTGCCATTTACTACAAGTTTACAAAAATGTAGACCTATTTGAACTTGTGTGGATGACTAAAGAGTATTTTATTAACGATTGAAAATTTGAACAACACACACACACACACACACACACACACACACACACACACACACACATATATCATTATCATAACATTTATCAATTTTACTGATGTTGAAAAATAATTTTCTAGCTGTGAATAAACTTTATAACGACTTTCTATAATATGCTAGAAAAACGTTCGCATGGTCCAAAGAAATTTTTTACAATTTTTCAAACAGTACTTTCCAATCTGGGTTCACGCATTGCCACTGGAAACCTTGGAATACAAACCTCGAACACAGATTCCACTGTCAGCTAATTATCTACATCGTCATAAGAGGCGCTATTGATTAGCAAAGGGTGCAGCCAAAAACAGGCTAGTCACTGTCCATTTGGCTATTTGCGTTTCAAATAACCGAGTGCTGTTGGTTTTCTTCATCTGTGCGTTTCGCGGCCGCGTGCTAAGTAAAGAGCGAACCATTTTGTGAGAAGCTTTGCTAAATACGCGGACATGTACTGGAATACACAAGTCGTTAAAATTTGTTTAGAAAAATTACGCACAACAATGGTAAAGCATCGCTTACATAAACAAGACTTCTCTTTTTCATTGTTAACTCAGAGTGTATAGGCCTATACTTGGGGAAACTTCCCAAAGGAACGTAAATTCGCGTCAGTAAAATCAGTTCTTAGGTTAGGTTAGTTTTAGTTTACCAACAAGGCTGAGCAGGCACGAAGAGATTTTATTGAGGAAAGAAAAGTAGTTCTGAAAATGAAATGTTTTTATTTATGGGGAAATTATTTGGAGATTGAATTTTAATATATTAGGGTGTCGTAATAATATGTATTTAATTATGCGTATTTGAACACCATAACGGATTATTAGCGTGGCATAGGAAATAAGAGTTAGGTTCGATAAAGCTAAAAATAACTGGACTTTTCAATAGTAAACATCTGACGTCGGACACTAAGATGAGAATTATGATCTGTTATAGTTCCTTTGTCTTAACCCTTGATGTGGGGTGGAAACTTGTAACTTGTCGGAGGCTATGGGAGGAACGTTGGGGCCTTTGAGGAGCGGTTCTACAGCAGAATTGTTGGCCATGTCAAAAATGGAAGTCATAGTAGCTGGCAAATCTCGAAAACTCTAGTACCTTGGATATTTCTAAGATATAAATTATTATAGACAATATTCTAATAGAGGGGAGGCATAAGGGAGGAAAGGTTTGAGCAGAGGAAACGTTATCGTTGGAGAACATTAGAAGGCGGTTCTCCATTATTACCAATCAGCTCTTTAGGACGGTATGACTTTAGGACAAAGTAACTAATTGAGCTCCCAAAACCATATACTCCTTCTTTGTTATGAAACAAAATTCTATCATAAAGCAAAATTAGTATAATATTGTGTGTGTTTCGATGATAGAGTCTAATCTAATTTTTTTGTTGATAGAGTCTAGGATTTTGTGCGCGTGTGAGTATGTAGCAACGGTCAGTGAAATATGATACTGTAACATACAAATGTGCCAAAGATTAGGAGTATGGACTCCTATCTATAGTGCTTTACTAAAGGTTTGGAATATAAGACTGATCCATGGGATTCATGGGTGACGCGAAAAGAGTAACTATTTATCCAGTTCTTTTGGAGCTGTCCTTTCTACTCCCGTGGAAGAAAAGGGAACAGGAAGGATAGCTAGCATTAACTTAAAATTATGATTGAGTTACCTTCGGATCGAGGCAGAGTTTTCGGTTTTAGGAGTTTCAAATTGTTCGAGTTTCGAAAGTATTTAGCCATTACTGTTTTACGCCGGTCGCATTTCTCTCTAAACTAATACACCTTTGAAAATATCTGACAAACACGACAAAACCTTCGCTACATTAGACCTATACGTATGGAGTATAAAAGCCTCGCCAAGAGAATTGCTTTCTTTTTCAAGCCAAACGAGGTTAATTTCGTCACATCAGACAGAGCACTTACGGTTGACGTTAATAAGTGATACAATTACAACTAAGTGATGCATTAGGCGAAATGACGGTAGAGACTCCATGACTATCGGTGGCACTATGAGCTGCGCGATCAGCTGACCGTTATGACGTATGCAAAGTGTTTCCGGTCGACTTTGGCGTTCTGCTGGCCGTGGGGGTTTTACGAACCACAACAATGTTAAAACTACCCCGTTATGGTCAAGCTTATATTACTATTTAAGGCAAAATAGTATTTACAGGTTACAGTGCATTTGTAATGTGACTGTATTGTCGAACGTCGAGAGCTTCCTGAGCGTATAAGATTTCGAGCTTGGAGATTTTGAAAAGGATACAAAGGAAATAAAGATTGTACTGTCACATATGAGAGGAGATCGGTGTAGACGTTTCCAAGCTCACTATCCAGAACAGGCTAGTGGGGAGAGGATCCGTCGAAAGAAGGAAGCATTCCTGGAAAGAATTTGCAGGGCTTGTTTAAAGGAGCGGTATCAAAACGAAACGAAGAAACCACTTGGAAAAAAGGGCTCTTAGTTGTACTGACCAGTTTACCCAACAGGAGCACTGGAACTTGTTTAGTTAGTTGTAACTTGTTAACAGCCTTTTTAACGTTTCGCTAAAAAGTACTTTGTCCGGATCATCGGGAGATCCGGTTTAACCGGAAATATTACAAACATATTTAAAGCTTATTTAGTAGTATTACAGTAATATATTCAAGGATATGCAATGTTTCAACACTAGCTGCTTCGAAAATTATTCCCGTTTTTCTACATTCATAGGCTAAAAAAATTAAAAAATAAATTCATTTATTAAAAATTAAATTCTATAAATACTATAATACTATTAATATTAGTATTAGTTGTATTTAATAATAACAACTTCTATTTTCTAATGTGGTCTAAGAGAAAAGGTAGCGTTGCTTCACTTGGGCCGAAAAGGAGGTAATGTGGCCAACACTGCTTCAAACACCCTATATTGTCTAGTTTTAACCCTAGGATTTGGACAAGTTGAAACGACTTGGCACAAATTATTTTCACTTACTTAAAATTTAAACCCTATTGCCCTAGGTTTCTAACGCTTGGTACTTTGTTTCTCAGGCTAAGTCGATCTGGGCGATAAAAAAGCACACGAAAATATTTAATGGCTACCGGGAATCGAAGCCAAAACCTCAAGGTTAGTAGTAAGTATCCCTACCTACTTTATCTTTAAGCCACTTAATTCTACCTAATACCAATAATAAATATTTTTTTACATTACAAGTTTAAATACCGTGTGTGTTTCAGGAACACACTTATCTAGACCCCATTAAAATCTCTACAATTTCGATAGAAATGTTGAGTAGTAAAACCTGATCTGTGTGATGTAAAAACAATACTTTGGAGCCGTCAGCCTTTTTCAGGCATTCAGGGTTTGTTTTAACCCGGCCAGGCGTGCAACAGCGGGGGAATTGATTGAAAATCGACCCGGGTTTTGTATTGCAGCTCGCGGCGTTTCAGGTGGAGCGCCCCTCCGTGGATAATCCACCTCGTCTCGTGGATTACCAGAAAATCCGAACCTTTTGTTGTTTTCGACGTGTTCCCGTCAAATGCCGTGTGAAGGTTCGCATAATAAGAGTCACAAATTTTGTCAGAAAATAGTGGAACCGACGTTGGAACGCTGCCGCGTCTGGATTTGTGTGCGAGACTATATTCACCGCCTATAAAACCGAAATTACACAAGTTTTCAAGTATTACCTTCTGAGACAAATGTCTTACAAATAAGTAATAAGATAAATACAATTGGAAGAGTTTTAATTTCGCAGAGAATACAATTCTAGATACAAATTTCGTTGCTCTTGAATTCGGGGCGGAAATTATTTCCTTGACTGCGGAAATTACCCGCTTTCCTTTAGCAGGAGCGAAAACTGAATTATCGATACTTTATTTTTATTTTTTTAATGTTTTTACTTTGATTTCTAATCGTTACATCTCTGTTGGGTTTTTAATATTACTTACTTCATAATGACGTTTTCAGTTTGTTTTTACTTTGATTTTTAATCGTTATTTCTCTACTTTGTTTTATATTACTACTTGTTTCATGGAGCTTTCTTCAGTTTATGTTATTACATTGATCGTTATTTCTCTACTTGCTTTTAAGGTTACTTGTTTTATGGTGTTTTTGTTTTATGTGTTTACTTCGATTTTTATAGTTATTTCTCTATTTGTTTTTAATATTACTTTTTTCATGGAAATTCTTTTGGTTTTTATTTTTACTTGGATTTTTAATCGTTATTTCTCGTTTTTTTATTATTACTTGCTACATACTGAGTTTTTTAGTTTTATGTTTTTCTTTGATTTTTAATCGTGATTTCTCTACTTTCTTTTGTTATTACTTGTTTCACATTACGTGACCAATTAGATGTTCGTGTTGTGTGTTTTATACTACGATTTATCTGACTGTTTAAAACCCGTGCTTACATTAAAATAAATCAATCGAGTAGTTAAATCAGTATGGAAGGGAAAACAAACACTTATAAATACTTCAAATAAAAGTAATATTTTAAAAAAGTAGTTGACGTTGAAGCCACAATGTACTCAGCACCCTTTATTATTGCGGGGACGAACCTTCCAAGGAGGTGGACGTAAAAGAAGGCGGTCTGGGATTTTTGGAGGCTAGCTCTGAAACCTTTTTTGGCTGGAAGTGTTTCGTCCGAAGCTCCACGCACGCACTATCCTGTTGGAAATATACATTGTCTTGTGTTTAAATATAGGAGGAATAATGAATTGAGAGCAAATTGTATTTTTATGAAAATAAAAGAGTAGATTAACTAAAAGATCCTAGTACCACCTATAACAAAATTACTGAGTAATAAAAGCAAAATTAATTTAATTCTTAATAAATAAAAGATGGAAAATAAGAAAACAAAGGAGAAAAGAAAAAGTTATGTAGGCCTAACTAAAATTGTATTTAAGTGTATTAAAATAATTAAAAACAGAGAAAGATAACAAGGGGTTGGGAGATATAGAAGAAACAAGTTTAAATAAAGGAATTTTGTGGGGAAAGGATGCGACCATCAGACACTAATGGATGTATGCCCAGACAGACACAAAGTGTTAATAATTGGGAAAAGACCGTCGTGTACTGCCCAAGTCCTCACACGACGTGGCCGTGGGTTTACTAGTCTGCTCGTTCTATTGTCGCGATACGGCAAATCGATCATAACATTTCCGCGATATATCGAACAAAAGAAACAATCGAGCCTCTCCAAAGACAGTCCAACTAGCTTGCGAACCAGAACAAAGACCCGCATTTGCATAACGAGATTATTTATCAATACTGTTGGAGTAATTATCAACCGAAAAATTAATTTATCAAGCTGATGTGGTTTGCTAAATACGTCTGGTGAGGCCATTGTTTGGAGCTCCATCCATCGCGCGCACCTTTGCTCACCTACGCGCACACGTAACAGATGTTAATTAGGGAAACAACCATTCACCTCGTTTAAGGACGTCCAAATGTCTCTGAGGTAATTACTGCAACCCGTGCAAAGTTTCCTGCGCTTTAGATCGATTTGTTACCAAAGTTAACTTAAGCAAACGATTCAAGTCTTTTTAATTATGTTTAAACAAAAGAAATTATGATCTTAAAATAAATTAAAATATCAATAATTTTAAAACTTATTTAATAATTTTTTATTCATTTACGCTTTCACGAAATTGAACTAGCACATACGAAATTGTACTACCACTTACACAAAATTGTACTACCACTTACACAAAATTGTACTACCACTTACACAAAATTGTACTACCACTTACACAAAATTGTACTACCACTTACACAAAATTGTACTATCACCTACAGAATACTACCACTTACACAAAATTGTACTATCACATACACAAAATTGTACTACCGCCTACCCAAAATTGTACTCTACTTACACAACATTGTACTGTCGCCTACACAAAATTGTACTACTATTTACACAAAATTGTACTTCCACTTATACGTTGTACTGTCACCTACACAAAATTGTACTATCACCCACAAAAAATTGTACTACCGCCTACACAAAATTGTACTACCACTTACACAAAAAATTGTACTACCACCTATACAAAATTCTACCAAACTTACCACAAACTGTAATATAATAATTTTGTTTTTTAGGGGAAATAACTGAAAAAAGATTTTACCAATTGCGCAAGATGGACAAGAATGGTGAATCTCGTTGAAATAAAGATGGAGAAAAAACTCTTCAAATATGGAAAACGGTCGGAGCCTAACCTAACCCAGTCAAGTAACATAACCCAAGCATAGTGGTTATGTTAAAGGATGAAACCACGCCCTTAGAACGTATCATAGCCTTTTTACGAATCATAAGTATATTCAATAAAATTTTAATTTTTTTTCCATATATCTTTTTCGTATCTCTCTAATAACTCCATATCCTTTCCTATAGATTATTTAAATATGGTAAGATATGGTTTTTAATTATTTAATTTTAGATGTATTTGATTAAGTTTTCTTTCCTCCTTCCCCTTTGTTTTCTTTTCACCATAATTTCTCTTTTATTATTTTAGTTTAAATCTTTTAA
>JBAIZL010000005.1:32133574-32161074 GCA_036971475.1 Prosapia bicincta
TAGGAAACCACAAAATTCAACCTCAAACTTTTGGACCCCCAAAGCACGTGAATAGTGTCAGTGCCATGTGAGGCTTGATACTAGTATGTACGAGCTCAGAGATCCTGGACTAATCATCGGACGTCCTTGAGACGAGATGAGTGCTAAAACCAGTGCCAGCTGTTTCCCAGAGCTACTCCAGAGCAGTAGAACCTTTCAAACGATACCGTATTTTGTATCGTCAGGAAACCCCTCATTGCAAGTGCAATCAGTCCATTATTCCCTCTCTGTTGGGCAGAATTGTGAGTTTAGACAAAGATGGTCGCAGCTTGAACGTATCCACTACACTAAGGAGCATGTAAATGAAGGATACCTAGGCTTCCGCCTCTCTTCGTACTACCATGGTCACAGATATTTGTGGGCCTTCTACACCATGTGGCGGGAATGTGAGTTTAGACAGAGATGGTCGCAGCTTGAACGTATCCACTACACTAAGGAGCATGTAAATGAAGGGTACCTAGGCTTCCGCTTCTCTTCGTACTACCATGGTCACAGATATTTGTGGGCCTTCTACACCATGTGGCGGGAATGTGAGTTTAGACAGAGATGGTCGCAGCTTGAGCGTAACCACTACACTAAGGAGCATGTAAATGAATGGTACCTAGGCTTCCGCTTCTCTACGTACTACCATGGTCACAGATATTTGTGGGCCTACTACACCATGTGGTGGGAATGTGAGTTTAGACAGAGATGGTCGCAGCTTGAATAAATCGACTACACTAAGGAGCATGTAAATGAAGGGTACCTAGGCTTCCGCTTCTCTTCGTACTACCATGGTCACAGATATTTGTGGGCCTACTGCACCATGTGGTGGGAATGTGAGTTTAGACAGAGATGATCGCAGCTTGAACGTATCCACTACACCAAGGAGCATGTAAATGAATGGTACCTAGGCTTCCGCTTCTCTTCGTACTACCATGGTCACGGATATTTGTGGGCCTACTGCACCATGTGGTGGGAATGTGAGTTTAGACAGAGATGGTCGCAGCTTGAACGTATCCACTACACCAAGGAGCATGTAAATGAATGGTACCTAGGCTTCCGCCTCTCTTCGTACTACCAAGGTCACGGATATTTGTGGGCCTACTGCACCATGTGGTGGGAATGTGAGTTTAGACAGAGATGGTCGCAGCTTGAACGTATCCACTACACCAAGGAGCATGTAAATGAATGGTACCTAGGCTTCCGCTTCTCTTCGTACTACCATGGTCACGGATATTTGTGGGCCTACTGCACCATGTGGTGGGAATGTGAGTTTAGACAGAGATGGTCGCAGCTTGAACGTATCCACTACACTAAGGAGAATGTAAATGAAGGGTACCTAGGCTTCCGCCTCTCTTCGTACTACCATGGTCACAGATATTTGTGGGCCTACTACACCATGTGGTGGGAATGTGAGTTTAGACAGAGATGGTCGCAGCTTGAACGTATCCACTACACTAAGGAGCATGTAAATGAAGGGTACCTAGGCTTCCACCTCTCTTCGTACTACCATGGTCACAGATATTTGTGGGCCTACTGCACCATGTGGTGGGAATGTGAGTTTAGACAAAGATGGTCGCAGCTTGAACGTATCCACTACACCAAGGAGCATGTAAATGAAGGGTACCTAGGCTTCCACCTCTCTTCGTACTACCATGGTCACAGATATTTGTGGGCCTACTACACCATGTGGTGGGAATCTGAGTTTAGACAAAGATGGTCGCAGCTTGAACGTATCCACTACACTAAGGAGCATGTAAATGAAGGGTACTTAGGCTTCCACCTCTCTTCGTACTACCATGGTCACAGATATTTGTGGGCCTACTGCACCATGTGGTGGGAATGTGAGGTTAGACAGAGATGGTCGCAGCTTAAACGTATCCACTACACTAAGGAGCATGTAAATGAAGGGTACCTAGGCTTCCACCTCTCTTCGTACTACCATGGTCACAGATATTTGTATGCCTACTGCACCATGTGGTGGGAATGTGAGGTTAGACAGAGATGGTCGCAGCTTGAACGTATCCACTACACTAAGGAGCATGTAAATGAAGGGTACCTAGGCTTCCACCTCTCTTCGTACTACCATGGTCACAGATATTTGTGGGCCTACTGCACCATGTGGTGGGAATGTGAGTTTAGACAAAGATGGTCGCAGCTTGAACGTATCCACTACACTAAGGAGCATGTAAATGAAGGGTACCTAGGCTTCCACCTCTCTTCGTACTACCATGGTCACAGATATTTGTGGGCCTAATGCACCATGTGGTGGGAATGTGAGGTTAGACAGAGATGGTCGCAGCTTGAACGTATCCACTACACTAAGGAGCATGTAAATGAAGGGTACCTAGGCTTCCGCCTCTCTTCGTACTACCATGGTCACAGATATTTGTGGGCCTACTACACCATGTGGTGGGAATGTGAGTTTAGACAGAGATGGTCGCAGCTTGAACGTATCCACTACACTAAGGAGCATGTAAGTGAAGGGTACCTAGGCTTCCGCCTCTCTTCGTACTACCATGGTCGCAGATATTTGTGGGCCTACTGCACCATGTGGTGGGAATGTGAGTTTAGACAGAGATGGTCGCAGCTTGAACGTATCCACTACACTAAGGAGCATGTAAATGAAAGGTACCTAGGCTTCCACCTCTCTTCGTACTACCATGGTCACAGATATTTGTGGGCCTACTACACCATGTGGTGGGAATGTGAGTTTAGACAAAGATGGTCGCAGCTTGAACGTATCCACTACACTAAGGAGCATGTAAATGAAGGGTACCTAGGCTTCCACCTCTCTTCGTACTACCATGGTCACAGATATTTGTGGGCCTACTACACCATGTGGTGGGAATGTGAGTTTAGACAGAGATGGTCGCAGCTTGAACGTATCCACTACACTAAGGAGCATGTAAATGAAGGGTACCTAGGCTTCCGCTTCTCTTCGTACTACCATGGTCACAGATATTTGTGGGCCTACTACACCATGTGGTGGGAATGTGAGTTTAGACAGAGATGGTCGCAGCTTGAACGTATCCACTACACTAAGGAGCATGTAAATGAAGGGTACCTAGGCTTCCGCTTCTCTTCGTACTACCATGGTCACAGATATTTGTGGGCCTACTGCACCATGTGGTGGGAATGTGAGTTTAGACAGAGATGGTCGCAGCTTGAACGTATCCACTACACTAAGGAGCATGTAAATGAAGGGTACCTAGGCTTCCGCTTCTCTTCGTACTACCATGGTCACAGATATTTGAGGGCCTACTGCACCATGTGGTGGGAATGTGAGTTTAGACAGAGATGGTCGCAGCTTGAACGTATCCACTACACTAAGGAGCATGTAAATGAAGGGTACCTAAGCTTCCGCTTCTCTTCGTACTACCATGGTCACAGATATTTGTGGGCCTACTACACCATGTGGTGGGAATGTGAGTTTAGACAGAGATGGTCGCAGCTTGAACGTATCCACTACACTAAGGAGCATGTAAATGAAGGGTACCTAGGCTTCCGCTTCTCTTCGTACTACCATGGTCACAGATATTTGTGGGCCTACTGCACCATGTGGTGGGAATGTGAGTTTAGACAGAGATGATCGCAGCTTGAACGTATCCACTACACTAAGGAGCATGTAAATGAAGGGTACCTAGGCTTCCGCTTCTCTTCGTACTACCATGGTCACAGATATTTTTGGGCCTACTGCACCATGTGGTGGGAATGTGAGTTTAGACAGAGATGTTCGCAGCTTGAACGTATCCACTACACTAAGGAGCATGTAAATGAAGGGTACCTAGGCTTCCGCTTCTCTTCGTACTACCATGGTCACAGATATTTGTGGGCCTACTGCACCATGTGGTGGGAATGTGAGTTTAGACAGAGATGGTCGCAGCTTGAACGTATCCACTACACTAAGGAGCATGTAAATGAAGGGTACCTAAGCTTCCGCTTCTCTTCGTACTACCATGGTCACAGATATTTGTGGGCCTACTGCACCATGTGGTGGGAATGTGAGTTTAGACAAAGATGGTCGCAGCTTGAACGTATCCACTACACTAAGGAGCATGTAAATGAAGGGTACCTAGGCTTCCGCTTCTCTTCGTACTACCATGGTCACAGATATTTGTGGGCCTACTGCACCATGTGGTGGGAATGTGAGTTCAGACAGAGATGGTCGCAGCTTGAACGTATCCACTACACTAAGGAGCATGTAAATGAAGGGTACCTAGGCTTCCCCCTCTCTTCGTACTACCATGGTCACAGATATTTGTGGGCCTACTGCACCATGTGGTGGGAATGTGAGGTTAGACAGAGATGGTCGCAGCTTGAACGTATCCACTACACCAAGGAGCATGTAAATGAATGGTACCTAGGCTTCCGCTTCTCTTCGTACTACCATGGTCACGGATATTTGTGGGCCTACTGCACCATGTAGTGGGAATGTGAGTTTAGACAGAGATGGTCGCAGCTTGAACGTATCCACTACACTAAGGAGCATGTAAATGAAGGGTACCTAGGCTTCCGCCTCTCTTCGTACTACCATGGTCACAGATATTTGTGGGCCTACTGCACCATGTGGTGGGAATGTGAGTTTAGACAGAGATGGTCGCAGCTTGAACGTATCCACTACACTAAGGAGCATGTAAAGAAGGGTACCTAGGCTTCCGCCTCTCTTCGTACTACCATGGTCACAGATATTTGTGGGCCTACTGCAAAATGTGGTGGGAATGTGAGTTTAGACAGAGATGGTCGCAGCTTAAACGTATCCACTACACTAAGGAGCATGTAAATGAAGGGTACCTAGGCTTCCGCCTCTCTTCGTACTACCATGGTCACAGATATTTGTGGGCCTACTGCACCATGTGGTGGGAATGTGAGTTTAGACAGAGATGGTCGCAGCTTGAACGTATCCACTACACTAAGGAGCATGTAAAGAAGGGTACCTAGGCTTCCGCCTCTCTTCGTACTACCATGGTCACAGATATTTGTGGGCCTACTGCAAAATGTGGTGGGAATGTGAGTTTAGACAGAGATGGTCGCAGCTTAAACGTATCCACTACACTAAGGAGCATGTAAATGAAGGGTACCTAGGCTTCCGCCTCTCTTCGTACTACCATGGTCACAGATATTTGTGGGCCTACTGCACCATGTGGTGGGAATGTGAGTTTAGACAGAGATGGTCGCAGCTTGAACGTATCCACTACACTAAGGAGCATGTAAAGAAGGGTACCTAGGCTTCCGCCTCTCTTCGTACTACCATGGTCACAGATATTTGTGGGCCTACTGCAAAATGTGGTGGGAATGTGAGTTTAGACAGAGATGGTCGCAGCTTGAACGAATTCACTACACTAAGGAGCATGTAAATGAAGGGTACCTAGGCTTCCGCTTCTCTTCGTACTACCATGGTCACAGATATTTGTGGGCCTACTACACCATGTGGTGGGAATGTGAGTTTAGACAAACATGGTCGCAGCTTGAACGTATCCACTACACTAAGGAGCATGTAAATGAAGGGTACCTAGGCTTCCGCTTCTCTTCGTACTACCATGGTCACAGATATTTGTGGGCCTACTACACCATGTGGTGGGAATGTGAGGTTAGACAAAGATGCTCGCAGCTTGAACGTATCCACTACACTAAGGAGCATGTAAATGAAGGGTACCTAGGCTTCCGCTTCTCTTCGTACTACCATGGTCACAGATATTTGTGGGCCTACTGCACCATGTGGTGGGAATGTGAGTTTAGACAGAGATGATCGCAGCTTGAACGTATCCACTACACCAAGGAGCATGTAAATGAATGGTACCTAGGCTTCCGCTTCTCTTCGTACTACCATGGTCACGGATATTTGTGGGCCTACTGCACCATGTGGTGGGAATGTGAGTTTAGACAGAGATGGTCGCAGCTTGAACGTATCCACTACACCAAGGAGCATGTAAATGAATGGTACCTAGGCTTCCGCCTCTCTTCGTACTACCAAGGTCACGGATATTTGTGGGCCTACTGCACCATGTGGTGGGAATGTGAGTTTAGACAGAGATGGTCGCAGCTTGAACGTATCCACTACACCAAGGAGCATGTAAATGAATGGTACCTAGGCTTCCGCTTCTCTTCGTACTACCATGGTCACGGATATTTGTGGGCCTACTGCACCATGTGGTGGGAATGTGAGTTTAGACAGAGATGGTCGCAGCTTGAACGTATCCACTACACTAAGGAGAATGTAAATGAAGGGTACCTAGGCTTCCGCCTCTCTTCGTACTACCATGGTCACAGATATTTGTGGGCCTACTACACCATGTGGTGGGAATGTGAGTTTAGACAGAGATGGTCGCAGCTTGAACGTATCCACTACACTAAGGAGCATGTAAATGAAGGGTACCTAGGCTTCCACCTCTCTTCGTACTACCATGGTCACAGATATTTGTGGGCCTACTGCACCATGTGGTGGGAATGTGAGTTTAGACAAAGATGGTCGCAGCTTGAACGTATCCACTACACCAAGGAGCATGTAAATGAAGGGTACCTAGGCTTCCACCTCTCTTCGTACTACCATGGTCACAGATATTTGTGGGCCTACTACACCATGTGGTGGGAATCTGAGTTTAGACAAAGATGGTCGCAGCTTGAACGTATCCACTACACTAAGGAGCATGTAAATGAAGGGTACTTAGGCTTCCACCTCTCTTCGTACTACCATGGTCACAGATATTTGTGGGCCTACTGCACCATGTGGTGGGAATGTGAGGTTAGACAGAGATGGTCGCAGCTTAAACGTATCCACTACACTAAGGAGCATGTAAATGAAGGGTACCTAGGCTTCCACCTCTCTTCGTACTACCATGGTCACAGATATTTGTATGCCTACTGCACCATGTGGTGGGAATGTGAGGTTAGACAGAGATGGTCGCAGCTTGAACGTATCCACTACACTAAGGAGCATGTAAATGAAGGGTACCTAGGCTTCCACCTCTCTTCGTACTACCATGGTCACAGATATTTGTGGGCCTACTGCACCATGTGGTGGGAATGTGAGTTTAGACAAAGATGGTCGCAGCTTGAACGTATCCACTACACTAAGGAGCATGTAAATGAAGGGTACCTAGGCTTCCACCTCTCTTCGTACTACCATGGTCACAGATATTTGTGGGCCTAATGCACCATGTGGTGGGAATGTGAGGTTAGACAGAGATGGTCGCAGCTTGAACGTATCCACTACACTAAGGAGCATGTAAATGAAGGGTACCTAGGCTTCCGCCTCTCTTCGTACTACCATGGTCACAGATATTTGTGGGCCTACTACACCATGTGGTGGGAATGTGAGTTTAGACAGAGATGGTCGCAGCTTGAACGTATCCACTACACTAAGGAGCATGTAAGTGAAGGGTACCTAGGCTTCCGCCTCTCTTCGTACTACCATGGTCGCAGATATTTGTGGGCCTACTGCACCATGTGGTGGGAATGTGAGTTTAGACAGAGATGGTCGCAGCTTGAACGTATCCACTACACTAAGGAGCATGTAAATGAAAGGTACCTAGGCTTCCACCTCTCTTCGTACTACCATGGTCACAGATATTTGTGGGCCTACTACACCATGTGGTGGGAATGTGAGTTTAGACAAAGATGGTCGCAGCTTGAACGTATCCACTACACTAAGGAGCATGTAAATGAAGGGTACCTAGGCTTCCACCTCTCTTCGTACTACCATGGTCACAGATATTTGTGGGCCTACTACACCATGTGGTGGGAATGTGAGTTTAGACAGAGATGGTCGCAGCTTGAACGTATCCACTACACTAAGGAGCATGTAAATGAAGGGTACCTAGGCTTCCGCTTCTCTTCGTACTACCATGGTCACAGATATTTGTGGGCCTACTACACCATGTGGTGGGAATGTGAGTTTAGACAGAGATGGTCGCAGCTTGAACGTATCCACTACACTAAGGAGCATGTAAATGAAGGGTACCTAGGCTTCCGCTTCTCTTCGTACTACCATGGTCACAGATATTTGTGGGCCTACTGCACCATGTGGTGGGAATGTGAGTTTAGACAGAGATGGTCGCAGCTTGAACGTATCCACTACACTAAGGAGCATGTAAATGAAGGGTACCTAGGCTTCCGCTTCTCTTCGTACTACCATGGTCACAGATATTTGAGGGCCTACTGCACCATGTGGTGGGAATGTGAGTTTAGACAGAGATGGTCGCAGCTTGAACGTATCCACTACACTAAGGAGCATGTAAATGAAGGGTACCTAAGCTTCCGCTTCTCTTCGTACTACCATGGTCACAGATATTTGTGGGCCTACTACACCATGTGGTGGGAATGTGAGTTTAGACAGAGATGGTCGCAGCTTGAACGTATCCACTACACTAAGGAGCATGTAAATGAAGGGTACCTAGGCTTCCGCTTCTCTTCGTACTACCATGGTCACAGATATTTGTGGGCCTACTGCACCATGTGGTGGGAATGTGAGTTTAGACAGAGATGATCGCAGCTTGAACGTATCCACTACACTAAGGAGCATGTAAATGAAGGGTACCTAGGCTTCCGCTTCTCTTCGTACTACCATGGTCACAGATATTTTTGGGCCTACTGCACCATGTGGTGGGAATGTGAGTTTAGACAGAGATGTTCGCAGCTTGAACGTATCCACTACACTAAGGAGCATGTAAATGAAGGGTACCTAGGCTTCCGCTTCTCTTCGTACTACCATGGTCACAGATATTTGTGGGCCTACTGCACCATGTGGTGGGAATGTGAGTTTAGACAGAGATGGTCGCAGCTTGAACGTATCCACTACACTAAGGAGCATGTAAATGAAGGGTACCTAAGCTTCCGCTTCTCTTCGTACTACCATGGTCACAGATATTTGTGGGCCTACTGCACCATGTGGTGGGAATGTGAGTTTAGACAAAGATGGTCGCAGCTTGAACGTATCCACTACACTAAGGAGCATGTAAATGAAGGGTACCTAGGCTTCCGCTTCTCTTCGTACTACCATGGTCACAGATATTTGTGGGCCTACTGCACCATGTGGTGGGAATGTGAGTTCAGACAGAGATGGTCGCAGCTTGAACGTATCCACTACACTAAGGAGCATGTAAATGAAGGGTACCTAGGCTTCCCCCTCTCTTCGTACTACCATGGTCACAGATATTTGTGGGCCTACTGCACCATGTGGTGGGAATGTGAGGTTAGACAGAGATGGTCGCAGCTTGAACGTATCCACTACACCAAGGAGCATGTAAATGAATGGTACCTAGGCTTCCGCTTCTCTTCGTACTACCATGGTCACGGATATTTGTGGGCCTACTGCACCATGTAGTGGGAATGTGAGTTTAGACAGAGATGGTCGCAGCTTGAACGTATCCACTACACTAAGGAGCATGTAAATGAAGGGTACCTAGGCTTCCGCCTCTCTTCGTACTACCATGGTCACAGATATTTGTGGGCCTACTGCACCATGTGGTGGGAATGTGAGTTTAGACAGAGATGGTCGCAGCTTGAACGTATCCACTACACTAAGGAGCATGTAAAGAAGGGTACCTAGGCTTCCGCCTCTCTTCGTACTACCATGGTCACAGATATTTGTGGGCCTACTGCAAAATGTGGTGGGAATGTGAGTTTAGACAGAGATGGTCGCAGCTTAAACGTATCCACTACACTAAGGAGCATGTAAATGAAGGGTACCTAGGCTTCCGCCTCTCTTCGTACTACCATGGTCACAGATATTTGTGGGCCTACTGCACCATGTGGTGGGAATGTGAGTTTAGACAGAGATGGTCGCAGCTTGAACGTATCCACTACACTAAGGAGCATGTAAAGAAGGGTACCTAGGCTTCCGCCTCTCTTCGTACTACCATGGTCACAGATATTTGTGGGCCTACTGCAAAATGTGGTGGGAATGTGAGTTTAGACAGAGATGGTCGCAGCTTAAACGTATCCACTACACTAAGGAGCATGTAAATGAAGGGTACCTAGGCTTCCGCCTCTCTTCGTACTACCATGGTCACAGATATTTGTGGGCCTACTGCACCATGTGGTGGGAATGTGAGTTTAGACAGAGATGGTCGCAGCTTGAACGTATCCACTACACTAAGGAGCATGTAAAGAAGGGTACCTAGGCTTCCGCCTCTCTTCGTACTACCATGGTCACAGATATTTGTGGGCCTACTGCAAAATGTGGTGGGAATGTGAGTTTAGACAGAGATGGTCGCAGCTTGAACGAATTCACTACACTAAGGAGCATGTAAATGAAGGGTACCTAGGCTTCCGCTTCTCTTCGTACTACCATGGTCACAGATATTTGTGGGCCTACTACACCATGTGGTGGGAATGTGAGTTTAGACAAACATGGTCGCAGCTTGAACGTATCCACTACACTAAGGAGCATGTAAATGAAGGGTACCTAGGCTTCCGCTTCTCTTCGTACTACCATGGTCACAGATATTTGTGGGCCTACTACACCATGTGGTGGGAATGTGAGGTTAGACAAAGATGCTCGCAGCTTGAACGTATCCACTACACTAAGGAGCATGTAAATGAAGGGTACCTAGGCTTCCGCTTCTCTTCGTACTACCATGGTCACAGATATTTGTGGGCCTACTGCACCATGTGGTGGGAATGTGAGTTTAGACAGAGATGGTCGCAGCTTGAACGTATCCACTACACTAAGGAGCATGTAAATGAAGGATACCTAGGCTTCCGCTTCTCTTCGTACTACCATGGTCACAGATATTTGTCGGCCTAATGCATCATGTGGTGGGAATGTGAAAGGATGTGATGATTCGAGTTAGGAATATCGCTCTGGAATGAAGCAACGAATGTTTTGGCAGATTTGGAAACTAACCTACTGAAAGGGCTTAGGAATCCTTTCCCCATGCGTCTCGTAGGGCTATAGAGTGACAAGATGATAGTAGCTACTTTGGCTGATTGTCCTAACACAAAGAGAGAGATGGTTATATTCTGTCCTTTATCCATTCTAGCCTTTCTTATCTTGTTTACTATACAGAAGCATTAGCAGATTCTACACGACCCCTATAGAGAGAGGGTCTAACTCAGTGGTGATAAGATGATAGTAGCTACTCTGGTTGATTGTCCTAACACAAAGAGAGAGAGAGAGATGGTAATATTCTGTCCTTTATCCATTCTAGCCTTTCTTGTCTTGTTTACTATACAGAAGCAGTAGCAGATTCTACACGACCCCGATAGAGAGAGGGTCTAACTCAGTGAAACGACTTCCCTCATGAGCGTCATGATCCTTTTCTTTATTTCAAGGCATGGGTTTATTTGCTTTTGTAAATCATAATTTGATATAGGCCTACCCTTTGTGTGTGCATATATATATATATATATATATATATATATATATATATAGATATATATATATATAGGCCTATATATATATATATATATATAGGCCTATATATATATATATATATATATATATATATATATATATATATATATATATAGGCCTATATATATACATATATATATATATATATATATATATATATATATATATATATATAAAAGAGTATCTAGGCCTAATATCGTTTGTATATTATATATACCTGATAAAAACCTTACAGTAAACAAAAATATTTTATTTAAAAAATGTGTTCTGAATTTGGTCTTGAAATGCTATAATGTGTATAAAACATGTAATACAACGTTATTATTATTTCTCTATACACTTGGCGTGGTTAACAATGACCTTGTTTGTCCTCTTCTTCCCACATGTGTCGTGGTTAAAGTAGCCAATACATAAATAACTCACTCACCACGCGAATTATTTCTTTTCGATTTTACTGCTTCGTAAAAACTTTTACGGTGAGGCAGGTTCGAAGTTCAGATGTTCAAATATTACATTCAGACTACGTCATTGTTTTCGTCTTTAACAATTCAAAGAGATTGGGAAACATTCCAACACGATTTTTTAGCCACTACAAAACAAAAAAAAGAAACTGTTTTAAAGCCTAATTTAGTGACTGAATAAAAGGAAAACACCACGCATACATTATCCACCTGCATGCCAGTCAATAACAGTTTTGAAAGGGGTACTAGATATAAAAAAATATTCAAATATGTTAACATGATTATATTATATATTTTAAAGACCCTCTACGGTACCTCACTGTGACGAAGGGTTTACTGCTTTTACGGCTGCAACATTTGTTTGATCAAAATTTTAAAAAAATCTGTAGCATAGTGTTTTGCCTTTTGAAAATTTATTTTGAAAAATATTCGATCATTTGAAATTATTAATTTTCTAAAACCCCTACAATTTTCTATAAAGATTACGAGACGTAAGGGAGAAGCCTCATCTAAAGGGAGATACATCTAACGGGGACAACCCCACGCTTAAACAATCATCTAAAGTGAAGGCCACATTAGTTGAATGCTACGTTTAGGATAATCTCACTTTAAGGTGAACGCCATTGTATATTACATTGGCGCCCGCCTCCCCAATCACCTGCATTCAATACCATACTTTAGGTAAGTAAAAATAATTAATGTTCGGAGACAATTCACCAAAGTAACCCTTATAATGAAGGGTAATGAAAAATATGCAATGCCGGTCAGTCAAAAAAGAAGTGGGTTTGATGGCATCCTTGGTTACTCCAGCGTCTGTCTTGAGGATCAGGAATTATACTCGTAACAGGGATTGGAATTACCACTTGGGAGGAGAGAAGATGGCGTGTTATGCAGGGGTGCCGTTATTGAATGGTATAACTTTTTTAAAAGGAAAAAACATGAAACTAAGTGACTAAGTAACTCATAGGTGTGAGTGTGAGTGTGTATGTGTGTGTGTGTGTGTGTGTGTGTGTGTGTGTGTGTGTGTGTGTGTGTGTGTGTGTGTGTGTGTGTGTGTGTGTGTGTGTGTGTGTGTGTGTGTGTGTGTGTGTGTGTGTGTGTGTATAATACATCTCAAGCCAATTCAATGAAGCAAGTGTAACAAGGGAATAGACAGTTTTAGAGTGGTAACGGAACTGAAGTACTGTAAATCAAAGAACGAAGCCTTGTTGGCGAGCGCCAGTGTCATCAGCAGCAGTGGTTGCGTGCCTCAGACTTTCGTCCTGCTACTAATACATGTACATAATACCTGGCAATGATTCATTGAGCTCTGTAAGCGTGTGCGAACTTCTCCCGCACGCACACCAACCCAGCGTTCACATCATTTCATCCCACTCTCCGTACGGTTTGTCTTAACACTTTAAATACATGATATGCAACGGTCGTCATTGATTTACCAAGTTGTTGGAGCCTGGTTTAACGTTTCTGCAGATAATACATGCACGCAACGGAGAATGTCTAGCTTATCCTGGGTACAAATAGGCTCTACAGCTAGCAGGGGTTGTGGAAGAAAGGTAGTAGGCTAAACATTGGCTAACTTTTAAGCCTATATTTTTAGGTGTTCAAAATTAAAATAAAAGTGAATCCTTTCATACCATGATGCCTTAGCACAGACAGAACAGAACTAAAACGGGGGCACGGGGGCTCAGTCAGGGCAGAGACAAGACGAGGGCACGGGGAGCACAGTCAGAGCAGAGTTAAGGCGGAAGGTACGGGGTCATTAGGTGCCCGAGGAGGATTGTCATTCAGTGCTCGAGGAGGAAGTCACTCGGTGCCCGAGGAGGCTTTTTATTCAGTGCTTGAGGAGGAAGTCAGTCGGTGCCCGATGACTATTTCCACTCGGTGCCCGAGGAGGCTTGTCACTAAATGGGAAGAAAGATATGGAATTAAGAACGTGATAGGAAAAAAACTTCAGCGATGGTTTATCACTATGTGTTCCTTGACTGGAGCTCAGGATGTACCCAATAGAGTGTAATAAGACTAGTAATAATGTTTATTGCTGCATACTGCCACGCTATTGTTCTTACTACACACACATACAGGTGTACAAATAACGTATATAGAAATAATTTATACCTCACGTGTATATTAAAACGGATATAACTACATTAGGCATCTCTAATTTCCTAATTAAAGAAATAAATTAAATTGACTCGCCATTTCACAATGAGACAAACAGTTCCTCTCGATGCAACACCAGTCCACAACGGCCACGACCGGCAACCATTGGCAAGCAGCTAGTAGCGACCAACCTATATTGCATGCGTACTGCCATATTTATGCACTTTAGCACAGAAGCGGTCCCGAGTCATCAGATAAGTTGACGGGGCTCTGTATTATTGAGGGGCACAGTAGTGGCGAAGGACGCCGGGTATCGAGGCGTGTTGGCGACGTGACCCAACCTTACCGCCACCTCACGTTAGCATTCATATTTATTTACTTTTTAACACCGATGGATATTACTTCTAAAACGTGTTGAGATTTTAGCCTCTGGAAGTTAAAGAGGAATCATTGAATATTTCCAGAGTGAATAATTCTGAAAAACGAAATTAGAAATTTTAGCCAAGAAACCGTTTTACAGCCAAGTCTTATTATACTGTTAGATGACATTGTAATTTAAAATATAAAAGTAATATAAACAAAAATGATTTAAAGTAAATTCCTACGTAGGTCAAGAAAGAGAAATTTTATTTTAGTTATTTCTATTAGTTCTATTAGTTATTATTCTAGTTCTTCTATTAGCTCACTGTCTCCTTAAACATATCTTGTTCAAACTTTCAATCGTTAACCCTTTCATACCCAGCGTTGTTCATGAACAACATGATTTTTCATGATGTATATAACCTATATTTAACTTTCTATACTTTCAAACCCAGTGTTGTTGGTGAACTACAAGGTTGTATTTCCTCAAAACGCCACTAGAGTTCAGCATAATTCATGTAATATTTTGTGTTTCCATGGAAACAAATAGTTGTTGAGGTTATGCTTCCAGTGCTTGGTGTAGTGTGTTTTTATTCAAATTATATAATTATAAATAATTGTATTTCTGTGGTTCTTTATTGTATTTCTTTTATTTAGTGACTTTTTCTTTGAATGTGTACTATTAGTAAGTAGAAAACTTTAGTTATAAACTGTGTATATTTTCTAAAACTTTGTGTTGTTTACAAACAACAGTGGGAATCAAGGTGTGATTTTAGAGGTTATATTTACAAAACCATAGCCGATTTTTCTCTGGGACTGCAGTTATTTGTTGTTGGTATTTGATAAATAATTAATTATAAACAGTGTAATTTATAAATTATAATCATGTCTATTAAAATATTAGATCCTGAAGATATTTATGTGGACCTTATAGATGGAAATATTTCCGAAGTAGATGATTTTCAATCGGATTTTGATGGTGATGATGATGAATTACTAAGGGCTGCTAGTAGTTCATGTCCTACTGACAAGATTCAAGGTTCTACTGTTGGGGATAAATCTGTTGAGACTGAATGCGATTCAAGCAGTAGACCTGATTTTTTTGTGCCAATAGTAGACAACGAAGGTGATGTAAATAGTCCTACACCAAAATGTAGGCCTAAAAATGTTGGAAAAAAGAACCCAAATGGACATTTAGGAAAATGTCTTTTGATTCTCCAGACACTACTTGGAAAGGTACCAAGGAACCACCAAAACAGCTTCTCGAGACTCCTCTAGAGTATTTCAGTAAAAACCTTGACCCTTCTATTTTCGCTACTACAACTGATCAAAGTAACTTATACGCCATGCAAAAAGATAGTAAAGAATTAAAAATGACCACATCTGAGGCAGAACAACTCCTTGGTATTTGGCTTCATGCTGGAATAGTAAAAATGCCAGCTACAAAACTATATTGGTCAGCAGAATGTCGCTATCCTCCTATAGCTGATGTTATGTCTAGGAACAGGTATCAGCTGCTAACCAAATATTTTCATCTTGCTGACAACAATAACATAAAGACAACAAATGATCCAGAGTATGACAAACTATACAAGGTTCGTCCTTTACTTACATGCTTACAAGAATGTATGAAAACCCTTGAAGAGGAAGAATACCAGTGCGTAGATGAACAAATGATCCCGTTCAAAGGTAGAAGCTCCATAAAGCAATATATAAAGAGCAAGCCACACAAATGGGGTTTTAAAGTTTTTATGAGAGCAGGGTCTTCGGGACTAATGCATGATTTTCGAATTTATGTGGGGAAGGGGACGTGTGATGACTTTGGTTTGGGATTTTCTGGGGATATTGTATTGGAACTCTGCAAAAACATTCCAGAGGGGAAAAACTATAAAATATACTTCGACAATTGGTTGTCTTCACTTCAACTTGCAGTTGCCCTGAAAGAAAAAAGTATATTTTGCCTAGGTACTATAAAAAAGAATAGAATGGGGAAATGTAATCTTGAAGAGGACTCTAAGCTCAAGAGCCAAGGTAGAGGAAGTCAAGATTATAGAGTAGAAGAAAAAAATAATATCTCTTTAGTGAGGTGGTTTGATAGGAAAGCTATCAATTTTATATCTACTTATGCTGGTGTGGAGCCTGAAGATACATGTAAAAGATGGATTTCCAAAGATAACAAAAAAGTTGACATACCTGCACCTTACGTTGTACGAGAATATAATAGATTTATGGGTGGCGTTGACAAAGCTGACATGCTCCTTGAATTGTATAGAACTGACATACGGTCAAGGAAATGGTATATGAGAATTGTATACTGGGCGCTGGGCGTAGCTGTTGTCAACAGCTGGCTTCAATATAGAAGTGTTGAAACATTTTTTGGCAAGAAACCGAAGTATTCACTTTTACAATTTCAGGCCTATATTGCTACAGCCCTAACAAAAGCTAACAAAATTATCAAGAAGAAAAGAGGGAGGCCAAGTTTAGAAGAAGTGATACCTGAAAAGAAGAAATGTTTTGGTCAAATCTCTGTGAGACCAGTTGCTGATGTCAGGTTTGACAACATTGGCCATCTCCCTATTTATGATAAAAAACAAGGTCGATGTAAGAACTGTAAGAACGGTTTTGCTCACATAAAATGTAATAAGTGCAATGTTAACTTGTGTTTGACAAAGACTAAGAACTGCTTCTTGCAATTTCATTGTAAAGACAATTCATCGCCATAAAGAGTTTATATGTAAAAGTATATAATATTTCATATATTGTATTAGCTAAAAGTGTAAATTTATAAATATGTTTTAAGAGAATTTTTAGCTAGTGCTACCCTGTTGTTTAGTTGTAAGTTTAAGGGTGAATTAAATGAAATGATTGTTATTGTTTATAAGAAATATCTTAAAACACGGTTATCCATTAAATTCTTATCAAGACCCAATGTTGTTCCTGAACAACATGCTATAAAAACTTAATTACCGGTCATAAAAATATTTAAAAAATTTTTATTGTCCATTTGTACCCTACATAATAAGAAAAAAGTAAAAAATATTTTTTTTCTCGACAATAACATAATTTGGGAATGAAAGGGTTAATAAAATAGTCTTTATTCACCAAGTCAAATCTAAATACATTAAAAAAAAAATTTTATTGTATGTTATTACAATTTTTTTTTTATTATTAATTCGTAAACTAAATCTAATAATTAATTAATTTTTGTTTTATAAGGAGGAAATACCTTTACACAGAAGGCGCAAGGTATGCAATATAATTGTTTCTTTACATTTGGCATAAAATAAGTGATTTCATAAAACAGCTGACTTTATGTTATAGGTTATTTGGTAGAACAGCTGTTTTAACGCATAGGTTATGTTACTTTATTTATATTAATTGCAATTATTTAATAAAAACTAAATCAAATAAAATTTTTCTTCAGTGACCTAAATAATAATTGACTTTAAACATTTTTGTTTATTTAAATTATTTTAAGGAAAAGATTGTGTATGTGGCTGATGAAGTTGGAACAAAAACGCACCTAGAGTAGGATTTATATGATCACGTGGTCAGGGTTGCTTGCCTAAAGTATATTCGCTCTCTATCGGGGTCGAGCGAGGTGTCTACCTACTTCCTGAACAACTTTCAGTCACGCGATAATAGATATAAAATGCTCTTAATCTTAAAGCACGAATAAAAAATATTAAATTTTATATTTACAAATATATTTCTTTAAAAATTACGCTAAAAGACATCTCTGTGGACACTGAGAGATAGGGAGCATCATGGTCCGTATGGTTAGTACCTCTGGCCGGGAACAGCTGTACGGCCGGTGAGCAGAGCATTAGCAGCTGTGCATCGGAAGATGTTGGGAAAGTTCGCAATTACTGAGTATAGCAAGAAGTAATAGCCAACACAGCTGGGAGGGAATGCCGTCTAATGAAATGTTTGCGCGAAGCCAGTCTATAAGTTCAACCTTAATGCTGGGCTGAGTTTTTTCTGGTCGAGATTTTCGTCCACTGTATTCTTCCTTGTAAAACAAATAATAAAAAAATATTTTAATGTCAATTACCACTTAGGCCAAAGAAAAATTTTACTTTAATTACTTTTTATTCAATAATTACAATTAATATAAATAAAGTAGTATAATCTATGGGTTAAAACAATAACATAAAATCAACTGTTTTATGAAATCATATGTTACCACTTATTTTATGCCAAATAAGACGAAACTATATAGCATACCTTGCCCCTTTTCTGAAAAGTTTTTGTCTTATGTAAAACTAAAACTATTAATTAAATTTAATCAATGATTTAATTTTTGAAAAAAACTATTAACAGCGGCGTACACTACAATTTAAAAAAAAATGTATCTGAACTTGAGTGGATGGATAATAAGTACTGAAATTTAATATTTGAAGAATATATATATGGATATGTATAGGCATATGCCTGTGCCTATACATATATAGAAGAGATAGTAAAGTAATAGGAGGAATTGAAATAAGAAGGTTGTGTGGATATGTAAGTGTACATAGATATTAGAATTGTGTTGATAAAGGATGTGTATTGAGGAAGTAAGTCTTTTGTTAGACTGGGATACCACGAGAGACGACAAACTTCGCTCAGTTGGTCCAGCTAGTGAGCACTCATCTGTGGGACCTCTGAAATAGAAAATCTTTCATTTTTATCATCCGATTATGAATAGCATCCCAAAAGCAGCCATGGAGTCGAAAAAACCATGGAGTCGCCAAACTCCTTCCTTCTCGGTCTGACATTAACCAAACGGCCCTTTCCACGCGACACTCGATTCTTCCATCCCCAATATCACTTCCACACTAATTATAAGACATTCCTAATATACACTCAATGGCCCTTTTAAACGGTCCTACTGCCAGGACTCTGTTCTATACACATCAACTATGATTTCATATCGTCCTAAAACTAGGAGAGGAACGTCAGCCTCCGTTAAGGAATCTTACTATCCGTTACGGATTACCCTCCATCATTCTATCATACTTACAAACTAAGAACAATATATGACAGTTAACTGGACATAACGAGACAATGTTTCGATTGAGGACGACTATGTTTTTCAGCAAACTGTAATGTAAGCTTACTCTGCTTAGGCTGTCAGTTGCCAACAGCCTCGATTGCAAAGGCTTTAACATATAACGATACAATTTTAATATCACTGCAATGGAAGAAAATATTAAAACAAATTATCCTTAATTACAGTAATAAAGCGTAAGTGGAATATTTACACGCCTTTATTTAAATACTTCCTCTCGCATATATAACATCAAGTAACAATGGACGTATTACATGTATGTGTCTGTGACTTACGTGAAGCATTAAGCAATCTAGAAGTACGTACAGGCCTCGTATTACAAGTCCAGATGGCTCTCACTCTGCACCATTGCACCAGTGTGTACAGACTTCCTCTCGTGTGTATAGCATCAAGTATCAATGGACGTATTACATGTATGTGTCTGTGACTTACGTGAAGCATTAAGCAATCTAGAAGTACGTACAGGCCTCGTATTACAAGTCCAGGTGGCTCTCACTCTGCACCATTGCACTAGTGTGTACAGACTTCCTCTTGTGTGTATAGCATCAAGTAACAATGGACGTATTACATGTATGTGTCTGTGACTTACGTGAAGCATTAAGCAATCTAGAAGTACGTACAGGCCTCGTATTACAAGTCCAGATGGCTCTCACTCTGCACCATTGCACCAGTGTGTACAGACTTCCTCTCGTGTGTATAGCATCAAGTATCAATGGACGTATTACATGTATGTGTCTGTGACTTACGTGAAGCATTAAGCAATCTAGAAGTACGTACAGGCCTCGTATTACAAGTCCAGGTGGCTCTCACTCTGCACCATTGCACCAGTGTGTACAGACTTCCTCTTGTGTGTATAGCATCAAGTAACAATGGACGTATTACATGTATGTGTCTGTGACTTACGTGAAGCATTAAGCAATCTAGAAGTACGTACAGGCCTCGTATTACAAGTCCAGATGGCTCTCACTCTGCACCATTGCACCAGTGTGTACAGACTTCCTCTCGTGTGTATAGCATCAAGTATCAATGGACGTATTACATGTATGTGTCTGTGACTTACGTGAAGCATTAAGCAATCTAGAAGTACGTACAGGCCTCGTATTACAAGTCCAGGTGGCTCTCACTCTGCACCATTGCACTAGTGTGTACAGACTTCCTCTCGTGTGTATAGCATCAAGTATCAATGGACGTATTACATGTATGTGTCTGTGACTTACGTGAAGCATTAAGCAATCTAGAAGTACGTACAGGCCTCGTATTACAAGTCCAGATGGCTCTCACTCTGCACCATTGCACTAGTGTGTACAGACTTCCTCTCGTGTGTATAGCATCAAGTAACAATGGACGTATTACATGTATGTGTCTCTGACTTACGTGAAGCATTAAGCAATCTAGAAGTACGTACAGGCCTCGTATTACAAGTCCAGGTGGCTCTCACTCTGCACCATTGCACTAGTGTGTACAGACTTCCTCTCGTGTGTATAGCATCAAGTATCAATGGACGTATTACATGTATGTGTCTGTAACTTACGTGAAGCATTAAGCAATCTAGAAGTACGTACAGGCCTCGTATTACAAGTCCAGATGGCTCTCACTCTGCACCATTGCACTAGTGTGTACAGACTTCCTCTCGTGTGTATAGCATCAAGTATCAATGGACGTATTACATGTATGTGTCTCTGACTTACGTGAAGCATTAAGCAATCTAGAAGTACGTACAGGCCTCGTATTACAAGTCCAGATGGCTCTCACTCTGCACCATTGCACTAGTGTGTACAGACTTCCTCTCGTGTGTATAGCATCAAGTATCAATGGACGTATTACATGTATGTGTCTGTGACTTACGTGAAGCATTAAGCAATCTAGAAGTACGTACAGGCCTCGTATTACAAGTCCAGGTGGCTCTCACTCTGCACCATTGCACTAGTGTGTACAGACTTCCTCTCGTGTGTATAGCATCAAGTATCAATGGACGTATTACATGTATGTGTCTGTGACTTACGTGAAGCATTAAGCAATCTAGAAGTACGTACAGGCCTCGTATTACAAGTCCAGGTGGCTCTCACTCTGCACCATTGCACTAGTGTGTACAGACTTCCTCTCGTGTGTATAGCATCAAGTATCAATGGACGTATTACATGTATGTGTCTGTGACTTACGTGAAGCATTAAGCAATCTAGAAGTACGTACAGGCCTGGTATTACAAGTCCAGATGGCTCTCACTCTGCACCATTGCACTAGTGTGTACAGACTTCCTCTCGTGTGTATAGCATCAAGTATCAATGGACGTATTACATGTATGTGTCTGTGACTTACGTGAAGCATTAAGCAATCTAGAAGTACGCACAGGCCTCGTATTACAAGTCCAGATGGCTCTCACTCTGCACCATTGCACTAGTGTGTACAGACTTCCTCTCGTGTGTATAGCATCAAGTATCAATGGACGTATTACATGTATGTGTCTGTGACTTACGTGAAGCATTAAGCAATCTAGAAGTACGTACAGGCCTCGTATTACAAGTCCAGGTGGCTCTCACTCTGCACCATTGCACTAGTGTGTACAGACTTCCTCTCGTGTGTATAGCATCAAGTAACAATGGACGTATTACATGTATGTGTCTCTGACTTACGTGAAGCATTAAGCAATCTAGAAGTACGTACAGGCCTCGTATTACAAGTCCAGATGGCTCTCACTCTGCACCATTGCACTAGTGTGTACAGACTTCCTCTCGTGTGTATAGCATCAAGTAACAATGGACGTATTACATGTATGTGTCTCTGACTTACGTGAAGCATTAAGCAATCTAGAAGTACGTACAGGCCTGGTATTACAAGTCCAGATGGCTCTCACTCTGCACCATTGCACTAGTGTGTACAGACTTCCTCTCGTGTGTATAGCATCAAGTATCAATGGACGTATTACATGTATGTGTCTGTGACTTACGTGAAGCATTAAGCAATCTAGAAGTACGTACAGGCCTCGTATTACAAGTCCAGGTGGCTCTCACTCTGCACCATTGCACTAGTGTGTACAGACTTCCTCTCGTGTGTATAGCATCAAGTATCAATGGACGTATTACATGTATGTGTCTGTAACTTACGTGAAGCATTAAGCAATCTAGAAGTACGTACAGGCCTCGTATTACAAGTCCAGGTGGCTCTCACTCTGCACCATTGCACTAGTGTGTACAGACTTCCTCTCGTGTGTATAGCATCAAGTATCAATGGACGTATTACACGTATGTGTCTCTGACTTACGTGAAGCATTAAGCAATCTAGAAGTACGTACAGGCCTCGTATTACAAGTCCAGGTGGCTCTCACTCTGCACCATTGCACTAGTGTGTACAGACTTCCTCTCGTGTGTATAGCATCAAGTATCAATGGACGTATTACATGTATGTGTCTGTGACTTACGTGAAGCATTAAGCAATCTAGAAGTACGTACAGGCCTCGTATTACAAGTCCAGGTGGCTCTCACTCTGCACCATTGCACTAGTGTGTACAGACTTCCTCTCGTGTGTATAGCATCAAGTATCAATGGACGTATTACATGTATGTGTCTGTGACTTACGTGAAGCATTAAGCAATCTAGAAGTACGTACAGGCCTCGTATTACAAGTCCAGATGGCTCTCACTCTGCACCATTGCACTAGTGTGTACAGACTTCCTCTCGTGTGTATAGCATCAAGTATCAATGGACGTATTACATGTATGTGTCTGTGACTTACGTGAAGCATTAAGCAATCTAGAAGTACGTACAGGCCTCGTATTACAAGTCCAGATGGCTCTCACTCTGCACCATTGCACTAGTGTGTAGAGACTTCCTCTCGTGTGTATAGCATCAAGTATCAATGGACGTATTACATGTATGTGTCTGTAACTTACGTGAAGCATTAAGCAATCTAGAAGTACGTACAGGCCTCGTATTACAAGTCCAGGTGGCTCTCACTCTGCACCATTGCACCAGTGTTTACAGACTTCTTCTCGTGTGTATAGCATCAAGTATCAATGGACGTATTACATGTATGTGTCTGTGACTTACGTGAAGCATTAAGCAATCTAGAAGTACGTACAGGCCTCGTATTACAAGTCCAGGTGGCTCTCACTCTGCACCATTGCACTAGTGTGTACAGACTTCCTCTCGTGTGTATAGCATCAAGTAACAATGGACGTATTACATGTATGTGTCTGTAACTTACGTGAAGCATTAAGCAATCTAGAAGTACGTACAGGCCTCGTATTACAAGTCCAGATGGCTCTCACTCTGCACCATTGCACCAGTGTTTACAGACTTCCTCTCGTGTGTATAGCATCAAGTATCAATGGACGTATTACATGTATGTGTCTGTAACTTACGTGAAGCATTAAGCAATCTAGAAGTACGTACAGGCCTCGTATTACAAGTCCAGGTGGCTCTCACTCTGCACCATTGCACTAGTGTGTACAGACTTCTTCTCGTGTGTATAGCATCAAGTATCAATGGTCGTATTACATGTATGTGTCTGTAACTTACGTGAAGCATTAAGCAATCTAGAAGTACGTACAGGCCTCGTATTACAAGTCCAGGTGGCTCTCACTCTGCACCATTGCACCAGTGTTTACAGACTTCGTTTCTAATCGTCCACCTTACGTCTAGACGTGCTCCAAGTCTAGACGACGTAGATTTGCATAGAACTTTCTTATTGCTTTTATTGTAAGTCTGATTAATTTTCTTGTTTTCTCTCTCTCTCTCTGTAGAATCACGTAGCGGATAAATTCCTCTTTACGAGAGGAAGTCAACTAGCATCGAAACCAGTCCAAAATCCACGATGACGTATTGTAGACTAAAAACTGATTACAAAGAAAGAACCCTCTAGGAAGATTCTGACGCCCAACAAATGGACCAATACGCAAATTGTCAAGCAATGTGAAAACGTAGACGAACAACGAGTTGGAATGGAAAATTAAAGTAATAGTGTTTAAATAAAGTAGTTTGCGAGTGAAGCCAAACAACACGAAATAGGCAATTATACGATAATAAACGTGAAATAGGTGACACCATGCAAAGGAGGTGAAACCATGCGGTGGAGGTGAAACCATGGAAAGGGGATGAAACCATGCGAAGGATGTGAAACCATACGAGGGAGGTGAAACCATGCAAAGGAAGGGAAAACTTGCGAAGTGGATGGAACCATGCGAAGGAGATGAAACTTTACGAAGGAGGTGAAACCATGTGAAGGAGGTGAAACCATGCAAAGGAGGTGAAACCATGCAAAGGAGGTGAAACCATGCGATGGAGGTGAAACCATGGAAAGGGGATGAAACCATGCGAAGGATGTGAAACCATACGAGGGAGGTGAAACCATGCAAAGGAAGGGAAACCTTGCGAAGTGGATGGAACCATGCGAAGGAGATGAAACTTTACGATGGAGGTGAAACCATGTGAAGGAGGTGAAACCATGCAAAGGAGATGAAACCATGCGAAGGAGATTGAGTCATGCGAAGGAGATTTGACCACGGGAAGAAGGTGAAACAATGGGAAAGGGGAGAAACTATGCTACAAAGATGAAAATAATAGATGAAATGAAGGTGTTCGAAATAAAACTCGGGTCATGTGATCAGGATATTTTCCCTAGGGATCTACCTACTCTCTATTGGAGTCAAAGGAATGTGGTTAATAAACCTCTGTATAATAAGTTGGAGAAGAAAGGATAGTGGATAATCAGTTAATATTTTTAATGTCGCTCTTGGAAGAAAGAATAGGTTTATTAATATTGGCAGACGATAGGAGGGTAAAAAGTACTGATAGGGGTAGAGTGTGGATAATGACGCATCTTGATCAGGTTGCAAGAAGTTGCATAAAGAGGAATCTACCTGTAAGGGGAAGGACTAAGAAAAGGGTGTAACGATTCTGGATCAGGGGCAACTATGGAATATCAAGGACTGCTCCCAACCAAGATACAGAAGGGTTCTGTAGTGAACCTAAACCCATGGCCAGAGATAGAGAGAAAAAGGATATTACTGCATGTGTACTTTGCTGCATAGATCGCTCTCAATCAGTGTAATATTGGGCAAAAACCAAACCTCTTAAAACGCAAACACTCGCTAACTTTAATAAAACAGTTTGGTTCAAAGAAATCGATCCTTGTTAAATAGCATGACTCGACTCCGCCGCAGACTTTGAGGACAGCATCAATTCCGCCTGATTCGATTAGGTCGAACATGAGCTGGCAACAGGAAATTGTATGATTTAAGAACTAGTTCCAAAGTTCAATTCCGCTCTGGCGAACTGGTTTCTACTGCATCGATAAATCTTACTCTGAACTCAATTATTCTTTTATTATCTCGGTTTCCGTTGAAATTTCTTTTTAAATAACGCCAGTACGGGTTGTTTTTTTTCAAAGCAACTCTATTTAATCTTAATCAACCTGAATTCTAAATGTCATTTATTTATTTCTCAGCTATTTAATCCGTAAACCTACCCATTTGTTCATCATCTATTTAGTCTTTGCCTACTTAGAAATTAAAGTAATTATTACTAACGTAATAATCCTTACCTTTATAATCCTGATATATTTAATCCCTACCTATTTAATCCTTGTCTATTTATTCTGTACCTCTTTAATCCTGACCTATTGAACCCGTATTCCTTCAACCGTCAACTATTTAATCCACACCTATTAAATCTTTACCTTTATCATCCACACCCATTTAATCCTTACCTAATACTCACCTATTTCATCTTCACTAACTTAACTCCCACCCATTTAATCCTCATATACTCAACCCGTAGCTAATTATTTCTTACCTAGTTTATCCTTACCAATTTAATCCTTACGTTTTCAATTTCACCAATTTATTCCTCACACAGGTCAATTTAATCCTTACTAATTTAATCCTTACCAATTTAATCCTCACATATTTAATTCTTACCAACTTAATCCTCAAATATTTAAACCTTACCAATTTAATCCTCACATATATAATCCTCACCAATTTAATCCCTACATATTTAATCCTTACCACTTTAGTTCTTGCTTTTTTTACTATATTATCCTCACATATATAATCCTTACCACTTTAATTCTTGCATATTTATTCTATACTATATTATCCTCATATATTTAATCCTCACCAATTTAATCCCTACATATTTAATTCTTACCACTTTAGTTCTTGCTTTTTTTACTATATTATCCTCACATATTTAATCCTTACCACTTTAATTCTTGCATATTTATTCTATACTATATTATCCTCATATATTTAATCCTCACCAATTTAATCCCTACATATTTAATCCTTACCACTTTAGTTCTTGCTTTTTTTACTATATTATCCTCACATATTTAATCCTTACCACTTTAATTCTTGCATATTTATTCTATACTATATTATCCTCACATATTTAATCCTCACCAATTTAATCCCTACATATTTAATCCTTACCACTTTAATTCTTACATATTTATTCTATAATATATTATCCTCACATATTTAATCCTCACCAATTTAATCCCTACATATTTAATTCTTACCAGTTTAATTCTGGCTTTTTTACTATATTATCCTCACATATATAATCCTTACCACTTTAATTCTTGCATATTTATTCTATACTATATTATCCTCATATATTTAATCCTCACCAATTTAATCCCTACATATTTAATTCTTACCACTTTAATTCTGGCTTTTTTTACTATATAATCCGCACACATTTAATCTTTACCACTTTAATTATTGAATATTTATTCTACTATATTATCCTCACATATTTAATCCTTACCACTATAATTCTTGCATATTTATTCTATACTATATTATCCTCACATATTTAATCCTCACCAATTTAATCCTCACATATTTAATCCTTACCACTTTAATTCTTACATATTTATTCTATAATATATTATCCTCACATATTTAATCCTCACCAATTTAATCCCTACATATTTAATTCTTACCAGTTTAATTCTGGCTTTTTTACTATATTATCCTCACATATATAATCCTTACCACTTTAATTCTTGCATATTTATTCTATACTATATTATCCTCATATATTTAATCCTCACCAATTTAATCCCTACATATTTAATTCTTACCACTTTAATTCTGGCTTTTTTTACTATATAATCCGCACACATTTAATCTTTACCACTTTAA